>JAUUTY010000053.1:0-191712 GCA_030979885.1 Lolium multiflorum | reverse complement strand
AGTACTTACTTTACTATCAACGACTTATTTACATGGCACAACAAAACACAAAACTAAGATAAGGAGAGGTTGGGATACGTAGTAAACAACTTCCAAGACACAAAATAAAACAAAGTACCGTAGGTAAAAACATGGCTGTCTCCCCATGTTTTTCAACGCCTTTCAGCTAGGCGCACAAAGTGTGCATCAAGTATTATCAAAAGATGGTACATTCTCAGGCGTGGTGTGGAGTTTTCTCAACCAGCATAGTATATTGGATATACATAAGTTTTAGCATCTCCTTTTCATTAGTCTTAGGTGTGCTACTCTCATCAAACAAATTTTCAGAACAAGCCAAGCATAGTTATTTTCTAGTGCATCATTCATAGCTAAGAGTTTGCATTGGTGCTTTGATCTCCCACCATCATCAATATTATTAGTATCTTATTCTATCCATGTCCATCTTTTCAAGGAGATTAACCAAATTAGTATGAGAACCAAGCATATTAAATTTAGCAAAAGCCTTTCTAGCCTCTCAAGGACCGCTCAAATTCTCTAAGAAGGTTTCTAGAATAAAATCTTTCTTTTCTTCTTCCATATCGGCCATGTGAGAAACATGCTGGATTATAGGATTGAGATTAACAAATTTAGTTTCCAACAAACGAACTAAATGCGCAGCAGCAATTCCATAAGTAGGCGCAAGGTCTACCAAATGTCTATCTTCAAAATTTTCAATGGTACTAACATGATTGAAGAATTCTTCTATATTATTTCTCCCAACTATAGACCCGCGTCCTACCGGTATGTCTTTTGTGGTAAAATTAAAAGGAAACTAGATAAAGTAATGCAAGTAACTAATTTTTGTGTTTTTTTGATATAGCAAACAAGATAGCAAATAAAGTAAAACTAGCAACTAATTTTTTGTATTTTGATTTAGTGCAGCAAACAAAGTAGTAAATAAAACTAAGCAAGACAAAAACAAAGTAAAGAGATTGAGAAGTGGAGACTCCCCCGCGCGTGTCTTGATCCCGGCAACGGCGCCATAAATTTGCTTGATGCGTGTGGTTGGCACGTCAGTTGGGAACCCCAAGAGGAAGGTGTGATGCGCACGGCAAGTTTCTCGGAAACCAAGGTTTAATCGGACAGTAGGAGTCAAGAAGCACGTTGAAGGTTGATGGCGGCGGGATGTAGTGCGGCGCAACAAGATTCCGCGCCAACGTGGAACCTGCACAACACAACCAAAGTACTTTGCCCAACGAAGGTGAGGTTGTCAATCTCACCGGCTTGCTGTAACAAAGATTAACCGTATTGTGGAAGATGATTGTTTGCAGAAAAACAGAAGAACAGTTGCAGTAGATTGTATTTCGAAAGAGAATTGGACCGGGTCCACATTCACTAGAGGTGTCTCTCCCATAAGACGAACAAACATGTTGGGTGAACAAATTACAGTTGGGCAATTGACAAATAAAGAGAGCATGACCATGCATACATATCATGATGAGTATAGTGAGATTTAATTGGGCATTACGACAAAGTACATAGACCGCCATTCATTTGCATCTATGCCTAAAAAGTCCACCTTGGGTTATCATCCGAACCCCCTCCGTATTAAGTTGCAACAGACAATTGCATTAAGTATGGTGCGAATGTAATCAACAACTACATCCTTAGACATAGCATCAATGTTTTATCCCTAGTGCACAAAGACAACACAACCTTAGAACTTTCTCTCCCCAAGTGTCAAGGCATGAACCCACTATCGAGCATAAGTACTCCCTCTTGGAGTTACAAGCATCTACTTGGCCAGAGTATCTACTAGTAACGGAAAGCATGCAAGATCATAAACAACACGTAGATATAACTTTGATAATCAACATAACAAGTATTCTCATTCATGGATCCCAACAAACACAACATATAGAATTACGATAGATGATCTTGATCATGTTAGGCGAATCTCACAAGATCCGACAGATAGCACAATGGGAGAAGACAACCATCTAGCTACCGCTGTGGACCCATAGTCCGGGTAGACTACTCACACATCAGGAGGCCATGGCGTAGAGTCCTCGGAGATGATTCCCCTCTCCGACAGGGTGCCGGAGGCGATCTTGGATCGAGATGGGATCGCGTTGGTGGCGTCTCTGGAAGGTTTTCCGGACGTGGCTCTCGGTATGGGGGTTTCGTCACGGAGGCTTTAAGTCGGAAGGGCAAGTCAAGAGGCGGCACGAGGGGCCCACCATAGGCCGGCGCGGCCAGGGTGGGGCCGCGCCGCCTAGGGTTTGGCCACCCCGTGGCCCTCTTCGTTTCGTCTTCGGACTTAAGCTTCTGTGGAAAAATAGGCCCCCGGGCTTTGATTTCGTCCAATTCCGAGAATATTTCCTTACTAGGATTTCTCAAACCAAAAACAAAAAACAGGAATCGGCACTTCGGCATCTTGTTAATAGGTTATTCGAAAATGCACGAATATGACATAAAGTGTGCATAAAACATGTAGATAACATCAATAATGTGGCATGGAACATAAGAAATTATCGATACGTCGGAGACGTATCAGCCACCTCTAGTGAAACTATATTTTTATTCCGTCACATCTTATGTGCTTTACTTGGAGCGTCTGTTTGTTTTTATTTTTGTTTATGTTTGAATAAAATCGAATCCTAGCAATCCTTGTGTTGGAGAGAGACACGCTCCGCTTTTTCAGATTGAACACCGGTGTTCTTAGTTTTACTTTTAATGTTCATGGCGAAAGTTGAAAGTCGCTTCATTTATTGCTATTTGGTTGGAAACAGAAAATGCTTCATGTGGTAATTGGTATATTGTCTTTAATAATTTGATACCTGGCAATTGTTTTGAGATCTCAAGTAGATCATGTTTAAGCTCTTGCATCATGTGGTTTAAACCTATTAGTGGAGAACTACCGTAGAGCTTGTTGAAATTTGGTTTGCATGATTGGTATCTCTAAAGTCTAGATATTTTCTGGTAAAAGTGTTTGAGCAACAAGGAAGACAAGTGTAGAGTCTTATAATGCTTGCAATATGTTCTTATGTAAGTTTGTTTGCTGTTCATACTTGTGTTTGCTTCAAACAACCTTGCTAGCCAAAGCCTTGTACGAGAGGGAATGCTTCTCGTGCATCCAAAACCTTGAGCCAAAACTTATGCCATTTGTGTCCACCATAACTACCTACTATGTGGTATTTTTCTGCCATTCCAAAGTAAATTTCTTGCGTGCTACCTTTAAAAAATTCATTCCTTGTCTTTGCAATACATAGCTCATGGGAAAGTAGCCTAAAAACTATTGTGGTAATGAATATGTCGCTTATGTATCTTAGTTCTTATAAGTTGCTTGTTGAGCGGTAACAATGTTTCTGGGGACGCCATCAACCTGTTACACCTTTGTTGAATATCATGTGAGTTGCTATGCATGTTCGTCTTGTCTGAAGTAAGGGAGATTTGCCATGAGTTAAATGGTTTGAGTATGCATATTGTTAGAGAAGAACATTGGGCCGCCAACCAAAGCCATGTATCATGGTGGAAGTTTCAACTTGGACATTAATCCTCAAATCTCTTATGAGAATATTATCTCGTTGTTGAATGCTTAAAGCATAAAAGAGGAGTCCATTATCTCGTGTTGTCTATGTTGTCCCGGTATGGATGTCCTCAAGTTGAGATCTATCAAAATTGAGAAATCAAATGCGATCTATCTCCTTGGACCTTTGTACAGGTGGCTGTTGCCTGCCAAAACCCACCGGCGAGCAGCGGCGAGCAACACGAAGAGCCGGGAGGCTGCCAGATCGTTTTTCAGATAAACGAACCGAATAACATCGGTTCTTGACAGTTCTGAAACGCTGAATGTACTCGTACACCGTCTCTCCCTTGCCACACCTGCGTCGATCGCAATGCGGCTTCGGTAGCCTCTCGAGTGATATTGTATATGAAACTGCTCCTCCATTCTGCTTCCGTCCGAACTGAATCTGGTGGCAACGAGGTGTACCACCCAAAGGCTGAACCCGTGAGAGATTGCGCAAAGAACCTTACACGCAGCTGGTCTGATGCTGAAACCATGCCCAACTGTGCCAAATATCGGCTCACGTGCTCAATTGAGCTAGACCCTTCTGCTCCACTGAATTTTGTGAGTCGTGAGCCGATACTTGGGCGGCGGCGGGATCAGGTCATACTGGGATTCGGCTGGGAATAGCCGATTGTTCTCTTCTTTGGCAGGATACCGAATCGGTCTCTCAAGATTGCACTGACCTGATCCACGGTATGAGCTGGGGGTTGAGCTTTCATGACTCGTTCCCTGGCATATTTAGCTAGCCACGCCGTTTCTCAACATCTGCTCCGTAACTCCCCTCCTCCCTCCCTCCCTCGTAATCTGGTCTGTGCGCCCGCTTGTGCCAGTCCGGCACGTATGTGCACACGTATCCATGTGGGATCTCCTTGGGCGGCTCACAGAATGGTATCGCCGGATCACCTCCAACCTTGTAGACGACGTATGGGTGAACCTTGTTGTGGAGCTGCAAACGTGAATGGTAGTTGCGACTTGGTGTGGAGCGGTATTTCCCCCCAGCAGGTCCCGACGGAGAATACCGATGCTTCATGATCTCCAACCACCGCAGCGCAACACGCTCGAAGGCGTTCACCAGCTCTCGAATGACGATGTAAAGAATGAGCCACCATATAGTTAACTTCCTGGCGCAGGGCTCTGCGTTCCTCCGGGAGGACAGATCTAGTCCCTCGAGCACGTCTTCGGGTGTGAATCCTTTGAACCTAATGCCACGTGAACGGTTTTTCGAAAGAGCCGATGAGATCGGCTTCAAAGACGGCCTTGAGCTCATCATACTTCTTCTTGTGCTCTGTGCAGTCTTCGTACTTGACGGTTCGTCCGACATCGCAGCCGCAGATGTTGACGTGGTTGTTGCAGAGTGTCCCACCGGCGTGCAGAATGTGTTGTCGCCAAAACCCACCGGCGAGCAAGCAACAAGAACAATAGGAGGCTGCCAGATCCTGGGCCTGGTCCTTGACGTCGTCCCAAATGCTCGGCACACGTCCGACGGTCGTAGTGCCACCTGACCTATACCGTCGGGATGTTGGATTGCTTCGATTAGCTTCGCATGGTAGACACGTAAACATTAAATACGAGCCCGATCGGCTCTCAGGTTGCCCTGTGGATCGGCTCGAGGAGCCGATTACCCCATGGTTCACGTTGGATTTACGATGACATGGGGTCCTTTGATCAACAACAAGCTAAACCAATCTACGACAGTTTAGGGTTTTCACCGCATAACCGGAACATCCTACGCGTAGTTGAGCCTAGCAGATACGAAAGATGATGGAAAACTACTCCTAAAAGAGGCCTAAAAACCAACGTTAAGTCAATTCCCGGAACATCCCTTCTATGAACGGCAAACCACACCTCACGCACTACCGATCATCCAACCCCAACGTAAAGGCCTAACCATACGGATATCAAACTAATCCTTGAAGAACAAGGAGCAACTATAACAGATCGGATCTACTAAGTAAAGAACAAGCAGGTGCTGCCCTTACAACTAAGATAGGTGTAAGGGCACTAGATATCGAGGGACGGCATAGCTAAGCAAATATGTATAAGAAAAGCATCCATGCAAGCCCCAAAACACCTACGATAAATAGTGTTACTCGCCATCAACAAGGCTTCGCATGAGCAACACAAGATAACGAATAAATATACGCCTAGATCGCAAGATGCGATCCAGAAGCACTGATGACCTTAAGAAACCCTCGAAACAAGGGGTGGCGATGCGCCTAGATTGTGTTTGTTGTGAACGTGAATGTCCTCCTTTCTCAATAACCCTAGATACATATTTATAGTCCGTAGACTTCCTAATTCGGGAATAAACCTAACCGTGTACGGGCTAAACTCTATCTCTTAATTCTAACCGCAATTTACTATAATACAGATACACGGGCAATTTAGCCCAAATTCTCGTGCAAGGCCGCTTCAGAGACGCTCCACGTGTATATTCTCCAAGCCCATCTCAAGCACGGCCCATCTCCTGATTTGGCCAAAATCTGGTGATAACAGTGGCATAGAGGTACCCCTTTGTGACAGTTGGTTGAAACATATGTAATGCAATGATAATCCATGGAAATCCGAGCTAATTAGGACAAGGTGCGGGCACTATTAGTATTCAATGCATGAGGCTTGCAACTTATAGGAGGTTTATGCATAACACATATTAATTATTACTACCGTTGACAAAATTGTTTCCATGTTTTCAAAATAAAAGCTCTAGCACATGAGTAATCCTTGCTTTCTGCAAGGGCCTTTCTTTTACTTTATGTTGAGTCAGTTTACCTACTTTCTATCTTAGAAGCAAACACTTGTGTCAACTGCATTGATTCCTACATACTTTCTTATTTGCACTCATCATATTACTTTGTGTTGACAATTATCCATGAGATATACATGTTGAAAGTTGAAAGCAAGCTGAAACTTAAATCTTCCTTTGTGTTGCTTCAAAACCTTCTATTAATAATCTATTGCTTTATGAGTTAACTCTTATGCAAGACTTATTGATGCTTGTCTTCAAAGTACTATTCATGAAAAGTCTTTGCTATATGATTCAGTTGTTTAGTCATTATCTATTTGTTAACAAACTATAGACCATTGCTTGAATCACTTCATTCATCTCATATGCTTTACAATAGTATTGATCAAGATTATGATAGTAGCATGTCACTTGAAATTATCCTTGTTATCGTTTACCTACTCGAGGGCGAGGTAAGCTGGTGCTTGATACGTCTCAAACGTATCTATAATTTCTTATGTTCCATGCTAGTTTTATGACAATACTCACATGTTTTATATACACTTTACATCATTTTGATGCATTTTCCGTACTAACCTATTAACAAGATGTCAAGCGCCAGTTATTTTCTGCTGTTTTTGGTTTGTAAATCCTACACAGAAATATTCTCGGACGAAACAAAAGCCCACGGCCTTATTTTCCACGGAGCCTTCCAACACCGAAGAGGAGACGAAGAGGGCAACGAGGCGGCCACACCATAGGGGCGCCCCCACCCGGCCGCGCCGCCATGGGGTGGGCCCCCGCGTCCCCGACTCGCCCTTCGCCCTATATAATCATTCCGTCGCGAAACCCTTAAGAGCCACGATACGGAAAAGTTCGAGACGCCGCGCCGTGAACCCCATCTCGGGGTTTCAAGATCGCCTCCGGCACCCCGCGGAGAGGGAATCATCACGGAGGGCTCTACATCTCCATGCCCGCCTCCGGATCGATGCGTGAGTAGTTCATCCTTGGACTATGGGTCCACGTAGCTAGATGGTTGTCTTCTCCTCTTGTGCTATCATGTTTAGATCTTGTGAGGCCTATCATGATCAAGATCATCTATTTGTAATGCTACATGTTGTGTTTGTTGGGATCCGATGAATATGGAATACTATGTCAAGTTGATTATCGATCTATCATATATGTGTTGTTTATGATCTTGCATGCTCTCCGTTGCTAGTAGAGGCTCGGCCAAGTTGATACTTGTGACTCAAGAGGGAGTATTTATGCTCGATAGTGGGTTCATGCCTCCATTGAATGCAGAAAGTTCTAGGGAAAAGGTGTGTTGTTGCCACTAGGGATAAAACATCAATGCTTTGTCTAAGGATATTTGTATTGTTTACATTATGCACAGTACTAAATGCAATTGTCTGTTGTTTGCAACTTAATACTGGAAGGAGTGCGGATGCTAACCCGAAGGTGGACTTTCTAGGCATAGATGCATGCTGGATAGCGGTCTATGTTCTTTGTCGTAATGCCCTAAGTAAATCTCATAGTAGTCATCATGATATGTATGTGCATTGTTATGCCCTCTCTATTTGTCAATTGCCCAACCGTAATTTGTTCACCCAACATGTTATTTATCTTATTGGAGAGACACCATTAGTGAACTGTGGACCCCGGTCCATTCTTTTACATCCGAAATACAACCTACTGCAATCATTGTTCTCTGTTGTTCTTTGCAAGCAAACATCATTCTCCACACCATACGTTTAATCCTTTGTTTACAAGCAAGCGGTGAGATTGACAACCTCAACGTTAAGTTGGGGCAAAGTATTTTGATTGTGTTGTGCGGTTCCACGTTGGCGCCGAATCCCTGGTGTTGCGCCGCACTACGCTCCTTCACCAACAACCTTCACGTGGCCTTCATCTCCTACCGGTTCGATAACCTTGGTTTCTTACTGAGGAAAACTTGCTGCTGTATGCATCACACCTTCCTCTTGGGGTTCCCAACGGACGTGTGCTTCACGCGCCATCAGTCAGCCACTCCATCTTTTTTCCCTTTCATCTTTTCTTTCTTCCTTTTCGTCCTTTCTTTCTCCTCTCCGCCGTCGACGACCGCTGAATTTGGCGCCATCCCAGCTGCTTCCCCCGCAACCACGGCTTCCAGCGCAGCTCGTCCTTCATCCTCCGCAAGCGTGCCCCCGACCCTGCCGTGTCGCCTGTGTCACACACAGAGGGGCGCGAGCGTAGCTTGCGGAGTGTCCGACGTCGGGTATGTGTGGAGGAGTCGAGAGCACACAGATGACGGGAAAGTCAAGTCGGTGCTAGGCGCGCACGGACGGTGGGCGAGTCGAGCGCTAGCAGAGAGGCCGTGCAGACGGGTGCGGGGGTAGCGTGCGGAGAGGAAGACGTCGCGTGCGGGCCAGTCGAGCGCGTGCGGACGATGGGCGAGTCAGGACGGTGTTGGACATAGGCGGGCGAGTCGAGCGTGAACAGAGAGACCGGCACTGCCGTCTCCGAGCTCCTCCATGTACGAGCAGAAGGGGAGCCATGTGGTAGCGATGGTGGGCCTAGGCGCCGCCGGTGACACTCATGGTAGAGGAGGTGCTGGGGACGAAGGAAATTCATGCAGTTGGTGAGGAATTTGGTGGGGTGATTTCTGTGATATTTGGTGGGTCATGGCATCGGAGAGAGTCATGAGGAGAGGACTGACAGGTGGGTCGCACCTCCACCTGAGCTACTCCTCTGTCTCACATTATCTTGTCTTCACACTCACTAACACTAACAAAAAAGATCTTACGCATACCCACATTACTTCTATAAATGTTCCTAGACTACCCGGCCAACCAGGCCATCTGAAAGGGGCAAATCCATCGTGTCCGTCCGTTTCACTAGCACAGTAACTTCTCAATCCCGCTTTTCATCTGAGCCGTCGGATATGGTAATTGTTTTATCACCTTTTGCTTGTCCAAACGACCCAATGACTTATGGGACCAGTTGTGTGTGCGGGCCACCGGTCGGAGGCAGCCACGCCCGCTCGTCCGAGTCACCTTATTTCTCCTGCGCGCGTGGGGCAGTGAAAACCCTAGATCGTGCCTCCTGTTCCTCCGCGAATCCCCGCCTCCTCTGCTCCTTCCCCAATCCGCTGCCCATCTTCTCCGCCCAATCCGCCGCCTCCTACCACCAGCACATCACTTGCTTGTTAGTTGGGACGACCGGAGGACTGGAGAAGGGACGGCCGAGCAGCGGATCCGTCGGGTTGAAAGAGATCGTTTTCGGGGAGAAGAGGAGGCGGCCAGTGGGAGACTGGCGGCGGCCGCGCATCGACGAGATCAAGAGCCCCACCGGTGGCGGCCGGAATGGAACGGGGTGGCCGTGGCCAGGGCAGGAACGGGGCGGCGGCGCCTCATCTCTTTTTTCTCTCGAGATCTTGCACGGGAGACACAGTATGTGTCAGCCTTCCTCCTCTCGACCGGTGCCAACCACCAGCAGTCAGGCAGTGTGAGGCAACGAACCCTCTTCGTTTGCGTCGACCTCATCGTCTTCCGGAACGGTAAAACCTAGATCTCATCGTGGGCAAAATATCCTGTGATGCCTTTTCTCTCACCAGCCCCGTGTACTCCCCTCCACCCTCACCACGGCCTCCCTGACTTAGCGGCGGCGCGCCTGGCGGAACCGGTCGGAGCCGTACCAGCCGTCCCTGACCGGCGAGGAGCAGGGGCAGCCGTGCCACATAGGAGGTCGGGGAGTTCACCCGTGCGTTCGCCTCCTCCTCATGCCTCCACAACTCTGCGGGGGCAAATCAGGCAGGACCAGTCTGAGCCGGAGCAGCCGGCCCTGGCCGGCGAGGAGCGGATAGTTCTGCCACATAGAAGGTTGGGGAGGACCAGGAGACGACGCCCGAGGCCAGTCTGGTTCGTCGAGGCCGGCCGTAGGACGGGCATGAGGTGCCTGCTTCCTGGAATCCGTGAGGAAGCTGGAGCTTACAGTTCACTTTTTCTATAGAAATAGGTATGTGCGTCAGGTGGCTGCAATTGATTTTTTTTGGTATATAGTGAACTTTTGCTCCACTCTGGTCTGATCGTCTACGCCGGCCGAAGGATGGCCAGGAGGTTCCCGCCTGCTTCCTAGAATCCGCGAGGAGGCTGGAGCTTCCGGTTCACTTTTGGTACAGACCTCGTTATGTGTTCCGTGTTGCAGTATTATTTACTGGATGCTAACCATGCTGTTGTTCAGGTCGCGAAAGGAAAATCTTGAGCGTGCCAGGGAACATGAAGCAGCTGGGAACTCACGTGCTGCTTATGAGTGTTATCAGAAAGCTGTTGACATTACGCCTAAAATTGCTTCTGATCTGATCCAGGTACAGATGCAAATTCCATGTATTGCTATCAGCTGGTTACCATCATACTTAGTTACCACCTATTTGAAGCAGTTTCTACCAGAATGTGAACGTTTATTTGGCTATGCATCATGCAATGCAGGTACTGAAGCAAGAAAAGGTTGATTATATTGTTGCGCCTTATGAAGCAGATGCACAAATGACATTCTTATCTGTAAACAAACTTGTTGATGCTGTAATTACCGAGGATTCAGATTTGATACCGTTTGGTTGTTCTAGAGTAAGTGCACTGCTACAACCCTTTTTCTGCCATCAACTTCCAGAATCTTTCTTTTTATTACCCTGGTATCATGTTTGGTAGTTGGATGACTGCCTCCTGTGAGAGCATTCTTTGTATTCTAATTTTTATGTATCTTCTTGTAACGTGCAGATTATTTTTAAGATGGACAAATTTGGGCAAGGTGTTGAATTCCAGATTACACGATTAGAACGAAACAGGGAGTTGGACTTGAATGGATTCACAAAACAAATGTTGCTAGAGATGTGTATTTTAAGTGGCTGTGACTATCTTCCATCGTTACCTGGAATGGGTGTGAAACGTGCTCATGCACTCATCCAAAAGCTCAAGAGTTACGAGAAGGTAAATCCTGTCTTCTCTGCGTCTATTGAACATTTGAGCATACTACTTCACTATTTCATGAAAAAAAAGAAACCAAGTGTGGCATGGCCGTCCTACAAGATAAGGAAGGACGCATTATGCGCATGCAGAATAAATAGTTCTAGAAATGGCTACAGTAGGCAAAACAAAAAGTTCATTGGTCCATCAACTTTTATGAGGCTATTATTTGGTTAGTTATTCAACATTCAAAACCTGTATTTCAAATAGGAATATTGTTTAAATAGTCATGCAACTAAATGAACAATAACTGCTGAGCTTTTAGCTTTCTGTCGTGTTTCTAATTTTACGATTTAGAAACTTCTCCACAAGTTAATGGCATGTATGCTTTCAGGTAATCAAGCACTTGAGGTACAGTGCTGTTTCTGTTCCACCTCAGTATGAAGAAAACTTCAAGAAGGCAATATGGGCATTTCAGTTTCAAAGGGTCTATGATCCTGCGACAGAAGATATTGTTCATTTGTCTGGCATTCCTCATGGCCTCAGTGAAGATGACTTTCTGGGCCCATATCCTTGATAAACTTATGTTTATATAGTGAGATGCTATATTTCCCGCAAAAATAAGATACTATAGAAATATGACAACCTTTGCTGTAAACACTCCATAGATGGATTCCTTCCTTTATGTGGTCATTCTTTCTAATGAACAGTCACCAGTGTATCTAGGCGATTTTTTTTTCATGACACCAATTCCTCAGTAATTCCAAACTGTTTTACCTCCAGAAGGAATATTACTTACATGCATTATAGCATTTCCTTAATTGGTCTATACATGGCTACCGCAGGCTGTTGTTAAAGGTATTGCTCTAGGAGACATTGATCCACTTACAAAGGAACTGTTTGAGGTACTGGTCTGTTTCTGTCCTGTTCTTGTCAGGTTTCTTTCTTTCACCAGAAAAACTTTTGTTTCACTCACAAAGGAACCGTTTGAGGTACTGATCCGTTTCCTCCTGTGTAGTTCTTCTCAGATTTCTTTCTTTCACAAGAAAAACTTTTGTGTTGATGCACATTTTGTGAAAGTTATGCTTGCTTTCCCTCATGCTTTACTAATTGGTCAAGTTGGTTTGCTGGTGCTTTGTTCCTTCAAACGTAATCCATTCTACTCTGCTGAGGAGCCTCGTGCATGTAATGACATGCATATGCACAAACATAGTGCAGCACCATTACATGAAGAAAAGCAAATACCATTTCCGCATGTTTTTCTGTTTGTTAGCAACTTTCTCACTTCATTGATTAAGGAAGTCTTGAGCATAGCATTAGTGCATTACACCAGCCCAGTATAGAAGATACAAAACGGGAAATCAAATTGACATTTAGCTAGAAAACGGACAACATTCGTCACCAAAAGGGTAGAGTGGAAGTAGATACAAGTTCTCATGGTTTTGTGTTCCTTTTTGGCAATTCTTACTGAATGTACATCTCAAAAATAAAGGACTCTTACTGAATGTACTACTTTGTTATCACTTGTTATAAAAAATTATATCAGGATGCTCTTAGCTATAATGCAGGACTCTCAGATCACCAAGATGAAGTTATGTTTTCTTTCTTGATTATCTTGTTGAGATTGCCATCTGCCCTGCCTTACATATACATACCTTGCAGGCCAGCACTCAGTGCAATGCACCAGCTGTGGATAAAGGTTATCCAATCAGAGAGTCTGTTAACCCTTCATTTGGAAAGAAGAGGCTAGATCTTCCTGTGCAGAAAAACATATTGACAAATTACTTCTGTATCCTCTCAACACATCTAATTTTATTCAGAAAACTTTGCGTTATTTAAGATTTTAAGTTACTAGAGTGAACTCCTAGCTGCAGGCATACAAATCACATTTATGAAATGCCTTGGACAAGAATCTTGTAAATTTCTGCTTCTCAAACCTGTTTGATTCATTCATGCACAGTTTTCCTACTTTATCACCCCAAATATTTTAGCTGGCAAAGGTGATGTACGAGTCGTAGTATACGATCAGAGTTCATCCACACCATCTTATTTACTAGGTTATTTTGCATCATTTCTGCACATCATTTAGCTGTCCATTGTATTGTACTATCCTTAACCCCTAGAAGGCTTAGCGTCGCTTGAGGCAAAACGGAAGTTCAGGGCACCTAAGATTACACCCAAGCAACAAAAATTGAATGAATCTTATTTGCCCAGTCCGCAGACTGAAGACTCTGGTACCCCTGATTCAGTTGACGACACTAGCTTTCCAATACATGATATTGAAGCCTCTCAGTGTAGTTCTGAGCGTTTTAGCTCTGAACCTTCTCTAGACGATTCAATAAAAGTCTCTCAATAGCACCATCAACCTCGATAATACCACATTTGAGGTTGCTAATGTACCTGATTCAAATATCAGAAACCAGTCATTTGGGTAGCTGAGAGATGGCAGAATGGAAATTTGGCTTGCATTCCAGGTTCCAAATTGCATTTCTTTCCTTCCTTTTCCTTTTGGAAAAATTAGGAATGACTCGCTTTGATTCACTTTGATTTCCTTTGCTTTTGGGTAGGATTTGGTTTGAGTTAGCAATTGCCTACAAGTTAAGTTAGCTTTGATTTATTTATTCTGGGTTCTATGCTCTGTAGGTAAATATACAGATGCTTAGAAATATAATAATGTTGTATAAATTATAAGATTTGGCTCGAGTTAGCAATTTCCTAAAAGTTTAATTAGCTTTGAGTTATGTATTCAGGATTCTATGCTCTGATGCTTAGTACTATAATCATGTCATATAAATTATTAGCCTATATAATTTTGTACTTCAACATTTGATGGATAACCATTGTTTGAACCTAAAGTGATGAAGTATCCTCACTTGGATACTTCTTTTCACCAATAAGCATTTACTAGCCAAACTTCATTGTAATAAGTGCTTTATGCCAGGCTGTTTGTTTCATTTTAATACAATGATTTCGTAGCACTGACACTTTTATTTATAGAACTATGTTTCTCTAATAAACTTTTCACTATGCATAGTATTTCTGCCCGTACAGACAGGAAGTGAGATTTCTAGGGTTAGTATTATTTGTACAATTAATATCTATTTTCCACTACTTTGCATGTAAAAACCATTATATGTATGACCTGGATAACTATAGACTACTTATAAGAGTTTACTGATTTTGTGTTTTACGTCATCACCTATAAGGATGCCCCTGGATTATGTTCCTATCCATACAATACTTTCATTCTCTGCGCTTCAGCTAGCTAATATAGTTTTTCCCCTTTTTATTTATTAGCCTCAAGGTCAGTAAAGCTTCAGTTTTTGCTTGCTTTCATTTGTTCTCATGTCTCACAAATTTAAATTGGTCATTTGATTGATAAGGTTTGTGGTGCCTGCTGATTGTTAGATTTAACAATCGTTCTATACAAAAAAATAATTGTTGCAAATTACGTGACTTATGTGGATAAATCATCCTTTTCCTAATAATTACCCACCATGGTAAAACATCATGATGTTTCTAAAATGCTTCATGTAAATAGTTTGTTCTCGGCATATTTTTATCTGTAGATTAGGCACCTTATCAAATTATATTGGTTGTGTCCCTCTTAAATACTATTTTCTGTCAGGTTATCTCCATTGTTACTTCCCAGCTGTCCTCGCTTTCATTTATAAATTTCCCTAATTATTGATAGAAAGAGCAACCGTTAATATATGTTCTTCTTTAAGTCTAGCAATACTTTCTATTCTCCTCTCTAAAAGAATGTGCTTCTATGCAGGCCATCACTTGATAGTGTTCATCTCTACATGTTGATGTAGTTCATGGTCTAAATTTTTACCACTGGGTGGCTTTTCTATGTCGATGTAGTTCATAGTCGTTTTCTATTTGACATTTCCAGTTATTTCATTTGTCTTAAAAACAGGTTGCGGAGATGACTCCCTCAGACGCCGACAAAGGTTGTAAAAATTAGGATTTATCCGTGTGCAGAGAGGTCTGTAAAGTCGTCTCCTCAGGTTGAATCGGAAGAGGTGATAACCATGCATGCTAGGCACATTTGCTTGTGTCATTTGTTTTAGGTTGGTCATCTCTTATGGTCTTGGTTCATCACATTTGCTTGTGTTATTTGTGCTAGGTTGGTCATCTCTTATGGTCTTGGTTCATCTGTAGCTGATAATCCGAACAAGCCAGCTGAACCATCTACCATGGTTTGGACAGATAAGAGGTGGCTTCTATTCTTAGTATCAAAACATTCTCCCATGTATGTATAAGTTTGTGTGGTATGTTTGTATGTCCTATGCTGATCGAGGTCTTATGTAAAACGATTGTAGGCGCAGACGGCATCGCAGAAAGCTCAGGCGGATGGACAAAGCAAGAAGAAGAAAACATGGACTAATCTGAAAAGGATATTCGTAGATTTTTTTTGCAATATTTGGATATTCTTGGAAGTTTTTGTGAGGAGTAAATAAGGAATTAAGTGTGGCATGTACTTTTGACTGTAGAGTAAATGGTGAACCTATGTTCATGGTATTGAGGAGAAACAAAGTATGTTCTCTTTGTGATTGGTTTGCTGTCTTGAACTTAGTTGGTGATACAACTTGCAAGTGGATATACATCTTTGTTGTTTGTTTACCCTGGACTCAAAAGATTGTGTTATTCCCAACCTCGCGGATGTGGATTTTATTGTTCCTTCATGCTCATCGTACAAGTGAATACCTTATGGTTTCTCGTGTTAGCAGTTGTTTACTACTTAGTCATGTAGTAGGCTACTAGGCTCTAGCCCAACACGCCATGCTCAAGAAACACACAATTGTAGACTTCTTGTTCGGTGCCATCCTCTTCCTATCTACTTCTATTTATGGTTGCTTAATGCAGTGTTATTGCATCTTCTGTTTTTCCTTCTTAGGACTGAGCCTCCTCTCGAGGTGTCTACTAACAATTGGTAGTTCGCTTCCATGTGGACCTTTATACTAGGGAACACTGGGTTGTGGTTTGGTAAACCAATGGGTTGTTCCTTTAGTTGAAGTATATTGAGTCCTTTTTGGTTTCCTTAGTGGTATGGGGGAAATATTGCTTGATGTTCGTTTCTTGAAATCTAACACTTTTTTCCCTCAGCAGACCCGAAGGATCATAATTCTTAACTACTTGGTTGGATAAAACCCATCGATGAAACCTTAAATATTGTTCTTCTTAACATTAGAGATATGGTTTTGGGCTTATATCTGTTGATGCGTGCTTTAAGAAGCGTTTTGAGACAATAAATAAGCATTCTAGACTATGGTAGAATCGAATGTAGATACTACGTATGAATAAGCAGTGTGCTTTGCCCTTTTAAACTTAAACCACAAACAACTGTGGTAGAATCGAATGCAGACCTTATGTATGGTAAAACAATGTGTTTTGCTTTAAACTTTAGCTGTCACTATTATGTGTATAAATGTTATAAGCATATACTTAAATGCTGACTACTTACCGTTCAGCTTTTGTAGCTTATGTATTTGGCTGTTGTAGTTACTTCGTGGTTCTCAACCGAGAAATATAGTTCTATACCATCATGTCCATTGGCATACAACATGTCGGGAGTAGTAATAATGTATATTCAGCATTGGCTTGATGAGATTCTCGGTTATTGTCGGTAGTGTTTCTTGGCTGTGTTTAGGGATGTTTAGATCGCAGGTACATGTACAAAACACAAAACAATAGCTGTGGCTTAACATGTTCTGCTTACATTAACAAAACAAGTACTCCCTCTGATCTTTTTAAATTGACTTGGATTTAGTACAAAGTTATATTAAATCCGAGTCAATTAAAATGGATCGGTGAGAGGTGAGAGTAGTACTTAGGTTGCCATTTGGCTTGATTTTTTGGGGAGTTTTCTACATCAAGTGATGAGTTGTATGTCCAGCTAGGTTAGTTTTTCCCCATCTTTGTCAGGACTGGGAGGGTTTCTCCATGGGAGTACCAGAGAGAGAAGAAAGAATTCCTAACGTGACACTTGTGTTTCAGGGTGTTTTTGGTAGGGGCTCTAATTTGACATTGTATGTAATGAAACTGCGTTTAAATGGTTACAGAGTGGGCAAGTGATTGTTCTTCTTTTCTTTTGTGTACTGGTAGATCTAAGTTATGAATTTGTTTTTTTGTGTGTATATTGGTAAGCCTGAGCTATGAATTCTTCTCGAACCTGTACATAAGTGATCCTCTATTCATCTAAGAGTACTTCCGCCATTCAGTCACAATAATTTTTAGTTCGAAATAAAATGAAATATATTGCTTCGTATAGGTTTATATATCAAGACATCATCTTTACAATCTACATGTTAATACGTCGTAACTTCTAATGCAAGGTTTATGATTCCGATATATCTGGCTTCAGTATTTGCGTCGGGGCGCAACGGGTTAGCTCCTTAAACCATGGCGCCCGCATCTTCAGCACCAGTTCCTCCATTCCCCTCGGCTGCTCCCGACACAGCCAGATCCTCCATGGTCCTCACGACCTCCTCCTCACCCCAGGCTACTCACAATAAGTAGAAACATCATTAGTAGTTGTCCTTTTATGCTTCTTTTATGATGCTACCTCTTTCGGTACAACAATCATAATTTGGCAGAGGAGCTTTTAGAAAAGCATAAAAGCTAAAAATAGTGTAAAATCGTACTAAATTGTCGTATCTTACAGTAACACCTTGATGGAATGGTATGTCTACAAGATACTAAAGCAGTTAATTTCCAGACTAATTCTTAATACTAAATTAAGCTAAAACTTATGGTTTAATTTCTAACTTGATTTTTCTATTTGCGCGATAGCGCAACAGGTCATCTAGTGTCATTAAACACATGAGACACCCTAGTGGGCCTCGTAGGTAGATTTATTTGTTTTCATATGTAGAGTTGAGTTTTGAATTTGTATTTGTGTGGGCGGCCACAATGCGGAACGATTTAGCCGTATCTTATATCTAGACACGTCGGCCAGTGGAAATTAAGATACCAAGACCTCAATGCATCGTATCATCTGGTGGGTCCCCGCAATAATTGTCTCTCCTTTGCTTCTGCCACACAGACGAACGGGAGCTGGTATAGGATTGGCTACACAATTGATTTGCATCGGTTTTCCACCAAAAGCCGTATCCTAAGAGCAAGTATAATAGAGTCTAGTCAGCTGACTATAAGATATTAAATAATATATTTTAGATGAGTTGGAAGAGAGATAAGAGGAGAGAGAAGGTAGGTGGGCTACTATGCAATAGCCAGCTCTTGCACGTGCTCCTAGGCATTTTGTGAGAGTGAAATATGGGCCCTATGTTAGTAAAGTACTTCATTCTTATAGCCAAACTATTGTACATGTTAGCTATATGGTGACTACAAATGACATGGCATCTTGTTATAGCCAGCAGTTAGCTACACTATTGGAATTGCTCTAAACTAGATACGATCATCTTCTCTTTCTTCTTAATTGCTGTTACACCTAAGCAAAAATTCTGACGTGGCCGTTTTAGATACGAGCGCTGGGACTGCCCTAATCTGGTGTCATGGTTGATGTACATGGCATATGTCTATATTTTCATGTAATTTTCGTTGTGCATTTTGTGCTACCCAGCAGGTGAGCAGCTCCATGTCATCATTATTTCCACGGGATCCTGCCCAGCTAGAAGATCCACGTCAGCACTCTCTCCACGTCACCGTGCCCAGTCAGCAACCAGGGTTAGGGGCACTTCTTTTAAGCTTATGGGCTGACTTCTAGGTTGTGGGCAGCTCAAGCCCAAAAGAAGTCTCCAGCTGGTGGCTCGCTTATTTCTACCGAGAAGCCTTCCTCACGTGCAATTTCAGAAACTCATCCGGGGCAGTTTCCCGAGCTTCTGAGATGAAACCCGAATCGGTACATGGTTCTGCCTCTTCTTTTAGTTCGAATTACAACAGAATGCCACTCCCTAAAAAACGGTTGGGTCGTCTAAAGGAAAAAAAAACAACGCATCAGAACTCATCCCGTCGCATTGACCCAACTCTTTCAGGACATGGAGCGGTAGGGTTCCTCCCTACCGCCGCCGCCGCCGCTGCTACCCCACCCCATAGCCGCTCCTCCGCCGCCGCACCTCCCCTGCCCTCATCGCTGCTCCTGCGCTCATCCACGGCCGCTGCCGCTCCCCCGCAGGTGACGTCCAGCTCAGCGACCGTGGTCGTCGATCCATTCCACCGCTCGACCTCCTCCTCGCCCACGAACCTGGAGGTCGGCCGAGGAGCGGAGGAGCTGCAGAGAATGCTCGCCGAGCTCCGGCATCTGGAGTCCAGCGCACGAGCGGCAGGTCGCGTGATGTACTGCTGGCCGGAGGAGCCGCATGGTCGACAACCCGTTCAAGCTGATGGAGAAATACAGGTTCACGGAGACGGGCTGAGCTACTGTGGTCACCTACAAAGCCATCCCGGACCAAATCATAACAATTGGAAGATGCTAGTTCTGCATCGGGTAGTGCTATGTGCTACTTAGATACAGAGATAGTATTTGGTTACAGTTTTGAGGTTATCCTTCAATTTTCAGTTTGATTACATTGTACTGACAACTTTTAACTAAAACGATATTTTATCTTTTCTAGATGGAAGCCTGCATTAATTAATTTTCTTGTCCACGGATTATATCAAATCAGGGGTATTACGGATATTACACAACTCAACAATCTAAACTCCATAAGCTCAAAAGAAGTGTAATATCAGTTTTTGAGAGCTTTTCTCCACCGATGCTTATCTCCACCGAAATGCATAAGCTTGCTTCTGTATAAGCAGAAGCCCAAAAGAAGTGGCCCTTAACCCTCTCCCCGTCCCGAACCGACCCGCTCGTCCCCGCCCCCCTCTTAACCTAACCAGTCGCCGTCGCCGTCGCCGTCGCCGACGAGCCGGCCGACCAGCGCCCCCGCTGCCAAGCCCACGAACCAGCGCCCCCGCCTCCTCCCGCCGTTCCCCACCTCTGCCTCCCGCCGGTGCCCCACCTCCTCTCCCGGGGCTTGCTCCCGCGGGATCCGAGCGAGGCTAGGGTTTACTGGAAGGGCGGGATGAGCATCGTTCCCAAGGAGACGATCGAGGTGATAGCGCAGAGCGTCGGCATCCCCACCCTCCCCGCCGATGTCTCCGCCGCCCTCGCCCCCGACGTCGAGTACCGCCTCCGGGAGATCATGCAGGTCCGCCATTGCCATTGCCCTTGCTGCTGTCTTATTCTCGAATCACCCCTGCAATCCTTACCTAGATTCACCTGTTATTGGTCCTATGGAATTTCGATTTGCAATTAGGGGAGATCAGCTTATAGCCCAAGCCTGTGATTGAAGAGTATTGAAACTGGTACAATCAATCCGTCAAATCTGAAGGGGATTGACAGCTAGAACCCATACCGACTGTCAATTAACTAGAGCACTTATTTCAGTACATGAAAGGTTTAGAGCAACTTCTTTCAGTAGATGCAAGGTTTAGAGCACTTCTTTCAATCTACTCCTTAAATCATGTTTGCACTAAATCCGCTAAGCAAAGTAAAAAGTAGCTGGAAAGCAGCAATTCCCTAACCTAAATCCAATGGTTTAGCATGGGTGGAGATAGGAAAGATGTTGGAAGAGCAGCTTAGGCAGGAGGACGAGTGGGGATTGGGTAACTGCAGGATATAACGGTTGGAGGTAAGCTAGCTGCACTGTGCCACCGCAATCCAATGGTCCTTAATGAAAGCCGATAAAACTAAGAACTGTGAGGGTATATTTCACGACGTGGTTGAGTGAGGACGGTGGACCAAATTGCAGTAGGGGGGAACTAGCTGTTTAGTTATATTGGATTACGCAGTCCGCCTCCTGTCTACAAACGCTAATTTCATCACTCAAGAAGTTTCCATGGATTCCTGAAAATATATGATATTCCTGCTCTATCTTTAATTGTAGCTCACATGTTCAAGATCTATCATTGCTCCTTGGTATTATGTTATATTAATTTAAGTGTGTTGTGCATTGTTCCAGGAGGCCATCAAGTGTATGCGGCATGCAAAGAGGACAGTTCTGACTGCAGACGATGTTGACAGTGCTCTCAGTCTCAGGAATGTTGAGGTGCCTTTCCTTCCAACGATAAAAAAATAGGATGCTGAATGCAGAGTTGGTAGATAACTAGACATAGTATGCCTTGAAAATTGACTTGGGTAGTTAAATCATTTTGGTACATTTTCCCTTGATTTAGTTCAGGAAGCAAGTTAACAAGTTTTCAAGCAGTCTAGCTGATGCCATGTGCTTTATTACTTTGGATTTTCACTCAGCCTGTATACGGATTTGCTTCTGGTGACCCCTTGCGGTTTAAAAGAGCTGTGGGCCATAAGGATCTCTTCTATATCGATGACAGGGAGGTCGACTTCAAAGAGGTAAGGACATTATTGATAAATGAATCAGATAAATTGACACTTACTTTATTTTGGTAATGAATTGGAGATATGTCTGCCGCATGCAGATTATTGAAGCTCCTCTACCGAAAGCTCCTCTTGACACAGCAGTTGTAGCACACTGGCTAGCAATTGAGGGCGTCCAGCCTGCAATTCCAGAGAATCCTCCTATCGATGGTTAGCTCCTATATTAATCACAATGTCTTGTTCTCACTTCTAACATCTCCACAAGTTCTGCTCATATTTCTGTCTGCCAAGGAATATATTCATTCTTTTCAACTTTTTGGCGAGAGGATGAGAGCTAGATCAGCTATGAAGCGGAAAAGTCCATTTTACACACCTATCTATTGCCAACCCTGTTCTGAAGGCAAGCCTGCCTTTTTGTACATGACGTGCCGTCAAGTTGATCCTATCCGCAGTCAAAGCCATCAAATCAACAAATAATAATCTACCCAGACTCATAAAAATGCAAGGGCATGCACGCCAGCCTGTATCTTTCTTCCTCCAACTCCACTTCTTTTCGTCTCCATTCCTCCACTCATGCGCATTGTTCTGGAGATTGGAGTGGTACCAGAGCTCGGGGTCTAGAAGTGGCACCAGAGTTTGGCACCCGGAAGTGGCGCTAGCAAGGAGGGCTAGTGGCTGGTGCTGCGGTGTCAAGATTCCTGCTGAGCTGGTTAAATAGCACTTTTCTGCTTCTGGCATCGGGTGAGGAGGAGGCTGGGGAGCTCAAGGTGTATCTAGCCGCCATGTCGGTGGAAAACCTTAATGGAATTTTCTACGGGGTTTTTGACATTGAGAATGTCTTGTAGTTCATTTTAGAATTCAGGGGGTGTGTTAGATGTCGGAACTAGGGGGGGGGGGGGGGGAAGGGAATTTTCTTTTCCCCTATGGCATGTATGAAAAGTCCTTAGGTCCATCGTTTGTTTATAGCCGATCTTCTTTTTACTTGTATCGGTTTGAAATTTTCGTTTTCTTTGACAACCATTGTTTTGCCTCAGCAATTTCAGCACCAGCGGAAAATAAAAGGACTGAGCATGTGAAGGATGATGGACTACCAGTTGACATAAAGCTTCCTGTTAAGCATATATTATCTAGAGAACTTCAGGTATTATGATTATGATATATGTACATACCTACCTATTAATGTAGATCTTTACGAGATATTTACGTTCTTTCCTTTATTTTTATTTTGCAGATGTACTTCGATAAAATAGCGGAGCTTACTATGAGCAGATCAAGCACCCCAGTTTTTAGAGAAGCATTAGTGAGCTTGTCAAAAGACTCGGGCCTTCATCCGCTGGTCCCTTACTTTTCGTACTTCATTGCAGATGAGGTCGTGATCTTACTTTCATAGCAGTGTGGCTGAACTGGCGTTACGTTAAACTGCCCATCTGTATAAATTTCAGGTTACCAGGAGTTTGGCTGACCTTCCTGTTCTATTTGCTCTCATGCGTGTTGTCCAAAGCCTTCTCCGCAATCCACACATTCATATTGAACCATATGTAAGTGGTTGGCCATCAAGTTTTGGTACTTTTGCATGCCATTTGTTTCGCTAAAGTATTGCATAATTGTGCTTTCAGCATATTCCTTCTAAAAGTAATCCTTGTTTTCATTGCCAGTTGCATCAGTTAATGCCATCAATGATCACGTGCATCGTTGCGAAAAGGCTAGGGCACAGGCTTTCTGACAACCATTGGGAGCTTAGAGACTTCTCTGCGAATTTGGTTGCTTCAGTATGTCGGAAGTGAGTGTATAATGAGCTTTTCAGGATTTAAGTATAGCAATATTGAATTTCTATTCCAGATTCAGATGTGATTATTTAGAATCTATGCAACTTCTGTAAGCTCTTTACTCCATATCCCAGACTTTAATCTATAGGACCACTCATACGAATTCAATATAGTTCCTTCTATGAAATTGTGTACGCTTTATAAAGTGTGCTATAGTATATTTTTTCCTGTACCAAGTTAAGGAGGAGCGCCACCTTGAGGGTAAGTCACTAGAGGTCTGACCTCCATTCCTTACTATTCTTCCGTTAGATTTTTTTTTTCTTATTCGTGATTCTATCTTAGGTTTGTGTTGTCTTGAACAAGGCATGACCATTGTCAATTTCATACTTAAATGGTAAAAGTGGAACCACTTATTAGATTATTCTGCTTCACAGGACTGCAGTTTTTGTCTTTACGAACATTCACTAAATCAACTGCTATATTGTTCATATACTTGTGTAGGCCATTTGCTGGAAAAAGTTATACTTGGTTTAACATTTGTGCATTTTCTGTTGCTCTTAATTTACTCGAAATGATTTTGTGTAGATATGGCCATGCATATCACAATCTCCAAATCCGGTTAACAAAGACATTGATCAATGCATTTCTTGATCCTCACAAAGCATTGACACAGCATTATGGTGCTGTTCAAGGGATATCTGCATTGGGGACTAGTGCGGTAGGTCCTGTTCAGTCTCCAGTTAGGTTAAACTTTAGAGGAATACTGAAATATTCCCTAACAGTTTTTGTTGATTACCAGGTTAGACTTCTGCTTTTGCCCAACCTTCAGCCGTACATGCAACTTTTGGATCCGGAATTGCAACTTGAGAAACAGACGAATGAAATGAAAAGAAAGGAAGCATGGCGGGTTTACGGTGCCCTGCTGGTTAGTTTCACAGTATAGAGCACATTTTAGAAACTTGGTTTGATTCAATTTTTTGCACTGATCCATATTTACTTAGGCAAAAGCATTAACAGAAAACCGTAGGTCTCACCTATCTTACTCCAAACAGAATATAACAAATGGGACCCACATGTGAATTGGTGTGCCTTATATGGTACTGAATATGGTTTGTGCTAGGCGGATGGAGAAGTTGAGAGGCTGTAGTCCCACCAGTCAATTGGCATGTGTCACCCTATTGTCAGATCTCATTAGGTGTAGGGATTTAATGGATATATGGTTTTATGTTGTTTAAACTCAGTAAGTGTGGGCTAGTAAAGAAAAAAACCTTCCTTTGCATGCGCACTAGCACCTGGTTTTATTATTTACTTACCGAAGCATAATACATTATGGTGCACCTGCCAATGGCTATTTTGTTGCTTACTGCGAGATCCATTCTTTCAGTGTGCTGCAGGCAAATGTTTGTATGAGCGTCTCAAGTTATTTCCTGGTTTGCTCTCTGCGTCAACTCAGCCACTTTTGAGGAGTAATAAAAGAGTTGCAACTAACAACCCAAGTAAGTGCTCGCTATATTTACCGTATATCGATGTATTATTAGTTTATTACTCGGCAATAAATCCAATAAAACCTGCCCTCATGCAGCTTCTCATCTTGGATGCACATAATACACAAAAGGCTGAAATCATTAAAATTAATGGCTTGTTATCCTTGTGCACATTTCAGATAAACGGAAGTCTAGTACAGATCTCTCCGCATCCCAGCCACCTCTAAAGAAGATGGCATCCGATGTGCCGATGAGCTCCATGTTTCCAGCCGCTACAATGGCAGGAAACATGCCAGGAAGCGTCGACGGTTTCTCCATGCAGCTACCCAACCCCAGCATGATGCAAGCATCTTCGTCTGGACAAATGGCGGATGGCATAGCAGCAGCAGGCCTGATCCGGAGAGACCAGGGAGGTAACCACCACGCCCAGATGGTGTCCGCGGTGCTGAGGCAGGCCTGGAAGGAGGACCAAGACGCTGGGCATCTCCTGGCATCGTTGCACGATGTGTTCGGTGAAGCCATCTTCTCGTTCATCCAGCCGCCAGAGATATCCTTCTTCCTCTAGAGAGAAATTCGTAGGCTAAGGGAGAATTGATCCATGTGAGTTGAATAGTCCCCACCTGCAGCCTCAACTCCAGGATGTTGTTGAACTCCTTTTCAATTAATATAATGTGATGAGACAATGCTTTTACCTCTGTTCCGGAAAAAAGAAAAAGTATTGCCATACTGCCGTGAAATTGCTGTACGTGGCTTGCTTGGTCACGTACGCGGTATGCCACAGGACTGATCAACCTGCAGGCTGCAACGTTGGTAAGCTTGGGACTCGGAAGTCAGCCGTGAAAAATAGGCGCTAAACATTTCAGACTTGCGCTGAATTTTCTTCTTCCCTAGACAGTGTGTCATTTGTTACAAGTTCGAACACTGATATTGCATTAAATTGTTACGTAGAATTATAAAATCATATGGATTTTCATAATGTTAGGATTTTGTTCAATAATCCCTCCGTTCCATATAAGTTGTCGAATATTCATACTACGTATCTAGACACTTCATCAAAGATATAATTCCTCCGTTCTCCTAAAAATTTGAGAAAAACTAGTGCTACATTTATTATTATTAATTCAACCAATCCAACCTACATTAAAATTAATGACATCCTCTCCATCCGTTTCAGTTTAGTAGTCCTATGTGTATCCTTAGGTCGTCAATTTGACCAACTTAACATAAGATATATATTACAATTTTTTTTATTAGAAACTTTAGGTTTTATACTTTCTAATGGTATAATTTTTATGTTATATAATTTATATTATATAGATCAAATTGACGACCTAGGTACATGTTCAGGACTAGTAAACTGAGATAGAGGGAGTAATAAAAAAAGTAGTACTGCTTCGTTTTCTGCATAGCTATCAATTACAAAGCTAAAATATAGACTAAGATAGAATAAATTTTAGACCTAAAACATAGAGTATTTTAGAACAGAGGAAGTATCTTGAAAGTTGCATATTTATGAAACATGTTTCTTTTGGACCGGAGGGAGTGAGTGGCATAGAAATCACACCGCTATGTTCACATAATTTTGGGTGAATTCCATCTTTTATACTCACTTATTTCTACCACATTTTGATGCATGTCTAGTGCAAATATATATATAAATACTCCATGCAAGAAACTTTGAACCCGATAATAGATCAATTCGGTATTTTCCCCATTTTGTTAGATATGACCGGATGACTGGTATGTTAGCTCGCTACGGCACGACAACAATGTGTAAAACTCATGTCCGTCCTTCTGTTCCCCAATTGTTTCATTTTTTGTTTGTTTATATTCTCCATCTAGGTCATCCCCTCACACATTGCTCGAAAAAAACATATTGGAAAAAGATGGTCCAGAGATTTATTTTAAAAGATCAGGGGTAATCTGGACTTTGGGATGGCCCAACTTTGTGCTTGGAGAGTGAATAGCGCGTCCTATTCCACTTGCAAATCCTTTTTGAGCCAGAAACAAAGCAAGATAAGTACATCGTAGCAAGAACTCATTTGATCGCCCAAGATAAGTCGTCTTGAAAGTTGTGAGAGCGATCTGTCGATGTCCATGTCAATAATGGGATCCCGCATCATGGGCATTGGGCAAGCAACCCCCAAAATCTCCCAGGATCGCGTGAAGAAAGCTTGACACCACGGGCAGGTGGGCCCCTCTCCGAGATGTTGGCGGATAAACCAATCATCTGCCCTGCCGCGTCGAGCTCGTGTGGGGTCCACCAGGGATCCCCTGCGCATGGAAGGGAAGATTTGCCGTTCAGTTTTCAGCAAATTCTATTCAGCTCGTGTGCGTTGACGCAATAGTATGGCCGCAGAAGATCCTGCGAGTTACTGAAATGACGGCATCCAGTTCGTCAGCCGTCACTGCCTGGAAATGACGGTTGTGCCCCTTGCGCCGTGGCGAGCCGACGCGTCCACGTCGGGATTAAGCGTCAAGATTCCCCGGCCGATCGTGACGGAATGCTTTGCACTGTTGCTCCTCTACCGAGTCGCATGCTGGTTGTGGTCGAAATTACCAAAAGGGGCTCACCTATCATACCATGGCAAAAGTAGAGCTTTGTCCATCTCCAAAGGAAATTGCGTCCACGGAGTACTTCTTTTGGTTTACAACAAGATTTCAAAACAGGAATGAAATAGGATGTGGACATATGTGCAGAATTTTCTGTCGAGACAGTCTCGAAACGGAGACCACTTGTTTTACTCCGTGGCATGCCTTTAGAGATGGTTTTGCTAGCATCCATTTTTTGTCTCATTTTGGAAGATCGGTTTATGCGATACATTAGTAAGTTCCATAGATCGTTTTCCGAATTATCAGTCTGGAGCCTAGGCGCTCTTCTACTTTGAGTTTGTCTTTGCAACGCTTTGGGTGATGATATCTGCTAGATACATTTTCCGGTGGACTCCTATCCTGCCCCTATGATCTATGGTTGCTATTGCATCGTTGTATGATCGGCAAAATCTCAAGCGCCCACATTTTGATTTTGGTACTTCTGCATGACGGAACGAGTCAATCACCCTGACTTTTGTACACAACTCCTTCCGTTCCAACCATGCATAAGGATTTTTTTTTCTTAATTTTGTGATGTCTTTTCCTACATGAGTTGATAGAAGGGACATCATAGGAAGACTCCCCGAGGCAAACAACGATGACGAGACAACTAGGTATTGCCAATAGGAACTTGCCAAACAAAATGCATATAGATATAGTGGCGCGTGGGCATTTGCGGTCGACTAAAAGCTTAATTTTTGAAACTCTGTCCAATTAATGCATACTGTATTTTCAGTTTCGAACTCCTCCAGTCCATGTTAACTTTTCTACCTCATATTCATGCCCAAGCAATCCTACTTTTTTTAGCGTTCCAGGACTGAAGTAAGGGAAGTGCTTGATTGCTGGCTGAAACGCATGATTTGCAGGGGAAGTTTTTTTCTTAGGCTGGGTGTTTCTATATTCTGAAAAATGAATCAAGTTACGATAAGGTCTGGCAGCATGTGTACAATACAATCCCTTTTCTGAAAGCGTGTGTAGGATGCAATCCTGGTAAAAACGTTTTCCACAACAGGTGCCAAGCCATTTTCCTAGCACTCGCTTTCTAGTTTGGATAGGCTCGTGCTAGTAGTGGAGGGCATTCTGGGCATTGCTCGCCATTGAGACCTGTTTTAGGTGGCAGATGAAGCTGGCCAGACGTTGACATGCATCGCATCACAGACTAATTAAGGTGGTCGAGGCAGCTAATCTCCTAACGGCGTCAAGGCCATAAAGCTAATCTTTGTCTCTTTCCAGCTTTCAGAAATTATTGGAGGCCGCAGCTAGCTGGGTGACACCAGCAGATCGGTTGCTTTCAGAAAAAAACTTTTGTCATGGGCACGGAAGATTCAGTTGAGCTACCTTATTTATGATATATTTTGACTTGACAGAAGAGTATATGTTAGGATGATGCTATAAGGAGTAATACGGCATCCAGTTGTGGGGAGTTTCTTTTTCTTGGTCCAAAAGTTTTACAACGCGAGCTATTTTAGTATTTGTTTTGCGGGGATATAGTGATAACTCAAAGGTGCACCCGGGAACACAACAAGTAGTTTCATGTGAAAAAAAAATATCGTATCGAGATTTCGAAAAAAATGTACATTTCTTTATGAAAAAATACTTATAAAAACATTAAACGGGTACATGCATTTTGCATGACTTTGTTATGTTCCATGCTATCTTTTAGAATTTCTACGCAGATCTCTCCCTCGCCTACCTAGCTACTCTCTCTGTTTCTATTTTCCCATGCGCTTTTGTTTTTTCTCAAAGTTAAATTTGTAAAATTTTACCAAATTTTTAGAAGAAAATATCAAAATCCCTTAAAATCCCAATTCATATAATATAAAAGTGTACTTTATGACAGGGCGACTCCATCATGCACGAGCTCATCCAAACCGGCTCCAAGTCGGCATACACGTAGGAAGAGTACCAGGCCTACTTTGAGTAAGAAAGAGGAGTGGGGCGAGGAGGATGAAGAGGAGGAAGAGCATGAGCCGCCGGTTCCCGCGCCGGCCAGAAAAAAAAAGAAAGCGCCGTCCAGAAAAGAAGAAGGCACGAACCAGCGGTAGAGGCCCTAGGTAGAGGTCCAAGGAGGACGAATGCCTCTCCGAAGCATGGAAGGTGATAAGCATGGACGCACCAGCGCGAACCAAAATGCGGATACCTATTGGGCAAGGGTGAAGGTGGCGTTTGACGAGCGCAAACTTGTGCATCGCCAATGCCATCACGAGGGAGGAAAACAAGGCAGCGAGGGAGGAGAAGGCCGATGCGAGGTGGTCGTCGATGTTGGATAAGCAAGAAGTGAAGATCGAGCTCCTCTAGGCCAGTGGCGGACACACAAAATTACTGTAGGGTGGACACCTTACTAATTTTCTTTTTTGCAATGCTTATATGTGATAAAAATTTGCATAAATGACTAACTATAAACGTTTTCTAAATTTAGGGTGGGCCACAACACACCCAAACACCCTGCTGCGTATGCCCCTGCTCAAGGCCAATGTCGCGACGAAGAAGCGGATAGAAGACTTGGCGCTTTTGATGTCCAACACATCTACGATGAACGTCGAGACGTGGGCGTGGTAGAATGAGCAATGCAACATCATCTTGCGGGAAAGGAGAGCACCACCGGTGGTAAGTTTGACTCCACCGGCGATGAGCTTCACACCAACGACGATGTCGGATACCGTAGAGGGGGCGCCTTCCACCGCGGAGGATCTCACGCATGCCATTTGATTTCATATTCATGAATATGTGGGCGAAAGTGAGACTTTTTTGTTCACTGAGACATTGAACTAACAACCATTTGGGCGAGTGAGTGATGAACTTGCGGCAGATTGTCATGAACTATCGGCGCCGTTGTTGGCGGGAACAATTTAGTTGAAACGTGTGGGCCGAATGTTTTTTGGGGATGATGTATGAGGGCACGGCTCGAAACGGTGCCTCCACATAAATCAGTGCTCGCCGGCGCGTCCCATACGGCAAGCAAAATAGCTCTGCTGGCGCGCTCCAAATATGCCTCGGTAGGTGCGCCAACAGTATGATGTGCGGGGCGCTGGCACCTACTCCGTAATTTGCGGAGAGGTTGCACACACCGGTGAACCTGATAAGAACCCCTTAAAAAACTATAAACAAGCAAATGTAAATAAACTTTAAAATTTTATTTATATTTCATTCAAATATAAATACTAGAGGCTTATGCTGGCCTCTCCTTCTTCACTGCAAGGAAAAAAACATCCATAAGCCTACACTAGAGGCTCCTGCTAGCTCTCGCCTTCTTCACTGCGAACATGTAGAAACCTATACTAAAGGCTTGTGTTGGCCCTCGCCTTTTTCGCTACGAAGGAAGAACATGCAGATACTAGAGGTTTTGACTGGCCCTCATCATCTTTACTACAAAGGAAGAACATTCGAAAACTTAAACTTCTCCATCCTTGCCATCGTTGGTGTTATCGCTGTGGTAGTGCCTGCGAAAGCATGTGCCGTCAAACACCTTCACCCCAAGCTTGTTGTTGCCTTCGTACTTAATGTTGAGCAAGCAGCCAACCTTTGGGTTGTGGACGCATCCGAACTTCTCCCAGCTGGTGTAGAGGAACATTTGGCCTTGCCCTTGAACAGGACCTCAACAGGCCATCGGCAAAAGCCGTAGCTGGCTTCCCGTAGGTGAACCCCGGCCAGCGAGAAATTGCGCTAACTTCTCCGAGAGCCTCTTTGGACCGAAAGGGGCTTCAGTGATGAGGACGACGAAATCAAAAAAATCCTCGTGGAAGTAGTCCTTCTCCTCCTCCCCAGGTGATGGTGAGCGTTCAGGCGATGGGGATCCTGCACCGTGGCCCCTGCTACGGCGGCCGCGGCGCCGTGTCCACAATTGCGGCCCCCTAGAACCTGCCATGGATCGCTTGGGGGAGAAGGTGGAGGGCAGCTCTAGGGTTTGTGTGAGGAGGAGCTGATGCTTGACCACGTCATTTTATACACAGAGGAAAGCGTGGGGGCGGGGTTGCGTATTAAGGCCGGCACACGTGGCTAGGTCATTTATTCTGCTTGGACAGAGGTAGGCAAAGGTGGGGTGGTGACGCCATTAATCTCCGTCACACATTGCTAGATCATTTACGCTAACTTCGCCTTCAGCGGCTGCCAAGCCTGCCTGAGGGATTCCATCTGAGGTGCCGTGCCCGTTCGGCGCCCCGTGCGAAGAGGCTGGCACGGGGTTTACCGGCGATTGTATGGGGTTTGAATGGTGCCGGGGCATTATTGGACACGCTATTGTAGTCCAAAAACATCACTATTCAATCAAAGGCTATCGGGACTGTCGTGGAGATGCTCTTATTTAGTGAAGTTGTCCGGTGCGCCGGAGGGAATCGATTGACCTACGCCAGCATATACCACATACAAACAAGAGTCACCGCGACGTTATATGCCGGATGTCTTTGTCCCTTGAGCATCCATTATACTCCCTCCGTGCCACGGAAGTTATCTTTCACTCTCATACCCTCTCCCAAGTTAATGTAAAACCTGGTGACTCGCCATTTTGGAAAGGACTTATGAGAGTCAAAGATGACTTTTTATTTAGGGGTACCTTTAAGATTGGTAACGGCCTAGATACTCGCTTTTGGGAGGATTGTTGGTTAGGGGATAAGTCTTTAGCTCAACAATATCCATCCTTGTATAATATAGTCCATCATAAATATGTTACAGTGGCAAATGTTATGACGGGATTTCCTCTAAACGTAGCGTTTAGAAGAACCCTAACATCGGATAAATGAAATAGATGGATCTATTTGGTCCAACGCTTAATGGATATAACTCTTTTGCCTAACAATGATAAGTTCCATTTGGAATTTAACATCTTCAGGTGAGTTCACGGTTAAGTCAACGTATCTTGATCTTCGTAATGATCAAACTAGATATCTTCGCAAATATATTTGAAAACTCAAAGTTCCACTAAAAATTAAGATTTTTATGTGGTTCTTACATAAGAAAGTTATTTTGACAAAAGACAATCTGGTGAAAAGGAATTGGCAGTGACAATCTAAATGTTGTTTTTGTGACAAAGAAGAAACAATACAACATCTTTTCTTTTGACTGCCCACTAGCGAGAATCATTTTGGAGGATTGTTCACATGTCCTTCGGCATTTCTCCACCAAAAAAAGTGTCCAATCTATTTGGGAATTGGCTTCATAGACTTGGCAAAGATATAAAAAGCCAAATTAGAGTTGGCCTTTGTGCTTTGCTTTGGGCAATTTGGCACGTCCGCAATGATTTTATCTTTAACAAATCGAAACATGCTTCCCTTTTACAGGTTATTCCTCTTGTTGTACATTCGACCCGCACGTGGTTATGTCTCCAGCCGGAGGAGCACCGCTAGGAAATGGATTTTGGGGGCAACCGCTTGGAGACGGTTGCAGAGGATTTATTCAGCCGGTACGACTGGCAGCTTGATCGCAGGCTCACATGTTGATCCATTGGCGCATTTTCCGTTTATCTCTATTTAGATAGTTGATACATGTATCGACCTTGTGTGATCCGTGAAGATTTATAATAAGTGTTGTGCTGTGACTTGGCTACTTTTTAATAAAGAAATAAAGGCCGTATGCATCTATTCGATGCAGAGGTAGGAGCTGATCTCCATTTCAAAAAAATCTAAGATTTGTCAAATTTATATATATCTGGACAGTGGCCGCAACGATATAATCGAATTAGTCCCATAACCGTTGGCTCCCGCGAAAAGCCAACTCATCCAGCCAACCGAGCGGGAAAATGAACCTGACGCCGATAACTCCATGTTCATCATATGCATGCACCAAGAGGAAATTGCACAAATCACCACCTTTTACTGTATTTGTTACGCAAAACATCACCTTTACATGTTTGTTGCAGAGAGCACCACCTTTTAATGTAATATGTTGTACAGAGGTCCAAATCTGATATTGGAGTCAGATTAAGCTAATTAACTTCAAATTTGACAGCTGGCCCCATAAAACAGATATGTGTTTTCAAACTTTTAAAAAATCCAATAATTAAAACAATATTAAAGAATAATTCTGTGAAAGTTTGAAACGAATCTAACATGCCGTCTGAAATTTATGTAAATTTTTTTTAGATTCGATCAGTGTTTGATGAAATTTTCAAAAAAATCAAAAAAATGAGAAAATATTCACGTGTATGTTTGAATATTCTATGTTGGCCCACTAAATTTTCGGCATGAAAGAACATTTTTTGTGACTTGGGTAAAAAAGATAAAAAAAAAGTTTCTTGTCTGTAATGGAAATATAGGGTCGCAATTTGTCTTTTTTACATGGAACACAATTTTTTTCTAAATTATGTCATTATTTTTCGAATCATTCAAGTCATATTGTTTTAATTGCTAGAATATTTACATTGTTTTTTTAATTTCATGAAATGTTGACCGAATCTAAAAATGTGACATAAATTTGGCATGTTAGATTCGTTTCAAACTTTTCCAGAATTATTCTTTAATATTATTTTAAATATTGGATTTTTTTTATTTTTTTTGAAAACACACTAGATGACATAGTGGACGCCATATCATCTCTGTTTTATGGGGTCAGCTGTCAAATTTGAAGTTAATTAGCTTAATCTGACTCCAATATCAGATTTGGACCTCTATGCAACATATTACATGAAAAGATGGTGATCTCTACAACAAACTTGTAAATGTGGTGTTTTGCGTAACGAAGACAGCAAATGGTGGTGGTTTGTGCAATTTTCACCATGCACCAAACCTCCTCCCTGAAACCTCCGGGAAAGCTAATCTTTGTCTCTTTCCAGCTTTCAGTAATCATAGATGCTGCAGGTAGCTGCTGGGTGACACTGACACCAGCAGACCGAGGTTGCTTTCAGCAGAGCTCTTGTTACGAGTACTCAAGATACCATTGTCCTTGCAAACTCATAATATATTTTAACTTGACAGAACGATCTATGTTAGGATGATCCTATAAGGAGTAATATAGGATCCAGTGGTTGGGGAGATGTTTTCTTTGCTCCAAAAGTTTTGCAAACCGAGCTATTTTAGTGTTTGGAAACACATGCCTGCCCACGTTTATGGAGAGCCTATATATCTAGGCGCTTTTTTTAATAATACGAATTATTTATTTATTTTCAGGAATAGCACGTGTTTTGAAACTTTTTCACTTTTGTGACTGTCGATAGCAGTGGTCCGATCGGATGGCGGTGGTCCGATCGGCCAGATGTGGGCCGATTGCGCGTGGCAGGACTGCGCCGACCGGCCGACAGCCCTGTCGGCTTCCTTTCTCCTTTCTTCCTCTCTTCCCTATTCGACGAGAGCACGGAGAATAGTTTGCAAAAACACTCTGTTTTTCTCAGATTTGCACTGATTTAGCCACCAAAACTTCACCATTTTACTGCTATTAGTTGAGGGAAGCCCGATCTACTGATGGGTTAGGGTTTTGAGATGAATGGTGGTGATATTTAGCAGCAAGGGTGATGAAGTGGTGGAGGTTGGTGGTGGTGTAAGGATCATGTAAGGGGCTGAGCTGCTGCTACGGGTTGGTGCTGGTGCTGAGCTGATGCGCGCTGTTGGTGCTGCTGCTATTGGAGAGACTGCTCACGCTACAAGGATAATCCCTAACCTTTGCGTATTTGTGTTAACCATGTAGGTTTATGCGAGCTACTGTTAGTGTTAGTATGTTTCTGTGATGTGTAGTAGTTACATTTGTTGACGCGAACGAAATATTTTTTAGGTCAGCAAAGATGTCAGATATAGTGAAGATAATATTTTACTATGGTTTGGGTAGTGTCCGATCAAATGAGATGGGAGTTGATCTGAGTGAGTTCAAATCTGTAGAGATGGATTTGACTACCCTAGAACATGGACAATTGAGCAAGGTCTGGTTGACAGAATGTTTCGGGCTTAATCCTGAAGTGTGTGCACACAGTGGGTGTGCATGCATTATGGACTAAGTCATTATCAAATATTTTCTGGTATCTGAGGCTTGTAGAGGATAGCTCTAAGGGTGTGTTTGGTAGACTGTGGTAACTCAGAATATCTCTCTCAACCCATACATGGTGACCTCAGCCAAGTTGAGTTGAGAAACATCACATGTTTGGCATCCGTGTATGTGTTGAGCTGTGCTCATATGAGATGTTGTTTGGTACCATTTGTGCTGAGGTGAGCATGTATCACAGCTGTTTTACAAAATCGTCCTGTTTTTTTTTTAAAAAGACCCTCAAACAAAAAAAGAGAAAAGCAACCGGGTTCGTTTCATTGGAGCTTCTGCCGGTGGCGAGCTGGGAGGAGCGCCGGCCATTGGAGCTACTGCACGGCGGTGGCGGTCGGCCGCGTCGAGAAGTTCCAGTTCCTGGCCGTCGGGTCGCCAGCGAGTTTCCAAGGAGAGGCGGCGGTCCGCGCGGGGCGTCCAGGGAGAGGCGGCGACCCATGCAGGGGCTAGGGGCGTCGGCGGCGGGGCCTGCTGCCTCTGTCCGGCGCGGGAGGAAGAAGGGCCGACGGCCGTGGGGCGGTGGCCGACTCCGACGTCATGGCGGCATAGCGGCGACTCTAGCAGCGGTGGTCGGCCCTGCCGCGCCGTCGTCGGGTCTGGGGCGACGCAAGGAGGCCCTGGCAGCGGTGGTCGGCCCTGGCGGTGCCTCGTCGGACCTGGCGGCGCAGGAGCGTGCCGGCGTGCTGCTGGGCGGCTGGTGTGGAGCTCTCAGGCGTCCACACGGCTTCAGCTCGCGCAGGCTGCGAGGGGAGGCGACAGGACTCACGGGAGAAAAGAAAAACGAAAGGAGAGAATGAGGGGGTGGAGTTTGACCGGGTGAGGGTCTGGGGGGTGTCTGAGTCGGGCGAGTGGGGCTTTTTGCGGGATGAGTTCGCCCAGGCCGAGTTGTGAAGCTCGATTTGAGCTTCCCAACTGGGCTAGGCTGAGAGCTCCTTTTTGTATGAGGTGGGCATAGCTGAGATGAGTTGACCCGGGCTAACAAACACCTATTTGTCTAAAATTCTCTGCTGAGATGGGAATCTCTGGGTTAACCCAGGCTACCAAACACTGGGTGAGCTCGTTAAAAGGGTCTGAGAGGAGAGGAACTAACCCTGTGGCTTTAGTTCTTCTGGTGGCGAAGGCAGTAGCGCCTCCTGAAGGAGGTTACGGTGGAGGAGGTGGTTACGAATCAAGCCAGAGCAGTCAACACTAGTAGGAAAAGCCTTATAGATGAGATCTTATTTCTGTGGCGCACCAGTTGTCCATGCGCCACAGAAACTTTTTCTATGGCGAACCAGACTAGGTGCGCCACAATAATAGCATATTTTTGTGGCGCACCCAAATCTCATGCACCACAGAAACTTGGTGGGGCCCACACCCTGCCAGCCCCAATAATTGGTTCCGCTATTTCTGTGGCGCACTGGACCTGGTGCGCCACAGAAATATGGCATTCTGTGGTGCACTGGTGCTGGTGCGCCATAGAAATAGCGCCCTTATATCACCCACCGTGCCCCTCCCTCGCCCGTACCCCTCTCCCTCTCCCCACGACACAAATCGCCGCCGCCTTCCTCCGCGACGGCAATGGGGCGCGCTGTCGCCGCCGCCGCCTTCCTCCGCGACGGCCGCATGCCGCCACGCTCCACGCATCTCCGCCACCAGCAACTGAACCTGCTGCAGCGTGGAGGAGGAGGGGGCATCCCGCGTCAAGGAGGAGGAGGAGTCGCCGGTTCGGCATGGAGGAGGGCGAGCCGCCGCATCGATGAGGAAGTGGAGCCGCGCGTCCTCCTCCTCGACCCCTACCGTTGTCGTAAACTTCGTCCTCGACCCCTGCCGTCAACATCGGTGAGCCCTCCTGTTGTGGGTATACTTCATGGGTGTACCATCGACAGTGCCTATATCCGGCAAGCCCGGGTGGCCCATAGACGGTGATGGTGACATATGGCCCATCGGGCGGCCCAGTTGCTGTAGATCAATATGGATGAAGTCCAGCCCAGGAACAAGGAGCCGGATCCACCGACCAACACTAGAAGTCGGATCCGGCCTGGCCCGTTTGGTGTAGCCGGATCTGGAACGACAAGCAAGGGAAGGCGGATCCTTGATGTACACGGCAAGATAGCATACCGTAGTTAGGTAACTTGTATTCCAGCTAGGACTGTCCGTGTAAACTCTAGATCCGTGCGCTTTTATAAGCCGGATCCTAGGAGCCCTAGAGGCACAAACACAACTCATTGTACCAACATGAAAGCGTCCAGATAATTCCAGACAAGCAGCAGTAGGCCCTGTCATCATGCAGGTGTTCCGAAGCTGGGTAACTCGTGTACAACCGTCCCGAGGACACTCCGCCCAATGGCCCCTACTTCTTCTCCCCCTCGTGAGAATCCTTCCTCCGAGGTACCGTCGAATAGGCAACGAAGCGCCCACCGTGGGGCCAGCGGCGTCTGGAGGCCGGAACCAGGAGGGTTCTACCTTCGGAGGCATCGGCGACACCATCACCGTGGGGCGCGTTTTGTACGCCGGAAACTTTCTGATCGTCCCTCAGGACGAGTGCTGGATTCCTGCTAGACAGACCCCGTCAAGCTCTCCATCATCCCGATTGGCGGGATACACATCTTCATCGGCGAGACTGTCGATTCAGACGGAAACGCCCTGGTAAGTCACACAGACGTGACCGCCTGAGCAGGACGCAGTCGTGAAGATCCGATCTGAGATGCAGGAGCTTCCTAAGGAAGATTCCGCCTTAGATCTGGAAATTTCAAAACCCACCCAATCCGCCCCTGAGCAGGAAACAACGATGGAAGACCAATGCAGATCCGCCTGGGTCTCCCAGGTGTTAGAAAAGCAAAGGTGTCACTTCGTGCACTTCCTCGCACATACTGCAGGAATCGTCCCTCCTCAGGACGGAGGTGGACCCATGCATGTTGAGGCTACCGGAGACAGCGACGCCCCAGATCATCCTGAAGCTGTCGGAAACGGCGAAGCTCCAGATCAGCAAGAGGATGCCGGAGACAAAGAAGAATCAATCCTTGGTAACCTAAGCCCAACCTCTGATGATGCTTCCTCTATGGACACAGAAGAGTATAACCGCGTTACGAAGGAATTGGAGGATGCGGAGAAAGCTGAGGCAGAATCTGCCCCGCCAAAGGAGGTCTTCGTGACCATAACCGGGCTGGAGCAAGGAACTGACGAAGAAACAACCCCCTCCGACCCCATGGAAGCTGGTCCATCCGATTACGAGACTCCGCAACGAGTGCGATATCACATCGTGCAGGATTCCGGAGAAGGACGCATCCCTGGGAACGAGGAACATCTATCCGCAGATGAGATCGTCGAGCAAGCTGGCATAGGTTGCCATCGCACACTCGGAAATCCTCAAGAAGCCAATAACTCCAGACGATGTCGCAGATCCGGAAGCTCTAGAGGCTGCAAGGATGGAGATGCTGGGCACTGCCCAGAGAATTGCTAACATGGCCATGGCAATGTTGGAGGAACGACAAGAGGTTGAAAAGGTGATGCAGAACTTCCTCAAAGAGAGCGTAAAGCCGCAGAGTGCTTGGCAGAAGCCAAAGCTCTCCGCCAAAGTGGGAAGGCATCATTAATGATGCCGGAGCGGAAGTAGAAAGGATCCGACGGGAATCCATTGGCCCCCGGAAGATTAATTTTGCAACTCCCACCGATCAGAAGCCGCTCGCAACCCCAAAGGATAATATGAAGAAGGCTGCGGAACTCTTGGCTAAAAAAGACGAAGAAGTCGGCATCAACCACTTCCGCACAATCGTTGCTTTAGCAATGAAGCAGCAGAGTAAGGCAGACACTTCACGCAAGTTGGAATCCAACCCGGAATTATGTATATCCACTGCGCAGAAGGACGCCTGCGGAAGGTAGCATCGTGACGATGAATCGCGCACCGAATCTACGGAGCGCAGAAGGAGAACCAGAGAACATCTAAATCTGATCCCCGTACCATCAAAGACACCTCCGTCAGATCCGAAGAAGGGAAAGGATCCGATGCACACTAGCAGGGACAAATACCGGAACCCGTCACCTCCGCCCTGGATCCCGCAGCCTCCACCACCTCGCCGCCGAAGTCCAGTCGGAAACACTAGACCTCATGGGCCTGGTGGAATCAATATCCGTGACAACGTGGTACCTCAGAGAAACCGGAACACGGAGCGTACGCCAGAGCCTCGTCGGAGACGAAAGGAGGAACGCGAGCCGGAGCCTGCAGAATCCGGAACGACGGAGGCGACCACCACCAGGGCGAAGGTAGCCACCGGAGCCGAAGCCAGCACAAAGAAGGGCACGAAGAATCTGAAGGTGTAAGCAGAAGGTCCCACCGATCCCCTCGCAGATCTCCCTCCCCACCACCTAGTGGTGGAGGTGGAGGCAGAGGCAGAGGCCGGATATCTCGCTCTCGCTCAAAGTTTCCCCGTAACGGCCCGCGTGACGCAAGGGAACGTCTCAACATATACAGATCTGAATACATCATCCCAAAATGCTTCGGCAGGATGATCCGAGAGGAACCAACGCCAAGAGGCTTGAACCTTAAGCTACCCGGAAATCTGAAGCACTACGATTGCAGTGAAAGGTCCGATACCTGGATCGAAGACTACTTCAATGCGGTTAGCTTCGCCGGAGGGAACCAGAAGATAGCCTGTCGCATGCTCCAGTTGTACCTTATTGGCCCAGCCCGTACCTGGCTCAGTGACCTCCCGGAGAACTCCATCTTTTGCTTGTTTGACCTGAAGATCGCCTTCGAGAAGCACTTCAGAGGCACCTACAAGAGGCCTGCCACAATAAGCGACTTGCAGGCATGTATCCAGAAGAAGGGCGAAACCTCAAGAAATTTTCTCACCCGATGGTTAGAAACCAGAAACGAGTGTGAGAACGTCGACAATCGCACAGCTATGCACACTTTCATAGGTGGTTTGCAGAGGGGGGGATTGCTCCGGCACAAGCTCACTTGCCTGATCAATGAGAACAATCTAACTTTGGACGACATGATCGGCATAGCAAGTACCGACACCGCCGCTGATGACGATGCGGGTGGAGAACTTGCAGCCACAGCAATACCCCTGCACCAGCAAAAGAAGAACCGTGACAACGGCGGCACTAGCAACATCAACAAGCGGAAAAATCCCCCCGACGACCACAAAAGCGGCGGATCCGACATGGTAGCCATGACGTTCCAACGCGGAGGTCAAGGAGGCGGAAGATGCCGAAGCCGTGGTGGCGGAGCCGGCAGGGGCCAGCAGCGTGCTGACGAGGTCACCGTTGCTGGAACCCGCGCTCCCCAAACCTACGAGGAATACATGGATATGCCATGCTTAGCCCACATTAATCCGGCTACTGGCAAGTCCTCCCACACCAATCGCAACTGCAAGTGGGTCAATGACCTTAAAACAGACCCAGAAGCAGGATACAAGCGCGCCCGGAAGCACCGCTCTCGCGACAAAGGAGGCAAGAGCAAGAACAAGGAAAAGGACGAGGACAGTTCTGAGGCGATGGATGAGGATGACGCTTCGCCGGATCCCAAAGAGGCTTCCGCAGCTAATAAATCCAACCCCTTCATAAAGAAAAGTGCTGGTGCATACCACACCTTCCTTGGAACCCCAACGGTCCGAGCCAAAAAATCGGCCCTCCGGATCCTCAACGCGACGGTTCCGGCTGTACCGCAGTACGTCAAGTGGTCGGAAAAACCCTGCATGTTTAACAGGGCGGATCACCCGACCATCATCCCAAGAGAGTGCGACGCCCTGGTTGTGAGTCCCTGCATAGACGGGTATGACTTCTCCAAATGCCTTATGGATGGCGGAGCTAGCCTGAATATCATGTACCTGGAGACTCTGGAGAGGATGAACCTTACCAAGGAATAGCTCAAGCACAACACCACTGAGTTTCATGGTGTGGTTCCGGGAAAAAAGGCAAACTCCCTCGGCAGCATCAAACTTCCCGTGGCCTTCGGCGATGTTAATAATTTTCGCGAAGAGATGATCATGTTTGAAGTTGTGCCTTTCAAAAGCTCCTACCACGTAATCTTCAGCAGGCCCATCTACCACAAGTTCCACGCAAGGGCATGCTACATCTACAAAAAGCTCAAGATTCCGGGTCCTAACGACATGATCACCGTATCCGGAGACTACAAGAAATCTCGAGACTGCGAGGAGGGAGAAGCCGCCTTTGCAGAATCTGCTATATCTGGAGAGGAGCTGCAAGGCTACAGGGCCGCGGTGGATCCGAATGAGATGCATACCACCAAAAAGCAGATCTCCGAACAGAAGACCTCGTTCAAGGCCGCGATAGACACCAAGAAGGTCGACCTCAAGGTAGGCAACAGCTCCAAGCAGGTGTCCGTCAGAGCCGACATGGACCCCAAATAGGAAAGCACGCTCGTCGAGTTCCTCCGAGCTAACATGGATATCTTCGCATGGCAACCTTCTGACATGTCTGGAGTACCAAGGGAACTCGCCGAGCACTACCTCAACATAAATCCTGGTGCAAAACCGGTGAAACAAGCTATGCGACGCTTTGGAGATAAGAAGCGCCGCACCATAGGGATGGAATTAGCAAAGTTACTAGAGGCAGGTTTTGTAGGAGAAGTTATCCATACTGATTGGATCGCAAACCCCGTCTTTGTACCCAAAAAGAATTCTAAAATACTAAGAATGTGCATCGATTACTCCGGCTTGAATAAGCATTGTCCGAAGGATCCGTTCTCCTTGCCGCGCATTGACCAAGTCATTGATTCGACGGCAGGGGCGGAACTTCTTTGTTTTCTTGACGCATATTCCGGGTATCACCAGATCCAGATGAAGAAGTTTGACCAAAAGGCGACCACGTTCATCACGCCCTTTGGCACTTACTGCTATGTCACCATGCCCCTTTGGTTTGAAAAATATAGGTGCCACATACCAACGTACGATGCAGCGGTGCCTGAAGGACCAGATTGGTCGGAATGTGCATGCCTACGTTGACAACATCGCGGTCATGACCCGGAAAGGATCCGACTTGATCAGCGACCTCACGGAAACCTTTGAGAATCTCCGACGGTACAAGATGATGTTGAATCCGCTAAAGTGCGTTTTTGGCGTACCAGCTAGAAAACTCCTTGGCTTCATTGTATCTCATAGAGGCATTGAAGTGAACCCGGAGAAAATTAATGCCATCCTAAACATCAAAAGACCAACTTGTCTCAAAGATGTGCAATGATTAACTGGCTGCATCGCCGCAATAAGTAGATTTGTTAGCCATCTTGGCGAGAAGGCACTACCTTTATACAAGCTGCTGAAGAAAACAGACAAATTTGTGTGGGACGATGCAGCAGAAGCAACACTTCAGGGGTTAAAGGATATACTCTCTTCCCCACCTATTTTGGCGGCCCCGGCAGAGTCAGAACCTATGTTCCTCTACCTGGCAGCCTCCAACAAGTTCATCAGTCTCGTTTTCGTGGTGGAGCGAAAGGAAGAAGGCCACGAGTACGGAGTCCAGAGTCCAGTTTACTTCATAAGCAAGGTCTTGACGGAATCAAAGCAAAGATATCCTCACTTTCAGAAGCTAGTCTACGGAGTTTTCCTAGGCACCCGGAAGCTGAGACAGTACTTCCAGGAGCATCCTATGACAGTTGTGAGCAAAGCTCCATTGTCAACCATCATCAACAATTCCGACGCAACAGGGCGTGTAGCAAAGTGGGGCATTGAACTTTCTGCCTTCGATATCAACTACCAAGCCAGAACCGCAATCAAATTGCAAGCGTTGGTAGACTTTTTCGCTGATTGGACTGAAGCACCGGAAGGCACACCTGTGCCGGAACCTGAACCTTGGGTCATGCACTTTGACGAATCGAAGAAACATCAAGGCTCGGGGGCTGGAGTTACCCTGAAGTCACCAACCGGAGAAGAACTCCTGCAGATTCACTTCGAAGCTACAAACAACATGGCGGAATATGAGGCTCTATTACACGGATTGCACATCGCTAAGGAAATCGGGATCAAGCACATCATATGTTGTGGAGACTCCGACTTGGTGGCACAACAAGTAGCCGGAACCTCGAACGCCAGAAACTCTGTTATGGCGGCTTACAGAGACGAAGTTGACGAGATCGCCAAGTGCTTCCTCGGATATGAAGTCAAGTACGCCAGGAGAGACGATAACACAGCGGCAGATATGCTGTCCAATCTCGGATCCGGCCGGAAACCCATTCCGCCCGGAATTTTCCTTGAGCATTTACGGACACCCTCCCTGAAGGGCGCTAACCCGGAAAACCCCGATGTGGCGGTGTATCCGGCTAAGGAGGTGATGGTTACCACTCCGGATTGGACCAACCTTTCCTGGACTACCTCATTGACTAGAAGAAGTTGCCGGAGGACGAAGTCCTCGCACGACAGGTCATCAGGCGAGCAAGATCGTACACAATAGTTGATGGACATCTCTATAAACGAAGCGCAAACGGGGTATTTGTAAATTGCGTCTCAAATCAAGATGGCATTGAAATCCCCAGAGAAATCTATGCAGGGGATTGCGGGCATCACGCCGCTCCCAGATCCCTCGTTGCAAAAGCTTTCCGGCAAGGATTTTACTGGTTAACAGCTAAAGAAGATGTTGATAAAATCATGAAAACCTGCCGAGGTTGCCAGTACTATGCTACTCAACCAAATGCTCCGGCTCAGGAGCTGAAGACCATCCCTATCACTTGGCCGTTCTCTGGGGGCTCGACATGGTCGAAAAATTAAAGAAATCATCTCCCGGCGGTTTTGAGTACCTCTTGGTCGCTATTGACAAGTTCAGTAAGAGGCAAAGCCATGAGAAAAGCCGATGGTGCTACGGTACTAAAATTTGTTTGCAGCCTCGTTGTGAGATACGGCATCCCACACAGCATAATCACAGATAGGCATGAACTTTGCACAGGGAGAACTGAAGGATTATTGCAATGACGTAGGATCCGGCTTGACCTTGCATCTGTGGCCCACCCACAGTCAAATGGGCAGGTCGAGCGAGCTAATGGCCTCATACTAGCCGGAGTCAAACCTCGCCTTGAGGAGCCGTTGCACCGTGCAGCGGGAGCTTGGGCTGAGGAGTTAGATTCTGTGTTGTGGAGTTTACGAACTACCCCTAATAGGTCAACTGGGTTTACGCCTTTCTTACTAGTATACGGATCCGAAGCTGTGCTCCCCTCCGACATCATCCACGATTTCTCGCGAGTTTCTGCCTACAATGAAGAAACTGCTGACGAGGCTCGACAGCTATCTGTGGACCTGATTGAAGAAGCTCGGAATTTAGCTGACCAACATTCCGCCATTTAAAAGCAGAAACTCCGACGCTACCATAGTCGGCGATTGCGGAACCGCTCTTAAGGAAGGTGACTTGGTCCTCCCCTTTCGGCAGGTGAAAGCGCATAAGTTGCAATCTCCATGGGAAGGACCTTTCGTCATCAGCAAAGTGCTACACAACGGTGATGGGTTCGTTGCATGGAAAACAAAAAATTTCTACCGCAAATACGAATAAATCCAAGATCTAATCTATGGAAAAGCCAAGATCTAATCTACCAAGATCGAAGCAACGAGATGTATGTGAGACTAACCCTCGGAGATTCCAAAGCCTACGAGATTAGATCTCGTTGTTGATGTAGTCGATCATCCAAGGTCGCAACTGGCAAAGACTTCCGTACTCGGCCATGCGTACGGTGTCGATGAAGCCCGTCCTCTCCCCGTTCCAGCGGGCAGCGGAGGTGTGGTAGATCCCCCTCGAATCCCAGCAGCACGACGGCGTGGTGGTGGTGGTGGAGGAGAAAAGCCGCAGTGGCTTCGCTGCGTGAGCAACACTATGGGGAGAGAGGGGGCGGTCAGAGCTAGGTCTGGAAGGGGTGGTGCGCCCCTGCCCCTCCCCTCTTTATATAGTGGGGAGGTCGGTTGGGGTGGCCCCCCAAGCCCATCTAGGGCTTGGCCGGTGGCCAAAAGGGGGAGGGGTGAGTTTTCTTCCCCCCCCCCCCCCAGTTGATCCCCCTAGTGTTTTGGGGAAACCCTAGGGGTTTAATGGCTGGCCTTGGGGAGCATGTGCCCTGGCCCATTAGGATAGGGAGCATCCCCTCGGCCCATGTTAGGCCTCCTAGGGTCGTGGGCCCACCGTGGGACCCGGAACCTTCTAGAACCTTCCCGGTCTTTCACCGAAAAATCCCGAACTTTTCTGAAACCTAGAAATCAACTTCCTTATATGAATCTTATTCTCCGGACCATTCAAGACCTCCTCGTGATGTCCCGGATCCCATCCGAGACTCCGAAATTTCGGTCTCCATCTCATATTCCGAATCTACTTATGCGACATCGAACCTTAAGCGCGTCACCCTACGGTTCGTGAACTATGCGGACATGATCCAGACTCCTCTCCGATCAATAACCAATAGCGGGACCTGGAGATCCATAATGGCTCCCACACATTCAACCATAACTTAGTGATCGATTGAACCATTTACATACGATACCGATTCCCTTTGTCACGCGATACTTTACTTGTCCGAGGTTCGATCATCGGTATCTCCATACCTAGTTCAATCTCATTTGCGACAAGTACTCTTTACTCGTTACCGTGGTATGTCATCTCTTGTGACCTTGTCACATGCTTGCAAGCTAATTAGATGTCATTCCACCGAGAGGGCCCAGAGTATATCTATCCATCATCGGGATGGACAAATCCCACTCTTGATCCGTATGCCTCAACTCATACTTTCCGAATACTTAATCCCATCTTTATAACCACCCATTTACGCAGTGGCGTTTGATGTAATCAAAGTACCCTTCCGGTCTAAGTGATTTACATGATCTCATGGTCAAAGGACTAGGTTACTATGTATCTGAAAGCTTATAGCAAGTTGAACTTGATGACTTGATCTCATGCTACGCTTATTTGGGTGTATGTCCATTATATCATTCACCCAATGACATAACCTTGTTATTAACAACATCCAATGTTCATGATCACGAAACCATGATCATCTATTAATCAACAAGCTAGTTATACAAGAGGCTTACTAGGGACTCCTTGTTGTTTACATAACACACATGTATCAATGTTTCGGTTAATACAATTATAGCATGGTATGTAAACATTTATCATGAACACTAAGATATAACAATAACTAATTTATTATTGCCTCTTGGGCATATCTCCAACAGTCTCCCACTTGCACTAGAGTAAATAATGTAGTTTACATTTGTAAAGATATAACACCTTGGCCTTCCGGGGTGCTTATCATGTTTTGCTCACGGGAGAGGTTTCAGTCAACGTATCCGACACGCTCAAACGTATGTATTTTGCAATTCATTTGCGTCTCAACGCATCACTCATTTTCCAAATGAGTCGGCATTAATCATATATGTTCAGTCTTCTGGTGGAACCTTAATTCCGCGGTCTAAAATAAGTCACTAATATTGTCACACACAATATAGCTTCAAAGTTATGACACTTTCGGAGCTACACCAAGTTCTCAAAGAACTCCTCGACTTAACATCCTCAGTCATTGTCAAAACAATGACATACTTTGCCTTTGTTTGTAGAATTCGTCACCATATTTAGAACTCATCTAAATCTAGCATAGACTTTTTCTAGCTCATTGTGCTACCTTTTAAACAACACTTAGCCTAATTGAGATTGAAATTTTATTTTTATATGAGACCAAACTAATATCGGTGCAACACCTTACAGCGATTTGTTTGTCATTACCCCATACAAACTATATATATATATATCCTTGGTTGTTCTAAAGCACTCAGGGATATTCTTACTGTTGTCCAATGATCATTGCATGAATCATTCTGGTATATGCTCGTAACTCTTTAGAGCACAGGACATCTGATTTTGTACATATTATTCGTGATCTAAAATCACTCATGTGTTTTTACTCATCGAGTGTCAAATACACTCAAGTCTTGTTAAACCTTCACATGGAAAAGAACATCTTCTTAATATTTTTATATTGAACTACTTCAATATTCATACTATGTACTTTGACTTAAACTTATTATGTGTTTCAATCTATCTTCACAGATCTTGACACTAAATATGTTTCAGTCCATATTCTTTCATTGAAGTTAATTCTCAATGAAACCTTTTAATCACATCAAGTATATAATTACATCATTTATAATCAATGATATGTCTGCCACATATAATATTATAACTATGTCTCAGCGCTCCCACTTAATTTCTTGCAAATGCAAGCATCTTCATCGTTTCTGATGAAATCAAAACTCTTTGATTATTTCATCCGGTGAAGATTCCAACTCCGTGATACTTACTTCATCCAGTGAAGTTTGTATACCCATCTAGTATTCCACGGACTAGCAAAACTCTTTAGTTTGTATCTAGTATACATCCTTCATACACACTTCTAGTAAGGAATGTATTTCTGCCATCCTACTATCATATCTCATAAAAGAAATATGTAGCGATTACTAGAATAATCCACATAGACTATAAGCATTGCTATGGAAGATCTAATCTTATCGTAGTCAACTCTTTGAACTTTGTCGTAAACAACTTTTTGACAAGTCGAGCTTCTTCAAGAATATTCCATCCAAGTCCATCAATTTTATAGATCCATTAATTTACTTTCAAAAAGTATTCACCTATCTTGGATTTCATGGCGCATAGCCATTTTAACGGAGTCAGGGCCCATCATAACTTCTTTGTATGTAGTTGGTTTATCATTGTTCAAAATCAATCCTTTGTCCACAAATCATTTATTTGATCACAAAGTAAACCATACCTACAAGGTTCAATGGGTACTTCGATCTCCATGACTATAACTCTTTTGTAGACATGGGAGCTATGATCGTCGTGGCCGCATCCGAAACCATTTCCGATGCTGCGCTACTCTGATCATCATGCTCAGGTTCATAAACCTTATCAAGTTCCATTGTCCTCCCACTCAAATACATCGCTAGAAACAATTTCTTGGAAATAAGTAAGAAACATTGACAACCACTTTTGTCTTTGACTTCATAGTTGAAAGAATTCCCAATCAACTCTCTGGGATAACCAACAAAGACATTCATCCAATTTTGGTTGTAAACTCATTTACTTATGCTACGCATACCAAAATTTAAGAAAGGACTATTAGGGTTTATACCCATGACATAACTCATATGGTGTCATTTCAACGGATTATGATGACGCTCTATTTAGTTTAAAAGCGGTAGTCTCTAAAGCATAATCCACAAAAATATAATGGCGTCATTTTATTTTATCTCATCATTAATCCAATAGATTTGGATACGTCTCTCGGACACTCCATCATCACTATGATACTCCAAGAAAAGTGAGGTTGTAGAACAATTTCATAACTCTCTTAGATGTTCACTAAAACTCGTAATTCAAATATTTCCACCATGATCCAATCATATATTTGACTTTTCTATTACGATGATTTCCACTTCATGCTGAAATTTATTTGAATCCACTCAAATGTTTCAAACTTCTTCCTTATCGAATAAATATATCCACATATATACACTCAATTTATTGTTGGAAGTTTTCATGAAATAGAAGAATCTCCCGCATACAACTATGCCCAGTGAACCACATACATCTGTTGGAGATATGCCCAAGAGGCAATAATAAAATGGTTATTATAATATATCTTTGTGTTTATGATAATGTTTGCATACCATGCTATAATTGTATTAACCGAAACATTGATACATGTGTGTTATGTAAACAACAAGGAGTCCCTAGTAAGCCTCTTGTATAACTAGCTTGTTGATTAATGGATGATCATGGTTTCGTGGTCATGAACATTGGATGTTATTAATAACAAGGTTATGTCATTAATTGAATGATATAATGGACACACACCCAAATGAGCGTAGCATAAGATCAAGTCATTAAGTTCAATTTGCTATAAGCTTTCGATAAAGTAGTTGCCTAAGTCCTTCGACCATGAGATCATGTAAATCACTGATACGTCCAAAACGTATCTACTTTCCCGAACACTTTTGCTATTGTTTTGCCTCTAATTTGTGTATTTTGGATACAACTAACACGGACTAACGCTGTTTTCAGCAGAATTGCCCCGGTGTCTTATTTTTGTGCAGAAAATCAACTTTCAGAAAATCCCCGGAAATAATTGCAATGGGCCTATTTTTATAGAAGACCCACGGAGCCAGAAGACGAGGGAGGGGGCCACGAGGCGCGCACACCACGTGGCGGCGCGGTGGGCCCATGGCCGCGCCGCCACATGGGGACGCCCACCTCGCCAGCCCGCGCCCCTCTGGACTACTTAAAGCCCTTGACCTAAAAACGCACGGGGTTCGACCAATCGCGAGAAGACATCCGTAACTCCACCGCCAACGAAAACCCTATTTCGGGACCAGAAACTCCGTTCTGGCACCTTGCCGGGACGGGGAATTGGAGGAGATCATCGCCATCATCGCCACCGATGCCTCTCCATCGACCATCCATGCTTCCCCCATACATGTGTGAGTAAATCCCCGCTGTAGGCCGAAGGGGATGGTAGGGATTGGATGAGATTGTTCATGTAATAGCCATAAGATTGTTAGGGCATGGTGCCTAGTATCCGTTGTTGCTACTTTTATGATATTGTTGCAACTTGTTATGCTTGATGCTTGTCACTAGGGCCTGAGTGCCATGATTTCAGATCTGAACATGTTATTGATTCATGATGATATTCATTGTTTTATGATCTTACCTGCAAGTTGTATACACATATTGCTGTCCGGAACCCAAGGCCCCAAAGTGACAGAAATTGGGACAACCGGAGGGGAAGGCTGTGATATGAGGATCACATGTGTTCACGGAGTGTTAATGCTTTGCTCCTACTTATTAAAAGGAGTACCTTAATTACCGTAGTTTCCCTAGAGGCCCGGCCACCATGGTAGGACAAAAGATGTTGTGCAAGTTTCTCATTGCGAGCACGTACGACTATATACGGAACACATGCCTATGGTTATTTAGTACTTGGATACTGTTTTATTATTATCTGCAAATGCCTAGTCTTGATTATTACATGAGTTATCTTATCCATGTAGCGCCCGTTCATCCATCCCTATGCCTACAGTATTTTAATCCCGCTGTTTACTATAATCACTACTGCTGTCTTTATTACACCGCCGCTTATATTTCACTACTACATCGCTATAAAACTGTTGCTACTGATAAACTATTGCGAGCAAGTCTTCAGGTGCAGCTGAATTGACAACTCCGATGTTAAGGCTTACAAATATTCTTTGGCTCCCTTGTGTCGAATCAATAAATTGGGTACTTCCCTCGAAGACTGTTGCGATCCCCTATACTTGTGGGTCATCAATCACTTACTCCGGAAGGGTACTTTGATTACATCAAACGCCATTGCGTAAATGGTGGTTATAAAGATGGGATTAAGTATTTGGAAAGTGTGAGTTGAGGCATATGGATCAATAGTGGGGTTTGTCCATCCTGATGACGGATAGATATACTCTGGGCCCTCTCGGTGGAATGTCATCTGATTAGCTTGCAAGCATATGATTGGATCATAAGAGATGACATACCACGGTACGAGTAAAGAGTACTTGTCAGAGACGAGGTTGAACAAGGTATGAAGATACCGATGATCGAACCTCGGACAAGTAAAGTATCACGTGACAAAGGGAATCGGTATCGTATGTAAATGGTTCAATCGATCACTAAGTTATCATTGAATATGTGGGAGCCATTATGGATCTCCAAATCCCGCAATTGGTTATTGCTCGGAGAGGAGTCTCGACCATGTCTGCTAGTTCGCGAACCGTAGGGTGACGCGCTTAAGGTTCGATGTCGCATAAGTAGATTTGAATATGGTATGGAGACGAAGTTTGTTCGGAGTCTACATGCCTACATGATTAATAATCTTGATGTTCTGTCTTAATGCTATTTCAATCCTATCAATTGCCCAACCGTAATTTGTTCACCCAACACTTGTTATTGGAGAGTTACCACTAGTGTAGATAGCTGGGAACCCCGGTCCATCTTTCATCATCATATACTCGTTCTACATGACATTGGAAGTAGTATCAACTATTTTCTAGTGCCATTGTTCTCATATTATCACACGTTGCTGTGTTATCACTACTGCTCTCATATTACTGCTGCTTTCACATCACCCCCTGTTACTAGTGCTTTTCCAGTGCAGCTGAATTGACAACTCGCTTGTTAAGGCTTATAAGTATTCTTTACCTCCCCTTGTGTCGAATCAATAAATTTGGGTTTTACTTCCCTCGAAGACTGTTGCGATCCCCTATACTTGTGGGTTATCACTTCACATCAGTATTCTGGGCATGTGGAACCTTCATCCTCTTCTTCTGCACAGGGATCTTATTACGACCATGCCATGTATGATCCACCGGCGTGGAACCCTGACCCTCGCTGTGGTTGATCTTCACTTAGGCCAAAAGCCTAAGCTTGAGGGGAGGTACGCCGGCATCACTCATTCATTGCATATTACAATTGCCGGTCATTTGTATATACTTGTTTAGCTTCTTTTGATTGTTTCTCTTTCGGTTATTTTTATTTCAGTAGGTTCTTATTTTAGTTTTTGAAGGTTGTTACTACTATAGTAACCTTTACTTTTACTTTTTTATTTTTATTTGTGTGCCGATAGTTGCCTCTAATATGAGGAAGATGATATTTGGGGAAGTGCTGTCTAAAAAAACAGATTCTGGAATGATACTGGAAACATTCCTAAAAATAGCCAGAACGTTATTTTGAGCTGCCAATTTTTGTGCATGCTCCCCAGGTTATTATCTAATTTTCATTAGTTGAGCACTTTTCGAGTTGAACAGCAGAAGATTTTCGAAAAAAATAATTACTGTACTGCTGTCAAGTTTTGGCAGATTTCTGCCACTTTGCTTTTGTGTGACTCTTTTAGTTTTCATTCTCTTGTTTTTTGCTTTGTTTATTTTCTAAAAACACAAAAAGACCAAAAACATTTCTGCTGTTTCTCTTTATCATTTGTTTATTTGGTTTCTTGTTCCTATTTTGCTTTACTTATTATCGTTGGTTTGCTATGAGAAAATCCAAAAAGATTTTACTTTCGTTCGGTGACTCTAATATCGAAAATCCAAAAATATTTGTTGTTCTTCTTCGGTTTTGTAAAGTTTATTATGGAGTTAAGCGGTCTCCGGTGGTTGGAGCTTGCTTTTCATTTCATATTATTCAAGCTACACAAGTGAAAGGCAATTATGACGATCTACGACAACTCGACTGTGGTGAGAGGCTGGTATGAACTCTATTTGTTTTCATTTTTGTACATATACTCATCCATGTGAGCATGCTTAGTTGGTTCATGTGAGGTATATTTCATTTAATGAAAGTCTAGTAGTTCATGATCTCTCATGTTTAGCTCCATTTATTAATATGAGTAGCATGTCATATATATTTGCTTGCATTGTTTTATTCATAGATAGGTATGACATTGTGGTATCCTCCTCTGAATAACTCGTTTGAATTGACTTGGCACATGCTCACGCATGCATATGACTAAACAAAAAGTCAACTAAGCCTCGATGATTTACTTTGCTTCAGAGTTCTTGTATCACTTTTATGCCCCCGTTAATTTTATTTTGTCGCAAGCATGATTATGACAGTTATTGCTCTCTTGATTGTCGCTTCCTAGTCTATTGCTAGCCTTCACTTGTACTGAGCGGGAATGCTGCTCGTGCTTCCAAATCCCTGAAAACCAAGTTATTCCAAAGTGTCCACCATAAATACCTATGCATGGCATTTCAAACCATTCCAATTAAATTTTCATGTGCTACCTTTAAAACCTTCAAAGTACTTCTCAATTTGTGTCAATGTTTTATAGCTCATGAGGAAGTATGTGGTGTTTTATCTTTCAATCTTGTCGGGCGGACTTTCACCAACGGACTAGTGGCATATACATCCGCTTATCCAATAATTTTGCAAAAAGAGCTGGCGGGGTGCCCAGCCCCAATTAATGACAACTTTCATAAATAATTCTCTTCACATGTTTTGCCTGATTTATCAGTAAGCAACTTAATTTGCAAATAGACACTCCTCCATGGTATGTGAATGTTGGAAGGCACCCGAGGATTCGGTTAGCCATGGCTTGTGTAAGCAAAGGTTGGGAGGAGTGTCATCCATAATGAAACTAAAATACATGTGTAAACAAAAGAGAAGAGGGATGATCTACCTTGCTGGTAGAGATAACGTCCTTCATGGGAGCCGCTCTTGAAAGTCTGGTTGACAAGGTAGTTAGAGTTCCCACTACCATTCGTTGACAACAACAAACACCTCTCAAAACAATTTTACTTCTGTTTTAAAAATGAAAAGCTCTAGCACATGTTAATCCCTGCTTCCCTCTGCGAAGGGTCAATCTTTTACTTTTATGTTGAGTCACCATCCTTTCTTTGAGCACCTTCTTGAGAGCATAATTGTCATTCTTAGTGTAATATGTTTGTCCCAGAATATGGTTAACTGTGGTATAATTTTGATGCTTTTATCTTTGATAATCTTTACTTCTAGTCTTCCCATGAACTTCAGAGGTGCCTGGGCATTTATGTTTTGCTGTACAAATACGGGCAAGCGAGATACCACTTTATCATATCTTTTTATGAGCATTGCAATCCTGCTTATAGATATGTTTCATGATGCTTATTATTAGTTTGTTGGTATCTTTTTCATGATTGACATAACTATTAGATGACTTTATTTGCATTTATCTTATTATGAATTGCCTAAGTACTCGTCCATATAATGAGAATATTTACATCATATGAGCAAATGTGTTCGTGAAAGTTCTTTTATCGCACTCAGTTGTTAACTGAATTGCTTGAGGACAAGCAACAAGTTAAGCCTGGGGGGAGTTGATACGCCCAAAACGTATCTACTTTCCCAAACACTTTTGCTATTGTTTTGCCTCTAATTTGTGTATTTTGGATACAACTAACACGGACTAACACTGTTTTCAGCAGAATTGCCCTGGTGTCTTATTTTTGTGCAGAAAATCAACTTTCAGGAAAATCCCCGGAAATAATTGCAATGGGCCTATTTTTACAGAAGACCCACGGAGCCAGAAGGCGAGACGGAAGGGGGTCACGAGGCGCGCACACCACATGGCGGCGCGGTGGGCCCATGGCCACGCCGCCACATGGGGACGCCGCCTCGGCCAGCCCCAGGCGCCCCCTCTGGACTACTTAAAGCCCTTGACCTAAAAACGCACGGGGGTTCGACCAATCTGCGAGAAGATATCTAGAACTCCACCGCCAGCGAAAACCCTATTTCGGGACCAGAAACTCCGTTCTGGCACCTTGCCGGGACGGGGAATTGGAGGAGATCATTGCCATCATCGCCACCGACGCCTCTCCATCGACCATCCATGCTTCCCCCATACATGTGTGAGTAAATCCCCGCTGTAGGCCGAAGGGGATGGTAGGGATTGGATGAGATTGTTCATGTAATAGCCATAAGATTGTTAGGGCATGGTGCCTAGTATCCGTTGTTGCTACTTTTATGATATTGTTGCAACTTGTTATGCTTGATGCTTGTCACTAGGGCATGAGTGCCATGATTTCAGATCTGAACATGTTATTGATTCATGATGATATTCATTGTTTTATGATCTTACCTGCAAGTTGTATACACATATTGCTGTCCGGAACCCAAGGCCCCAAAGTGACAGAAATTGGGACAACCGGAGGGGAAGACTGTGATATGAGGATCACATGTGTTCATGGAGTGTTAATGCTTTGCTCCGGTACTCTATTAAAAGGAGTACCTTAATTACCAGTAGTTTCCCTAGAGGCCCGGCTGCCACCGACTGGTAGGACAAAAGATGTTGTGCAAGTTTCTCATTGCGAGCACGTACGACTATATACGAAACACATGCCTATGGTTATTTAGTACTTGGATACTGTTTTATTATTATCTGCAAATGCCTAGTCTTGATTATTACATGAGTTATCTTATCCATGCAGCGCCCGTTCATCCATCCCTATGCCTACAGTATTTTAATCCCGCTGTTTACTATAATCACTACTGCTGTCTTTATTACATCGCGCCTATATTTCACTACTGCATCGCTATAAAACCGTTGCTACTGATAAACTATTGCGAGCAAGTCGGTTTCCAGGTGCAGCTGAATTGACAACTCCGCTGTTAAGGCTTACAAATATTCTTTGGCTCCCCTTGTGTCGAATCAATAAATTGGGTTTTACTTCCCTCGAAGACTGTTGCGATCCCCTATACTTGTGGGTCATCAATCACTTACTCCGGAAGGGTACTTTGATTACATCAAACGCCATTGCGTAAATGGTGGTTATAAAGATGGGATTAAGTATTTGGAAAGTGTGAGTTGAGGCATATGGATCAATAGTGGGGTTTGTCCATCCCGATGACGGATAGATATACTCTCTCGGTGGAATGTCATCCGATTAGCTTGCAAGCATATGATTGGATCATAAGAGATGACATACCACGGTACGAGTAAAGAGTACTTGTCAGAGACGAGGTTGAACAAGGTATGAAGATACCGATGATCGAACCTCGGACAAGTAAAGTATCGCGTGACAAAGGGAATCGGTATCATATGTAAATGGTTCAATCGATCACTAAGTTATCGTTGAATATGTGGGAGCCATTATGGATCTCCAAATCCCGCAATTGGTTATTGCTCGGAGAGGAGTCTCGACCATGTCTGCTTAGTTCGCGAACCGTAGGGTGACGCGCTTAAGGTTCGATGTCGCATAAGTAGATTTGAATATGGTATGGAGACGAAGTTTGTTCGGAGTCTCGGATGGGATCCAGGACATCGCGAGGAGGTCCGGAATAGTCCGGAGAATAAGATTCATATAAGGGAAGTCGATTTCTAGGTTTCAGAAAAGTTCAGGATTTTTCCGGTGGATGACCGGGAAGGTTCTAGAAGGTTCGGGGTCCCACCAGTGGGCCCACGACCCTAGGAGGCCTAGCATGGGCCGAGGGGATGCTCCCTAGCCTAATGGGCCAGGGGCACATGCCCCCCAAAGCCCAGCCGCCAAACCCCTAGGGTTTCCCCAAACCCTAGGGGGATCAACTTGGGGGGAAGAATTCCCTCTTCCCCCACTTGGCCGCCGCCCCTAACCCTAGATGGGAAAGGGGGCCACCCCACCGACCTGGCCCCCTATATAAAGAGGGGAGGGGTGGCCGGCCACTTGTCCCTTCACCACAACCCTGGCCGCCCCCTCTCTTCCTCCATCATATGTTGTTCCGGCTTGGCGAAGCCCTGCAGCTTTTCTTCCTCCACCACCACCACCACACCATCGTGCTGCTGGAACTTGGAGGAGATCTACCACACCTCCGCTGCCCGCTGGAACGGGGAGAGGAAGGGCTTCATCGACACCGTATGCACGACCGAGTACGGAAGTGCTACCGGATTGCAGCACCGGGACGATCGTCTACATCAACAACGAGATTAATCTCGTAGGCTTTGGAATCTTCGAAGGTTAGTCTCATCTCCATCTCGTTGCTCCGATCTTGTACATTAGATCTTGGGTGTTCCATAGATTAGATCTTGGATTTATTCGTCTTGCGGTAGGAAATTTTTTTCTTTCTATGCTACGAACCCCATCAACATCATCATGTATGTTTCCACTAAGTCAGTTGCCCGTTCAACTTTTCGGCTTATGAACGGAATTTCAGTCATTCTCTTTAGAAGAGATTTGCAAGCGCCAAACGATTCAAAAATCAAATGACTCCAAAAATCCATTTGCATGGAGTTACTTCATGTTCCTTTCTAACATGACCTAAATGGCGGTTCCACTAATAAGTGGAATTCACATCATTTGCCTTATGGCATTTTAGTCTGTTATGCATGTGTGCTTCACCATAAAGATTTATAATAACTTATCCATCGTACATGGAATACTGTCATAATTTGAACAACTCATTGTTTTCATTTGACTAGAACAAAACAACAATAATAAAGTTCTTTATTATAAATCTGAAGGGCTAGGTAGAATGACAACGATGAACACAATAACACTTTATTTTGTTCCAGACGTGCATTCCTACCATATTCCTTTTCAGTCACTTAGGCCATTGTATTCTTGTATTGCGTTGTTTTGTATGACACCTCATACCAACCAATATGGTACAAATACCCAAGAATTTCATTGTGTGACCAAACAAGGAATACATTCATAACATGTATATCATCTATATACACCTGAGCTAGACTTTCTAGTCTTTTCTTTCTTTCTGCCAAAAATCTTTTGTAGTTTCTCTTTTAGCTTTCCTCATTTTCAGAAAACACTTCACCTTAAATAACTTCTAGGTCCGTTGGTCAAATACCAATAACCTTGAGGTTCTTACTTTGAAGTTGATCATCTCATGACAAGATTTCCATATTTCACTATTAGTAACTTTTTAATGTGATGAACAATTTCACTCATAATTTTATCCATCAAATCATGAAGACTTTCCGAGACCATGTCTGTACATGCTAGGCTCGTAAAGTTTAACCTTAATACTCGTATGTGCAAATATGGCTTGCACCCGTTGTATGCACACGTAGAATCTATAACACCCGATCATCACGTGATGCTTGAACGACGAGTCTTAGCAACGGTGCATACTAAGGACGATCACTTCATGGATATGTGAATATCGTTAGTGCCCAACTAGTTGGAGGATTGGGACGTCTGGCGTCTTCAACCTTCGTACATTCCCATAAAACTTATGAGTTTATGTAGTCTCACTAGATTATATTCTATCATCTTGCAATAAGGTCTTAGATATCACATATATCTCATACCTTGCTTATTTCTAAAAACAAAATTTCCAGCTCCTTACTTTTCAAACGGATTTGAACTTCAAGTTTCACGGAGACAAGATGACTTTAGGTACTAATTGAAATCATTGCTCCTTGTATTAGCAATGTGAGGTTTACTAAAAGTTTGCAATAGGACTTAATCATTTGTTGATTGTTTAACAATACGGTACCAGTCCGTAAAGTTTCTTGTCAGACTTAACAATATTTCTATCTCAATTACAAGACTAGCGCATGGTAGATAACGGATGCCAATTCTACAAATTTAATTCAAAATACTATTCAGACCATGTTCATGATAATTAGTTCATGTTTTAATCTAATTACTAATGAACTCCCACTTAATACAACATCCCTCATAGTTGTTTAGTGGCACACGATCCATATCCACTACACCAAAACCGATCATCACATGAGATGATGTAGCTTCAATGGTGAACATCAACATGTTGATCATATCATCCATATGACTCGTGTGTACCGAGGCCATGTCTGTACATGCTAGGCTCGTCAAGCAAACCCAAGTATTTCCGCGTGTGCAACATGGCTTACACCCGTTGTATGTGAATGTAGAATCTATCACATATGATCATCACGAGATACTTCAAAACAACGAACTGTAGCAACGGTGCATACGAGGGGAGAACACTTTATTATCTTGATATTAATGTGAGGGATCATCTTATAATGCTACCATCGCGATCTAAGCAAGATAAGATGCATAAAGGATTAACATCACATGCAATTCATAATATGTGATATGATATGGCCTTTCTTCTTGTGCTTTTGATCTCTATCTCTAAAGCACACGAGCATGCTCTCCATCGATCATCACCAGCATTGCGCCAAGGTCCATGGCGCCGCTTCATGGTTGTCCATCACTTACTATAACAACTACTTGAAATAAAGCTATTACATGATGAATAGACACGCAGGTCTTAACAAATTTAAAGACAACCATTAGGCTCCTGCCGGTTGCCATAATACAATAATGAACATCTCATACATCAAATATAATCATCATCACATGGCCATATCACATCACCAAAACCTGCAAAAACAAGTTAGACGCCTCTAATTTGGTTTGCATATTTTACGTGGTTTAGGGTTTTCGAGTGAGATCCAATCTACCTACGAACATGAACCACAACAGTGATACTAGTGTTGTCAATAGAAAGAGTAGATTGAATCTTCACTATGGTGGAGAGACAGACACCCGCAAAGCCACTTATGCAATACAAGTTGCATGTCACGTGGAGCAAGTCTCATGAGACGCGGTCATGTAAAGTTAGCCCGGGCCGCTTCATCCCACCATCCCGCAAGATGCAAAGTACACTAACTAAAAACAACAAAAGCATAAACGCCCACAAAAACCATTGTGTTCTACTCGTGCAACAGATCTATTCATAGACACGGCTCTGATACCACTGATGGGTTCGTTGCATGGAAAACAAAAAAATTCTACGGCAAAGACGAATAAATCCAAGATCTAATATATGGAAAAGCCAAGATCTAATCTACCAAGATCAAAGCAACGAGATGTATGTGAGACTAACCCTCGAAGATTCCAAAGCCTACGAGATTAGATCTCGTTGGTGATGTAGTCGATCATCCAGTTTGCAATCCGGCGCACTTCCATACTCGGTCGTGCGTACGGTGTCGATGAAGCCCCGTCCTCTCCCCGTTCCAGCGGGCAGCGAGGTGTGGTAGATCCCTCGAATCAGCAGCACGATGGCGTGGTGGTGGTGGTGGAGGAGAAAAGCTGAGGACTTCGCCACCGGAGCAGACTATGGGAGGAGAGGGGCGGCCGGGAGGAGAAGGGGTGGTGGCCCCCTGCCCCTCCCCTATTTATATAGGGGGAGGTCGGCTGGGGTGGCCCCCTTTCCCATCTAGGGCTTGGGGCGGCCAAAAGGGGGGAGGGGAGTTTTCTCCCCCCCCCCCCCCAAGTTGACCCCCCCTAGGGTTTTGGGGAAACCCTAGGGGTTTGGCCGGCTGGGCCTTGGGGAGCATGTGCCCCTGGCCCATTAGGATAGGGAGCATCCCCTCGGCCCATGTTAGGCCTCCTAGTGTCGTGGGCCCACTGGTGGGACCCCCGAAACCTTCTAGAACCTTCCCGGTCTTTCACCGGAAAAATCCCGAACTTTTCTCCGAAACCTAGAAATCAACTTCCCTTATATAAATCTTATTCTCCGGACCATTCCGGACCTCCTCGTGATGCCCTGGATCCCATCCGAGACTCCTAACAAACCGGTCTCCATCTCATATTCGAATCTACTTATGCGACATCGAACCTTAAGCGCGTCACCCTACGGTTCGTGAACTATGCGGACATGATCCAGACTCCTCTCCGACCAATAACCAATAGAGGGACCTGGAGATCCATAATGGCTCCCACACATTAAACCATAACTTAGTGATCGATTGAACCATTTACATATGATACCGATTCCCTTTGTCACGCGATACTTTACTTGTCCGTGGTTCGATCATCGGTATCTCCATACCTAGTTCAACTCGTTTTGATAAGTACTCTTTACTCGTACCGTGGTATGTCATCTCTTGTGACCTTGTCACATGCTTGCAAGCTAATTAGATGTCATTCCACCGAGAGGGCCCAAGAGTACATCTATCCATCATCGGATGGACAAATCCCTCTTGATCCATATGCTCAACTCATACTTTCCGAATACTTAATCCCATCTTTATAACCACCATTTATGCTGGCGTTGATGTAATCAAAGTACCCTCTCGGTCTAAGTGATTTACATGATCTCATGGTCAAAGGACTAGGTTACTATGTATCTGAAAGCTTATAGCAAGTTGAACTTGATGACTTGATCTCATGCTACGCTTATTTGGGTGTATGTCCATTATATCCTTCATCCAATGACATAACCTTGTTATTAACAACATCCAATGTTCATGATCACGAAACCATGATCATCTATTAATCAACAAGCTAGTTATACAAGAGGCTTACTAGGGACTCCTTGTTGTTTACATAACACACATGTATCAATGTTTCGGTTAATACAATTATAGCATGGTATGTAAACATTTATCATGAACACAAAGATATAACAATAACTAATTTATTATTGCCTCTTGGGCATATCTCCAACAAACGGATCCTATTACCTCGTTGATTTCCGTGAGTTAAAGGATAGACCCGCCAATTGGTACCAGAAACGTAAACGGGAGGATCCGGATGACATATATGATGAAACAAACCGTCCATGGAATATAGCATAGCTACGTCCCTTCCACACTTACCAAATTTTCGCATTACATACTCTGTAATAATTATGATACATGATCAATGAAATAAAGCATATGATTCACTCTTTGAGTCTTTTACCTCCTTTAGTTGTTCATTTTTGGATCGTGTATGTTTTCGGACTAAAACCACAGAGCTGGATGATTCCGCCTAGGTGTGTATAAAAGTTGTGATTTTTTTCAAAATCATCCCTTAGACGTGCTTAAGTTTTCTAGTGGAAAGGTTTTCTGTTGCGAACTTATGGATTCCTGGTAGCGACTTACGACACCTTGGCTGGGGGCTTGTTTCCGCGGTTATTGACAGATTGCCATTGGGCTTCGTCGCCGACGGCGAGTTTTCTCCGGCTAAAGGTCTTCCGGCTCGTGGAAGGTCAAATAGGCAAGCCGGAAAACTTGGAAACTAGCACTTGCTTTCCAAATGAACGAAACATGCATTCATAAATTGTAACGGATTGCAGGATAAGTTTTTTCCGCCCACATGCAGTTGTTTCGTCCTAGCTACTTAAGAATATTTAAGTTATATTACAAACCCACTCAGGGACCAAAATGATGCATCTCATTGTTTTTTGAGGAATCATTCGGAGGATTGTCCGTCATCCTCCGAGGCTTGATAAGTGCCATCTTCGCCGGAACCTTCGTCGGAGTCTTCGTTTGAGTGATTCGCGCTGGACCCGGAGCCCTCCTCGACGTCTTCGTCATCCTCGACGTCGAAAAAACTGTGAGGGGGAGCATGCTTCTTGTACCAATACGAGTGATCAACTCGCCTGGCAAACAACGTGTCGTACCCTTTGGTTTCCGTGAGAGCTGCCTTGACGTTGGTGTCCTTGGGAACTCCGCGCGCAATGGTCGCGAAACTCATGGCCGGGAAGTGCGCTTTGCACATCGCCAAGGCAATGGAGGCAAGTCCGCGGGCTGAAGATTCCTGCCAGTCCTTGAGCAGATCCGGGACCATCTGCATGAGTTTCGTCGTCCGGTCGATGAGCGTGGTGCGGGATCTTTTCAAAGACAGAGATTCGGCGATGCCACGGCAAGCCTCAAAGAGGTCATCGATGGAATTTCGCACTTCTTCATATGCTTCAGTCCTGGAGAGGGGAGATTCTTCTGGCCATTCAAATCCAAGACACGTTGTTTCATATGAACAAATAGCATGATCAGTTTTCCAAGAATAGGGCGGGATGAATGCAGTGAAGAAGCCGGAAAAATGTGAAGTCCTTACGGAAGATCATCTTGTCAATGTTCGCCGCCTCCGCCTCATAAGCCTTTGCCTTTGACACCAGAGTTTTAGTCCACTGGTTACTCGTTTTTAGCTTCTCAGCAAGCTCCGACATGGCCTTGGCATGCTTCTCCTCAAGTTTCTTTTTCTCTTTGGTCTCTTTCTCGGAGGATTCCTTGAGGAAATTTTGGAGGGAGGCATGCTCGGCCTTTAGCACCTCGAGCTCGGTGGAAATGTCATCAATGGAGGGGCGCTTGGCAAGTTGTTCTGTAAGGCGGAAAGCAAGATCAAACTAAATAAACAAAGACATGTTCACATAAAGAGTGCGTTGAGAAGCTTGAAGCCAAGTCGGAACCCTTACCCTCGTTGTTTTTCAAACGAGTTTCAAGGATCGAAATTGCCTTCTGGCTATCCGCCTCCCTTTTGTGCAGCCCCTCGCTCCCTCCAGCACCGCGCAGATCTTCATGCAGCTTGCGGGTGTTCTGTGAAGCAAACAGAAAAGGTTAGCCGGAAATTTAAAATCTAGGGGGCTGGACGCGAAGTTAAAAATTCTTGTGCTGGGAAAATTTCAAGTTTCCGCTAAGATTTTTTGAAGTTGATTCAGTTAAAGCATCGGTTCACACATATTACTCGGAAACGTCTAAACCAATGCTTGGGGGCTGGTGTTATCTGGCGCACATTCTTGTGCTTAGCAAAGAAGACTTTGAGATTGCCCTCAAGCGTCGTCAACTTTTTTTGCTCTGTCTCCGGGTTCCCCCACACTTCGTTCATCAAATTTGTCAATTCCACATGACGTTGTGATAGGGGAATCTTTTTGAGAACCGGAAAAAGGTGCGGGTGCGTCTAGGGCGTACCAGTTGCACCACTCAGCAACAACTTCTTTTTGGCATCATTAGCCGGAGCTTCAGCCGAGGTGACATCAGGTTCTTCAGGCGGAGGCTGGGACGAGGAGGCGCCCTTGCCGGACTCCACAGCTGCTTCCTCAGGAAGGTCATCAATGTTAATGACGTCCTTCGGATCTGGCATAGCGGAAGAGGTGGCTTTGGGCGGAACCTCCACCTCCGGGGTAATCGGTATCGAGGCGGGGGAAGGCTTGGCTTTCTTCTTAGGGTTCTTGGGGGGCTTACTCCCGGAGCTTTGGCTGGACATCATGAGAGAGCATAACACTTAGCATATGTCAACTCAAGTACCAAAATATTGTAAGCCGGAAGCCAAGCACTTACGCGGATGAAAGGAAAAAATGCGCGATGTTGGGTTGTGAATGCTTGCTGGTGTCAATATGTTTGAGGCGTTGTTTCTCTTTCTCAGCTTTCCGGGTGGCCGCGGCGCTTGGCACTTCGTGTGCATGCTTTGGAGCAGGGCCGGAGGATGCGCCCCTTTTTCGCTTGGCAGGAGCAGGAGCCTCGGGAGCTTCCGCGTCCAACGCGGCTTCTGGATCAGTAGTGCTGGAGTGAGGAACCCGGGTTAAAGTTCCGAGGTCCTTCTCCTCAAGGGCTTCAAGCTAAGCATATAAATATAAAGTACTTAGACAAAAATTGCAGGAGCAAATAGGGAGTTAATGGCTAAGTCAGATGACTTACCGCGGTCCCGGAGCCGTTCGGTAGATATCAATGTTGCACACGTGAGTACGAACATCACGCGGGACTTTGATCAACACCCGGATCCTCTTGTCCAAGGCGTTGGCGGAAAGGTTGTCCTTGGAGGCGCGCATGGTGTCGTCGCGCCCCGTGTAGTGGTACATCAAGCGGTCCCGATGTTGTAGTGGTTGGATCCGCTTGGTGAACCACGACATGGTCAGGTCCTTCCCCGACAAGCCTCCTTCCGTCAGCTTGCAGATCCGCCGAACCGCCCTTGTCAGCTGAGGCGACTCGGAGAGATGGGGGCATTGGGACCAGGCGGGGGTCTCGCTGGCGGGCCCATCCTTGAAATCTGGCAGCATCTTCGAGCTAGCCGGATCGGAAACATCCTTCAAGTAGAAGAAGCCTCCAGACCAGTATCAGACGGATTAATGGTGATTTGTATGTGGATAGACGCGGCCGGGGCGGAGCTTGAAGGTGATACTCCCACAAGTGGCTAGCGAGGAGGTTTGCGAAACCGTCTCTTTCTTGACGAAGAAATAATATTGAAACAGAGGCAAATAGGGGGTTACCCGGAGATGGCCCTCGCAGAGGGTGACATGGCTGCTGATGGCAAGGATGTTGTTGGGCGAGATGTTGTGGGGCTGCAACTTATACGCCTTAAGGATTTCCGTGAAGAAATCACTTGGTGGCAGCGATAACCCCCGCTCGATCAGTGCCTTGGTCACTGATGGCGTGTAATTCACACGTTCGTTGGGAACCCCAAGAGGAAGGTATGATGCGCACAGCAGCAAGTTTTCCCTCAGAAAGAAACCAAGGTTTATCGAACCAGAGGAGCCAAGAAGCACGCTGGCGGCGAGATGTAGTGCGCGCAACACCAGGGATTCCTACACAACAACCTGCACACAACCAAAGTACTTTTCCTCAACGAAACAGCTGAGGTTGTCAATCTCACCGGCTTGCTGTAACAAAGGATTAACCGTATTGTGTGGAAGATGATTGTTTGCGAGAAAACAGTAGAACAAGTATTGGCAGATTGTATTTCAAGAGAGAATTGGACCGGGTCCACAGTTCACTAGAGGTCTCTCCCATAAGATAAACAGCATGTTGGGTGAACAAATTACAGTTGGGCAATTGACAAATAAAGAGGGCATGACCATGCACATACATATCATGATGAGTATAGTGAGATTTAATTGGGCATTACGACAAAGTACATAGACCGCCATCCAACTGCATCTATGCCTAAAAGTCCACCTTCAGGTTATCATCCGAACCCTCCAGTATTAAGTTGCAAAGCAAATACAATTGCATTAAGTATGGTGCGTAATGTAATCAACAACTACATCCTTAGACATAGCATCAATGTTTTATCCCTAGTGGCAACAGCACAGCACAACCTTAGAACTTTCTCACTGTCCCAGGTGTCAATGGAGCATGAACCCACTATCGAGCATAAGTACTCCCTCTTGGAGTTACAAGCATCTACTTGGCCAGAGCATCTACTAGTAACGGAAAGCATGCAAGATCATAAACAACACGTAGATATAACTTTGATAATCAACATAACAAGTATTCTCTATTCATCGGATCCCAACAAACGCAACATATAGAATTACAGTATAGATGATCTTGATCATGTTAGGCAGCTCACAAGATCCGACAATGATAGCACAATGGGGAGAAGACAACCATCTAGCTACAGCTATGGACCCATAGTCCAGGGGTAGACTACTCACACATCACACCGGAGGCGACCATGGCGGTGTAGAGTCCTCCAGAGATGATTCCCTCTCTCCCAGTGGTGCGAGGATCTCTCTGGATCCCCCGAGATGGGATCGGCGGTGGCGGCGTCCAAGAAGGTTTTCCGTATCGTGGCTCTCGGTACTGGGGGTTTCGCCACGGAGGCTTTAAGTAGGCGGAAGGGAGTCAAGAGGCGGCACAGGGCCCCACACCATAGGTCGGCGCGGCCGGGGGGCCGCGCCCTAGGGTTTGGCCACCCCCGTGGCCCCACTTCGTTTCGTCTTCGGACTTCTGGAAGCTTCGTGGAAAAATAGGCCCCCGGGCGTTGATTTCGTCCAATTCCGAGAATATTTCGTTACTAGGATTTCTGAAACCAAAAACAGCAGAAACATCAACTGGCACTTCGCATCTTGTTAATAGGTTAGTTCCAGAAAATGCACGAATATGACATAAAGTGTGCATAAAACATGTAGATAACATCAATAATGTGGCATGGAACATAAGAAATTATCGATACGTCGGAGACGTATCAGCATCCCCAAGCTTAGTTCTGTCGTCCCGAGCAGGTAAAACGATAACACAGATAATTTCTGGAGTGACATGCCATCATAATCTTGATCATACTATTTGTAAAGCATATGTAGTGAATGCAGCGATCAAAACAATGTATATGACATGAGTAAACAAGTGAATCATAAAGCAAAGACTTTTCATGAATAGCACTTCAAGACAAGCATCAATAAGTCTTGCATAAGAGTTAACTCATAAAGCAATAATTCAAAGTAAAGGCATTGAAGCAACACAAAAGAAGATTAAGTTTCAGCGGTTGCTTTCAACTTGTAACATATATATCTCATGGATATTGTCAACATAGAGTAATATAATAAGTGCAATAAGCAAGTATGTAGGAATCAATGCATAGTTCACACAAGTGTTTGCTTCTTGAGATGGAGAGAAATAGGTGAACTGACTCAACATTGAAAGTAAAAGAATGGTCCTCCATAGAGGAAAAGCATCGATTGCTATATTTGTGCTAGAGCTTTGATTTTGAAAACATGAAACAATTTTGTCAACGGTAGTAATAAAGCATATGCATCATGTAAATTATATCTTATAAGTTGCAAGCCTCATGCATAGTGTACTAATAGTGCCCGCACCTTGTCCTAATTAGCTTGGACTACCGGATCATCACAATGCACTGTTTTAACCAAGTGTCACAAAGGGGTACCTCTATGCCGCCTGTACAAAGGTCTAAGGAGAAAGCTCGCATTGGATTTCTCGCTATTGATTATTCTTCAACTTAGACATCCATACCGGGACAACATAGACAACAGATAATGTACTCCTTTATGCATAAGCATGTAACAACAATTAATAATTTTCTCATTTGAGATTTGAGGATATATGTCCAAAATGAAACTTCCACCATGGATCATGGCTTTAGTTAGCGGCCCAATGTTCTTCTCTAACAATATGCATGCTTAACCATAAGGTGGTAGATCTTACTTCAGACAAGACGACATGCATAGCAACTCACATGAAATTCAACAATGAATAGTTGATGGCGTCCCCAAAGAACATGGTTATCGCACAACAAGCAACTTAATAAGAGATAAAGTGCATAATTACATATTCAATACAATAGTTTTTAAGCTATTTGTCCCATGAGCTATATATTGCAAAGGTGAATGATGGAATTTTTAAAGGTAGCACTCAAGCAATTTACTTTGGAATGGCGGAAAATACCATGTAGTAGGTAGGTATGGTGGACACAAATGGCATAGTGGTTGGCTCAAGTATTTTGGATGCATGAGAAGTATTCCCTCTCGATACAAGGTTTAGGCTAGCAAGGCTTATTTGAAACAAACACAAGGATGAACTGGTGCAGCAAACTCACATAAAAGACATATTGAAAACATTATAAGACTCTACACCGTCTTCCTTGTTGTTCAAACTCAATACTAGAAATTATCTAGACCTTAGAGAAACCAAATATGCAAACCAAATTTTAGCATGCTCTATGTATTTCTTCATTAATGGGTGCAAAGCATATGATGCAAGAGCTTAATCATGAGCACAACAATTGCCAAGTATCACATTACCCAAGACATTTATAGCAATTAATACATGTATCATTTTCCAATTCCAACCATATAACAATTTAACGAAGGAGAAACTTCGCCATGAATACTATGAGTAGAAACCAAGGACATACTTGTCCATATGCTACAGCGGAGCGTGTCTCTCTCCCATAAAGTGAATGCTAGGATCCAGTTTATTCAAACAAAACAAAAACAAAAACAAACCGACGCTCCAAGAAAAAGCACACAAGATGTGATGGAATAAAAATATAGTTTCAGGGAGGAACCTGATAATGTTGTCGATGAAGAAGGGGATGCCTTGGGCATCCCCAAGCTTAGACGCTTGAGTCTTCTTGATATATGCAGGGGTGAACCACCGGGGCATCCCCAAGCTTAGAGCTTTCACTCTCCTTGATCATGTTGCATCATACTCCTCTCTTGATCCTTGAAAACTTCCTCCACACCAAACTCAAACAACTCATTAGAGGGTTAGTGCACAATATAAATTGACATATTCAGAGGTGACACAATCATTCTTAGCACTTCTGGACATTGCATAATGCTACTGGACATTAGTGGATCAAAGAAATTCATCCAACATAGCAAAAGAGGCAATGAAATAAAAGGCAGAATCTGTCAAAACAGAACAGTTCGTATTGACGAATTTTAAAATGGCACCAGACTTGCTCAAATGAAAATGCTCAAATTGAATGAAAGTTGCGTACATATCTGAGGATCATGCACGTAAATTGGCTTAATTTTCTGAGCTACCTACAGGGAGGTGGACCCAGATTCGTGACAGCAAAGAAATCTGCAACTGCGCAGTAATCCAAATCTAGTACTTACTTTTCTATCAACGGCTTAACTTGGCACAACAAAACACAAAACTAAGATAAGGAGAGGTTGCTACAGTAGTAAACAACTTCCAAGACACAAAATAAAACAAAGTACTGTAGGTAAAAACATGGGTTGTCTCCCATAAGCGCTTTTCTTTAACGCTAGGCGCAGAAAGTGTGTATCAAGTATTATCTAGAGACGAAGTGTCAACATCATAATTTGTTCTCATAATAGAATCAAAAGGTAACTTCATTCTCTTTCTAGGGAAGTGTTCCATACCTTTCTTGAGAGGAAATTGATATTTTATATTACCTTCCTTCATATCAATAATAGCACCAACAGTTCGAAGAAAAGGTCTTCCAATATAATGGGACAAGATGCATTGCATTCAATATCCAAGACAACAAAATCAACGGGGACAAGGTTATTGTTAACGGTAATACGAACATTATCAACTTTACCCAAAGGTTTCTTTGTAGAATGATCAGCAAGATTAACATCCAAATAACAATTTTTCAATGGTGGCAAGTCAAGCATATTATAAATTTTCTTAGGCATAATGTACAAATACTTGCACCAAGATCACATAAAGCATTACAATCAAAATCTTTAACCTTCATCTTAATGATGGGCTCCCAACCATCCTCTAGCTTTTTAGGAATAGAGGCTTCGCGCTCTAGTTTCTCTTCTCTAGCTTTTATGAGAGCATTTGTAATATGATGCGTGAAAGCCAAATTTATAGCACTAGCATTAGGACTTTTAGCAAGTTTTTGTAAGAACTTTATAACTTCAGAGATGTGGCAATCATCAAAATTCAAACCATTATAATCTAAAGCAATGGGATCATCATCCCCAATGTTGGAAAAATTTCAGCAGCTTTATCACAAGCAGTTTCAGCAGTTTTAGCAATTTCAGGCAGAAGTGGAAACATTGCTAACACCAATTCTTTTATTAGTATTAGTAGGAGGTGCAGCAACATGTGTAGCATTAACATTACTAGTGGTGGTAATAGTCCAAACTTTAGCTACATTCTTTTCTTTAGCTAGTTTTTCATTTTCTTCTCTATCCCACCTAGCACGCTTCAGCCATTAATCTTATATTCTCATTAATTCTAACTTGAATGGCATTTTCTGTAGTAACAATTTTATTATGATGATTCTCATTAGGCAAAACTTTTGATTTCAAAAGATCAACATCAGCAACAAGACTATCGACTTTAGAAGCAAGTATATCAATTTTCCCAAGCTTTTCTTCAACAGATTTGTTAAAAGCAGTTTGTGTACTAATAAATTCTTTAAGCATGGCTTCAAGTCCAGGGGGTGTGTTCCTATTATTGTTGTAAGAATTCCCATAAGAATTACCATAGCCGTTGCCATTATTATAAGGATATGGCCTATAGTTGTTACTAGAATTGTTCCGATAAGCATTGTTGTTGAAATTACTATTTTTAATGAAGTTTACATCAACATGTTCTTCTTGTGCAACCAATGAAGCTAATGGAACATTATTAGGATCAATATTAGTCCTATCATTCACAAGCATAGACATAATAGCATCAATCTTATCACTCAAGGAAGAGGTTTCTTCGACAGAATTTACCTTCTTACCTTGTGGAGCTCTTTCCGTGTGCCATTCAGAGTAGTTGATCATCATATTATCAAGAAGCTTTGTTGCTTCACCAAGAGTGATGGACATAAAGGTACCTCCAGCAGCTGAATCCAATAAATTCCGTGAAGAAAAATTTAGTCCTGCATAAAAGGTTTGGATGATCATCCAAGTAGTCAGTCCATGGGTTGGGCAATTTTTAACCAGAGATTTCATTCTTTCCCAAGCTTGAGCAACATGTTCAGTATCTAATTGTTTAAAATTCATTATGCTACTCCTCAAAGATATAATTTTAGCAGGGGATAATATCTACCAATAAAAGCATCCTTGCATTTAGTCCATGAATCAATACTATTCTTAGAGAGATAGCAACAAATCTTTAGCTCTTCCTCTTAATGAGAAAGGGAACAATTTTAGTTTAATAATATCACCATCTACATCTTTATATTTTTGCATTTCACATAGTTCAACAAAATTATTAAGATGGGCAGCAGCATCATCAGAACTAACACCAGAAAATTGCTCTCGCATAACAAGATTCAGTAAAGCAGGTTTAATTTCAAAGAATTCTGCTGTAGTAGCAGGTGGAGCAATAGGTGTGCATAAGAAATCATTATTATTTGTGGTTGTGAAGTCACACAACTTAGTATTCTCAGCGTTGGCCATTTTAGCAACAGTAAATAAAGCAAACTAGATAAAGTAAATACAAGTAAACTAATTTTTTTGTGTTTTTGATATAGCAAACAAGATAGCAAATAAAGTAAAACTAGCAACTAATTTTTTGTATTTTGATTTAGTGCAGCAAACAAAGTAGTAAATAAAACTAAGCAAGACAAAAACAAAGTAAAGAGATTGAGAAGTGGAGACTCCCTTGCAGCGTGTCTTGATCTCCCCGCAATGGCGCCGAAAATATGCTTGATGGCGTGTAATTCACACGTGGGGAACCCCAAGAGGAAGGTATGATGCGCACGCAAGTTTTCCTCATAAAGAAACCAAGGTTTATCGAACCAGAGGAGCCAAGAAGCACGTTGAAGGTTGATGGCGGCGGGATGTAGTGCGGCGCAACACCAGGGATTCCGGCGCCAACGTGGAACCTGCACAACACAACCAAAGTACTTTGCCCCAACGAAATAGTGAGGTTGTCAATCTCACCGGCTTGCTGTAACAAAGGATTAACCGTATTGTGTGGAAGATGATTGTTTGAGAAAACAGTAAACAAGTATTGCAGTAGATTGTATTTCAGTAAAGAGAATTGGACCGGGGTCCACAGTTCACTAGAGGTGTCTCTCCCATAAGACAAACAGCATGTTGGGTGAACAAATTACAGTTGGGCAATTGACAAATAAAGAGGGCATGACCATGCACATACATATCATGATGAGTATAGTGAGATTTAATTGGGCATTACGACAAAGTACATAGACCGCCATCCAACTGCATCTATGCCTAAAAGTCCACCTTCAGGTTATCATCCGAACCCCTCCAGTATTAAGTTGCAAAGCAACAGACAATTGCATTAAGTATGGTGCGTAATGTAATCAACAACTACATCCTTAGACATAGCATCAATGTTTTATCCCTAGTGGCAACAGACAACACAACCTTAGAACTTTCTCACTGTCCTCAATGCAGGCATGAACCCACTATCGAGCATAAGTACTCCCTCTTGGAGTTACAAGCATCTACTTGGCCAGAGCATCTACTAGTAACGGAAAGCATGCAAGATCATAAACAACACGTAGATATAACTTTGATAATCAACATAACAAGTATTCTCTATTCATCGGATCCCAACAAACGCAACATATAGAATTACGATAGATGATCTTGATCATGTTAGGCAGCTCACAAGATCCGACAATGATAGCACAATGGGGAGAAGACAACCATCTAGCTACAGCTATGGACCCATAGTCCAGGGTAGACTACTCACACATCACACCGGAGGCGACCATGGCGGTGTAGAGTCCTCCGGAGATGATTCCCCTCTCCGGCAGGTGCCGGAGGCGATCTCCTGGATCCCCCGAGATGGGATCGGCGGTGGCGGCCTCTCGCAAGGTTTTCCGTATCGTGGCTCTGCACCGGGGGTTTCGTCACGAGGCTTTAGTAGGCGGAAGGGCAAGTCAAGAGGGGGCACAGGGGCCCCACACACAGGTCGGCGCGGCCAGGGGGTGGCCGCGCGCCCTAGGGTTTGGCCACGTGGCCCCACTTCGTTTCGTCTTCGGACTTCAAAGCTTCGTGGAAAAATAGGCCCCTGGGCGTTGATTTCGTCTAATTCCGAGAATATTTCGTTACTAGGATTTCTCGAAACCAAAAACAGCAGAAAACAAATGGCACTTCGGCATCTTGTTAATAGGTTAGTTCCAGAAAATGCACGAATATGACATAAAGTGTGCATAAAACATGTAGATAACATCAATAATGTGGCATGGAACATAAGAAATTATCGATACGTCGGAGACGTATCAGTCACCACCCATTCTCCGGCTTCGGGAGCTGGAATCAAGGAACCCAGAACCATTCGCCAGGATCCAGGTTGCAAGAAGCCTTCCGCCTCGAGGTTGCGGAGCTCGTTCTCCGTAGTAGTACAAGGCCACCATTTCCCTTTGACTTCGCCTTCGCGAGATCGGGCCTTTGACTTTTTGGCGGCCGCCTCTTCCACCTTTTTCTCCATCTATTTGGATCCGGCCATCTCTTCCGGGTTGGCCGATGTCCCTTCTATGTTCTTGTCGGAGTCCTTGGAAGGATCCAGCTGAACGGGAATGAAAGGAGGAGGAGCGGAGGAAATGGGGGTCGCTGCGATAGGTTCTGACTGCGATGGAGGCGGAGTCGAGGAAGTCATCTGAAAAATTGTGGAGTAACTAAACTTAGCCGGAATCGCTCACTTCACCCTAGTCATCCCTACCAACATCGGCGAAAAAGCTTAAGGCCAAAGGACTTACCGGAATGGATTCCATGGTGGTCGGAGACGCCGGCGGTGAGGTTTTTGTCGCGGTGGCTCGTCTGACTTAAGAACTCGATGAACTCAGTACGGCGGCGCTGGGCTCCGGCGAACTTCCGGCAGACTCCGGTACGGCGGAGGGCAGAGGCTCAGAGGCGGCTGGAAGGAGAGGTGAAATGGGGGGAATGGGTGATTAGGGGGTGAGCGGTGAGATATTTATAGGCCGAGGATGAGATTCGTGCTCCGCATCCTGTGGTCGGAACGCAAGCGTCGCGTCGTTGGATGGTTGACACGTGTCCAAAACCCTAACGGTAAAAATGGCTAAGGATAAGTTACCGCCTAAATTAGCCGAAAATGGCGCCAAGATTGGCGGAACCGTTCTAACCTCTTAAGGTTCCGGATAAAAGTTCAAAACACAGCTACCCATTATCCTTGTAGGGGAGTAACCCGGAGACTTGTTGTAATAATGAGGTCGATGGATGAAATCCCGCGAGATGAGGGATTTTTTTCTGGCAAACACGCTGGAAGGAAAAGAATCAACATGAAGTTGGAGTTCTTCAATTTTCCCCATGTTACCGAGAGGATTGTCGGAAGTAAAAATGATTCAAGCAAGGCGGAAACAAGAGGTGAATCTCGGAGAACTCTGGGGGCTACTGCCGTGGGTATACTTCATGGGTGTACCATCGACAATGCCTAGATCCGGCAAGCCCGGGTGGCCCATAGACGGTGATGGTGGCATATGGCCCATCGGGCGGCCCAGTTGCTGTAGATCAATATGGATGAAGTCCAGCCCAGGAACAAGGAGCCGGATCCACTGACCAACACTAGAAGTCGGATCCAGAATGGCCCATTTGGGGTAGCCGGATCTGGAGCAACAAGCAAGGGAAGGCGGATCGTTGACGTACACGGCAAGATAACATACCGTAGTTAGGTAACTTGTATTCCGGCTAGGAATCTCCGTGTAAACCCTAGATCCGTGCTCCTTTATAAGCCGGATCTTGGGAGCCCTAGAGGCACAACCACAACTCATTGTAACAATGCGAAAGCGCCCAGATAATTCCAGACAAGCAACAGTAGGCACTGTCATCGTGCAGGTGTTCGAAGCTGGGTAACTCGCGTACCACCGTCCCGAGGACACTCCACCCAATGGCCCCTACTTCTTCTCCCCTATAGCTCAGGCTACGTTTGTGGTACCGTTTAGTAATCACCTTACTCCATTCCTCTCCCGTGCACAGTGAAGATTGTCTTTCAGGAGTATTTCTGCAGATGCAAGCGCTTGATGGTCCTCTAACAATTGCTTTGAATGCAAATTATGTGATCATTCTTCAGAATGTCTTTGCTGCAAATGAAATATAGGAAAATGAAATACTTGGGGTCCACGAATCATTCCTAGGCCAACCAAGTAATGTCCTGGAACACCACAACACTAACCAGCCTTAGAAAAGCATCACCAACAACCTGGACAAGCATGTATGTAGCTGTTTTTATCAAATACCAGCACTATAACACTTTACCAACATATAGATCACATAAAGGAGTATCTAGAGGATCATAAGATCACTGTATATCCATACAAATGCCAAAGCACATCCCCATCAGTACATAATTATAAGCCAATAGCATGCTAACTAATGGGGTAAGTAGTTAGCTAACTAATCTCCTTCATTTTTCTGTTACAATGTTTACTTACCATTACATTGTTCGTAATTTTTTGTAAAAGAGTTTTTACAATGCACGGTAAATATCGGGCATAGAACTGAAGTGGACTTCCGTAGCCATCTGATGGAATCATGGAAGTAATTGACCAGCATATAGACCATAGAATAACGGATGTATATGTGTGTGACTGAGCCGAATATTTGAACTAATGATATAGTGTTCAATAACTTTTTATTCTACAAACTGTAGAATAGTCTGCTTAAGAATCTATCATTTCTTGCCAGTTTTTTTTTGAAAGAAAGGCTAATTAAATGGCCGTGCCATTGGTCCTGTAATGAAAACTAAATACAAAAACTTGTGGTAGACACATATATTCTTAAAACAATGGTATGAGCAAACCCTGTACTAGGACATTACATACTTGTAGTTTTATTTTATATTGTATTATGAGATGTGGATAAAAGGACAAGACATAAGTAATAACTAACTAATCAATCGGAAGAAATGGCTATACTTAAATTCCACACATCTCATATGAGTTGGCGCCGGTTCATCTAAAATATCTTTCCGCATTATCAAGTTTTAACTGCAAAATGTATTAGGTGCAAGAGCCACTTGCCGATGATTAGGATGTTTGGTCACCTTTACACTCCGGGGTGGAGCAAGTGAGTCTGGTAATGATGGCACAAATATCAATATCTTGTGCATCCTACCTAGCCTCACTTACTCCATCCCGGAATGTTAATATTTGTTTCGACCAACAAAGTATGAGGCATATGCTATCTAGTTGATACCACTTGGCTCTTTCTTCCATTTTAGTGCCGATGATTAGAATGTTTGGTCACCTATACACTCCGGGGTGGTGCAAGCGAGCCTGGTGTGATGGCACAAATATCAATCTCTTGTGCATCCTACCTGGCCTCACTTACTCCATCTCGGAATGTTAATATTTATTTCAACCAACAAAGTATGAGGCATACGCTATCTAGTTGATACCACTTGGCTCTTTATTCCATTTTACTGCCGATGATTAGAATGTTTGGTCACCTACTCGCGGTGCAAGCGAGCCTGGTGTGATGGCACAAATATCAATCTCTTGTGCATCCTACCTGGCCTCCCTGACACCATCCCAGAATGTTAATATTTGTTTCGACCAACAAAGTATGAGTCATTCCATTTAGTTCATACTAGTTACTTGTCTCTTATTTGAGTTGGCACTTCTTAATTGCATTGGCCGATGATTAGAATGTTTCGTCACTTGTACACTCTGGGGTGGGCCAGTGAACCTGGTGTGATGGCACAAATATCAATCTCTTGTGCATCCTACTTGGCTTCGCTGACCCCATTCCTGAATGTTAATATTTGTTTCGACCAAAAAAGTATGAGGCATATGCTATCTAATTGATACTACTTGGCTCGTATTTGAGTTGGACTTATTCGTTTATTTTGGTCTTTCTTCCATTTTAGTGCCGATGATTAAATTTTGTGGTCACTACACTTGGGGGCGGTGCCAGTGAGCCTGATGTGATTGCACACATATCAATCTCTTGTGCATCGGACTTGGCCTCACTGACACCGTCCCTAAATGTTAATATTTGTTTCGACCAACAAAATATGAGGCATCACCACAAACACTTCGCCGATGATTAGAATGGTTGGTCACTACACTCAGGGGCGGTGCTAGTGAGCCTTGTGTGATTGCACAAATATCAATCTCTTGTGCATCCTACCTGGCTCACTAACTCCGTCCCGGAATGTTAATATTTGTTTCGACCAACAAAGTATGAGGCATGCTATTTAGTTGATACTACTTGGCTCATATTTGAGTTGTACTTATTCATTTATTTTGGCCTTTCTTCGAGATAGAGCCGATGATTAGAATGTTTGGTCACCGTACACTCTGGGGTGGCGTAAGTGAGCCTAGTAAGATAGCACAAATATCAATCTCTTGTGCATCGGACTTGGCCTCACTTACGCCATCCCTGGATGTTAATATTTGTTTTGACCGAAAATGTATGAGGCATTTATTTATTATATCCTAGTTGGCTCTTATTTGTAGTGGCCTTCTTCGTTCATTTTCGTCTTTCTTCCATTTTAGTCACTACACACTCGGGGGCGGTGCAAGCGAGCGCGGGAGAGAGGAGGGATCAGAGGAGGAACCGGATGAAGACCCCGATGCAAGCGAGCCTGGCGGGGAGAGAGGAGGGAGCAGAGGAGGAACCGGATGAAGACCACTTTGTATCTCGAGATGGTGAACTTTGTATGAATTAAGAGTTGTATGTAAAAAATTTGACACTTGCCACTATATTTGTATCTCAACCGGGCTCTAAGTAATGTGATGATGATGTATAATGTTGCTATATTATATGTGTCCATATTATATCTGTCTATATTATATCTGTATATTACTTATATACTGTGTATAAAACCTGTAAAATGAATACACCAGACAGTACAAAATCGAGTATACCTGTACATTATTCTGTGGTGCAACAAATCTAAATTCAGTGGCGCACCTATTTCTGTGGCGCACACGGGCCATATGCGCCACAGAATCCCTTAATACTATGGTGCATGGGTTGGTGCGCCACATAAATCTTATTTTTGTGGTGAAGTTTCTGTGGCGCACCGCCCATGTGCCACACAATGTGGTTTTTGGTGCGCCACTAATGAGCCTTTTCCTACTAGTGCAAGCACCCGGCGGTGGTTACGAGCCTGGACACAGTAGCCATGTGGAAGATGGTTATAGTGGTCAGGATGATGGTTAAACAGGAGAAGACGGTGAGGTTGATGGTGACGAAGAAAATGGACACATGCAGAACCACATGGAAGAGGAAGATACAGAAGGTGAAAGTGATGCTGATAATTCCGATGAGTCTGATGATAGGGAGGAGGTGCCTATTCCTAGCAGATGGAATCGGGACTTTACATCTGCAATGGTAGCTAAGGGTAAGCCAGCAGAAAAAAAAGAGAGGTAGAAGCACTTGTGCAGCGAAGAGTGTTGATCCCTGCTTTTATAGAAAAACTCCGAGAACGTGGTGGGAAAATATGGCGGGAGAGCTGTGGCGGCAAAAATATGACGAGAGAGCGGTGGCGGGAGATACGAGCGAGAAAATGTTTACCGGGAGACCGTAGGCGGGAGATATGTGTGGGAAAATATTTGCGAAAGAGCTGGGAGGGAACCCTAAACTAACCCCAAACCGAACCATGCAAATCATTGACTATTAGCAGGCTGGTTGGTCGCTAGCAGGCCGGTCGGGCGCTAGCTGACCGGTCGGTCTATAGCTGGCCGATTAGTTCTACCATCTGACACAGCAGAGGCGGCCGACACCCTATCGGCCTCCTATAGGCCGATCGGTCCGCTATTGTCTGACAGAGTCACAAAATTGAAAAAGATTCAAAACGCGTGACATTCCTAGAAATAAATAAAAAAATCATATTATTATAAAATAAATCGCTATATCTAGTGGCATTTCTTTTTGCTGGGACCTAGTGTTAAATTCAAAGGTGTACTCAGGGACATAACCCATAAGCATGCAAGTCGATATCGACAATATGTCGTTACCCACTGAAAAATCCGGCTCAGTAATTAGTAAGTATCACAAGATATCAAACTTGCTGTTTTTTTGGTTCGATTCTAAATTAGTTTCTTTTGTGTGAATATGAAGTAGTGCCATAGACGTAGTCCAACCTGTTCGGCCCAACCTGCTCGGGGCCTGGCACAAAACTGACCAAACCTACCACCCGTCACTGGTAGAAAAACAGGCTTCCGGTGAGCCCCATAAGTCGCGAAGCTGTAGGAACCGCGACTAATGGGACCTTTAGTCGCGGTTCGGGAGGCGAACCGCGACCAAAGGCCTGGGCCCAGGGCGCCGGTGGCCAGCCGGTGCACGTGGGCTTTAGTCGCGGTTGGCCAGGCCAACCGCGACTAAAGGTGCCCGAGGGCCTTTAGTCGCGGTTGGCCAGGCCAACCGGGACTAAAGCCCCTCCCCTATATATACCCATCCAGCAGCCAACACTTAGCCATTTGGAGCCATTCTCTTCACAAACTTCACAAGTGGGTGTTAGGTTTGCTTTTGGTTCCTCTTATGCACATAAGGTGTTTGATGAAATGCCCCAAGAGCATGAAACAAACATGATATGAAGTGTTGGAGCCACACTTGAGCTTTCTCATTTATTTTTTCCTCCACGATCGCGGTTAGCAACTTGAACCTTTGATGTGTCGTTGATAAAATATGCATGTGTGTGTAGTTCATTGTTTAATTTATATTGTTTGTAGCTAGTTAGTTTAACAAATGCATGATGGTTAATTATATATTTTATATTATAATAATGCAGATGAATCGACAATGGATGTACGGTAACCGACTCTCCGGCGAGTTCAGTACGGGTTTGAAAGATTTCCTCGTAGTGGCTAATGCGAACAAGCAGGGGGTTTTGTTATCTGTCCATGTGTTAACTGTAAGAATCAGAAGGGTTACTCTTCCTCAAGAGATGTTCACATGCACCTGCTTCGGTTTCATGCCAAGCTATAATTGTTGGACCAAGCATGGAGAAAGAGGGGTTATAATGGAAGAAGATGAAGAAGGGGATGATTTCATCGATGAAAGCTATCTTGCTCATTTCGTGATGATATGGAGGATGGAGGAAGGTGAAGGGGAAGGTGAAGAAGAGGCACGTGATGATCCCGTTGATGATCTTGGTCGGACCATTGCTGATGCACGGAGACGCTGCGAAACTGAAAAAGAGAGGGAGAATTTGGATCGCATGTTAGAGGATCACGAAGCGCTGCCGGATGCGATGATGGTCTGAAAAAGCTGGGTGCACACTGGATTTGCTGAAATGGAAGGCACAGGCAGGTGTAGCTGACTCGGCATTTGAAAACTTGCTGAAAATGTTGAAGAATATGTTTCCAAAGAATAACGAGTTGCCCTCCAGTACGTACGAAGCAAAGAAGGTTGTCTGCCCTCTAGGTTTAGAGGTTCTGAAGATACATGCATGCATCAACGACTGCATCCTCTACCACGGTGAATACGAGAATTTGAATGAATGCCCGGTATGCACTGCATTGCGTTATAAGATCAGAGGCGATGACCCTGGTGACGATGTTGAGGGCCAGAAACCCAGGAAGAGGGTTCCCGCCAAGGTGATGTGGTATGCTCCTATAATACCACGGTTGAAACGTCTGTTCAGGAACAAAGAGCATGCCAAGTTGTTGCGATGGCACAAAGAGGACCGTAAGTCGGACGGGGAGTTGAGACACCCCGCAGATGGAACGCAATGGAGAAAGATCGACAGAGAGTTCAAAGATTTTGCAGCCGACGCAAGGAACATAAGATTTGGTCTAAGTACGGATGGCATGAATCCTTTTGGCGAGCAGAGCTCCAGCCATAGTACCTGGCCCGTGACTCTATGCATCTACAACCTTCCTCCTTGGTTGTGCATGAAGCGGAAGTTCATTATGATGCCGGTGCTCATCCAAGGTCCGAAGCAACCCGGCAACGACATCGATGTGTACCTAAGGCCATTAGTTGATGAACTTTTACAGCTGTGGGGCAGACCTGGTGTCCGTGTGTGGGATGAGCACAAAGAAGAGGAATTTGACCTACGAGCGTTGCTTTTCGTAACCATCAACGATTGGCCTGCTCTTAGTAACCTTTCGGACTGTCAAATAAGGGATACAATGCATGCACGCACTGCTTACATGAGACTGAAAGTGTACATTTGCCAAATTGTAAGAAGAACGTGTACCTTGGGCATCGTCGATTTCTTCCGAAAGGTCATCCAAGAAAGAAAGGCAAGCATTACAACGGCAAGGCAGATCACCGGCCGAAGCCTGCGGAACACACTGGTGCTGAGGTATTTGATATGGTCAAGGATTTGGAAGTCATCTTTGGAAAGGGTCCTGGCGGACAATCAGTTCCGAAGGGAGCTGACGGCACGTAGCCATGTGGAAGAAGAAATCTATATTCTGGGAGCTAGAATATTGGAAAGTCCTAGAAGTCCGCTCTGCAATCGACGTGATGCACGTTACGAAGAATATTTGCGTGAACATCCTAAGCTTCTTGGGCGTGTATGGGAAGTCAAATGATACAAAGGAAGCACGGCAGGACCAGCAAAGTTTGAAAGACCCCGATGACCGGCATCCGGAACGGTTTCAAGGTCGTGCCAGCTACGCTCTGACCAAAGAAGAGAAGGTCATCTTTTTTGAATGCCTGAGCAGTATGAAGGTCCCGTCGGGATTCTCGTCCAATATAAAGGGAATAATAAACATGGCGGAGAAAAAGTTCCAAAACCTGAAGTCTCACGACTGCCACGTGATTATGACGCAATTGCTTCCGATTGCTTTGAGGGGCTCCTGCCGGAAAATGTTCGAGTAGCCATTGTGAAGCTATGTGCATTCCTCAATGCAATCTCTCAGAAGGTAATCAATCCGAAGTTCTACCACGGTTACAGAACGATGTGATCCAATGTCTTGTCAGTTTCGAGTTGGTGTTCCCGCCATCCTTCTTCAATATTATGACGCACCTCCTGGTTCACCTAGTCGATGAGATTTCCATTCTCGGTCCTGTATTTCTACACAATATGTTCCCCTTCGAGAGGTTCATGGGAGTATTAAAGAAATATGTTCGTAACCGTGCTAGGCCAGAAGGAAGCATCGCCAAGGGCTATGGAAATGAGGAGGTAATTGAGTTTTGTGTTGACTTTGTTCTGACCTAAGCCGATTGGTCTTCCTCAATCGCGGCACGAGGGGAGACTAAGTGGAAAAGGCACGATCGGAAGGAAATCAATGATATGTATGGACGGCCATTCTCACTGAAGCACACCACACAGTTCGACCAATTCCAGCTTGGTGGCTCCGTACTTTGAGAAACACAAGAATATTTTACGCTCGGACAACCCTGGGAATCCTGGATTAGGAAGGCCCACATGGAGACTTTCGGAGTTGGTTGAGAAAACATTTAATGCATGACAATAAGGTTGTAGATCAGCTGTACATGTTGGCCAAGACACCATCTTCGACTATAACGACTTTCCAAGGGTACGAGATAAATGGAAATACATTTTACACGATCGCCCAAGATAAAAAGAGCACCAACCAAAACAGTGGTGTCCGCTTTGATGCAGCAACCGAGAATGGGCAAAAGGTCACATATTATGGTTACATAGAGGAGATATGGGAACTTGACTATGGACCTCCTTTAGGGTCCCTTTGTTCCGGTGCAAATGGTTCAAGCTAACAGGAGGTGGGGTAAAGGTGGACCAGCAATACAGAATGACAATGGTGGATTTCAACAATCTTGGTTACCTTGACGAACCATTCGTCCTAGCGAAAGATGTCGCTCAGGTTTTCTATGTGAAGGACATGAGTAGCAAACCGAGGAAACGGAAAGATAAGAAAACGATCAGTACATCATGCGATGATCCAAAGCGCCACATTGTTCTTTCAGGGAAAAGAAACATCGTGGGAGTGGAGGACAAGACAGACATGTCAGAAGATTATAATATGTTTGCTGAAATTCCGCCCTTCAAAGTGAACACCGACCCAAGCATTAAGTTAAATGATGAGGATGCTCCATGGATACGGCACAATCGTAAGCAAGCAGGGACACAAGGGAAGAAATGATGTGTAATAATTTATTGTACCAAACTTTGTTGAATGAATCATGTGAATTATATTACCCGAGATGTGTTTGGTGTCCATTTTCGAATGATTCAATTGACTCGAGATAGCACTGATGATACATGAAATTTGGAGTGACTAAGTCATACTCCTGCATACATGAAATTTGGAGTGACTAAGTCATACTCCTGCATACGAAATTTGGAGTGACTAAGTCATACTCCTGCATACATGAAATTTGGAGTGATTTAGTCATACTCCTGCCTAGGCGTATAATATGCATACTCGTAGTCTTCATAGCCGCCGCCGTTGTACTAGTAGTCGTCGCCTTCTAAGTTGCCGGCGTCTGCCGTCGCTGTCGTCGGCTGCTGTCGGGCGGCGCCGTGGCTCGAATCGAGGGTAGCGCAGGCGGGGGATATCGCCGGCCGTGATGTAGTCCATGACGCTCCGCACAGTCCGGCCGTACCACCATAGCCGACGGCCGGCCTCGTGGAAGTTTCAGGAGAGGCCATCGTCCTCCTCATCCCGGCGAGCGCTCACGCCGATTGATGAAGAAGGCGTCCCAAGTATGCTGGTTATCGGGATGCCGGGGATTCATCCGCTGCTCGCGTGAGGTCGAGGTAGTAGTGGTTCGTGATGGCCGCCCTGGCCATGCTAGGGACGGGAGGGACCGGACGCACGCCGCCGGCTCCGGCATGGACGCGGTAGTGGGCAAGGGTAGTTCGAGGCGCAAAGCTCCTCCACCTGCTGGTAGGTTAGAGTGGGTGCGGTGGAAGCCATGAGAGAGTGATGAGAGATTTGTAGAGATGTGATAATGCTGGCCAAGCCGGGCTACCTATATGTAGTGACAAATGGCGGGAAAAATGGGAGCGGGAAGACAGAGGCGGGAAGAAAGAGGCGGGAAGAAAGTGGCGGGAAGAAAGAGGCGGGAAGAAAAGGGAAGAAAGTGGCGGGAAGAAAGAGGCGGGAAGAAAGTGGCGGGAAGAAAGTGGCGGGAAGAAAGAATTTTTTGATATATTATTTTTCTGATTTTTTTGATATATTATTTGTATTTTTAAGAATTTGAATTGAATTAGTTTTATTTTTTTGATTTTTTTGATATATTATTTGTATTTTTAAGATTTTTAAATGAATTAGTTTTATTTTCCTGAATTTTTTCATATATTATTTGTATTTTTAACATTTAGAAATGAATTAGTTTTAATTTTCTGAATTTTTTGATATAATATTTGTATTTTTAAGATTTTTAAATGAATTAGTTTTAATTTTCCGAATTTATTGATATATTATATGTATTTGAAACATTATGAATTGAATTAGTTTTATTTTTCACATTTAGAAAATGAAATAATTTTGAAAAAGGCCTTTAGTCGCGGTTGGCCTGGCCAACCGCGACTAAAGGTCATTTCCCGCGGGAACCGCAAATGGGGCGAAAAAGGCTTTAGTCGCGGTTGGGCCAACCGCGACTAAAGGTACTTTAGTCGCGGTTGGCCTCACCAAACGCGACTAAAAGTGCTTCCCTATAAATATTTGCGCGCGGACGGCCGCACTTCTTCTTCTCCGCCGAACCGTCGCGACTCGCAGCGTCGCGCGTCGCGCCTCTCGTCTTCTACGCCGTCGCTCCGAGCCGCGCGCCGCCGTCGCGTCGTCTTCACGTCGTCGCCCTCGCCCGAGCGCCGCCGCGCCGCCGTCGCCGTCGTCTTCCCGTAAGTCGCGCTCGCCCGAGAGCGCCGCCGCGCCGCCGCCGTCGTCCTCCGTAAGAACCGCCGCCGCCACACGCGCGCCGCGCCGCCGCTTTCGCCGCCGCCGCCGCCCCTTGCATCCGTCGCCGCCGCCGCATGCATCCCGCCGCGCGCTGCTCGGAGAGAGAGAAGCAGAGAGGGAGAGGAGAGAGGCCAGGGCGCGCGCGCCTGGCCGATTTTTTTTGTTTTTTTTAATTTGTAACTAACTTTTGTTAATTAAAAATGTAACTTAATTAAATTATTATGTGAAGAACTAATTTGTAACTAACTTTTGTTAATTAAAAATGTAACTTAATTAAATTATGTGAAGAACTAATTTGTAACTAACTTTTGTTAATTAAAAATGTAACGCCGTCAACACGCTACCTCTATTCAACGCGCCAACGCCAACGCCGTCAACGCGCCAACGCCAACGCGCTCGTCCTCGCCTCCCTCTTCCGCGACACCCTCTCCCACCCCTTCCTCGCCCCCTCCTTTTGCCACCGCTATTTCACCACCGCCACCGGTCTCTCGGTCACTTTTAAAATAACTTAACAAAAGTTTGTCACTTTTAAAATAACAAAAATAACTTAACCACCACGCGTATACGGAGGGGGCACCGCCACCGCGAGGGTTATATATGTGTCCTCGGCACCGCCATCGCCCTTTCGCCACCGCCACCGTTCTCTTCACGCGGTCACTGCCGCCCTCTCGCCTCCCGCTCGTCGCCTCTCTTTATATGTAGAAGATATGATAATGCTGGCATATACACAATTAATTTGTTTTGACTACATGTTTTCAGGACTGACATATGGCGGACGATAGAGCTGACCAGATTCTGGACAACTATGATCCGGACGCTGAAGACCATATGTTCGGCATCATAAAAGGCGATATTCTATATGTGCCGACCGGACAAGAAGAAGATGATATCTCTTCTTATCTGAACCTGGACGGTGAAGATGAAGGGCGCCGTCAGCAAGATGATGCCGAAGAAACGTCGATAAACGACGATCTTGAATTGGAAGTAGCAACTACCTCCGGCGCCGAGGTATATATATACATTGAGCCTCTGGTGATACAAACTAACTGATTTGAATAAATATGTGTGTACTAACGCGCGCGACTCTCTTTCTTATTTTAGCCCTCGGCCGGATCGTCGAAAAAATCGAGTACGTCGTCAAAGCGTGGCGCAACCAAGACGATGAAACCAAACGAAACATGCACCATCGAGGTTGTCGAGGAAGCAACCGGCAGGCCGCTGGAGCCCAGCAAGAACGCCACCAAGTTTATCAGCCAATGCGGAGCCGTTGTTAGAGACAACGTCTCGATCACCGTCCAGGAGTGGAATGAGCCAAAGAAGGCACGTCTTGGTTTCACTTTTGTCGATAAGAGAACAAAAAAGATTGCTTCAACAAGCTTATGGAACATTTCGTTCTACCTTCGGAATACCGCAAATACGATGAGACGGGTAACAAGATTCAGGAAAACAAGGAGAGGTGCAAGCTAGTCAAACAGTTCGCTCTTTCTAAGATGTCCAACGCATTCCGGAAATACAAGCAAAATCTAGCCCATGACTTTGTCAAGCAGGGCAAGACTCCGGATTTCAAAGGACAATATGAGAAACTGCAACATGATTGGCCAGAATTTGTGAAGCAAAAGAAATCGGAGCAGTTCCTTGAAATGTCGAAAAAAATAAGAAGAATGCGGCCAAGAAGGAGTACAATCATATTATGGGGCCAGGAGGGTTTTGGCAGCCTAGGTGGGAGAAGATGGAGAACGAGCTGAGGGCGCGAGGAATCCGTCCAGGTACGGAGGGATGGGACCCAAGGGCCAAAAGCTGGTGGTACGGGCATGGGGGATCGCTGAACCCGGAGACAGGGGAGTGTGTTTATCAGGGCAAAATAATTAAACCCACCCAAAAGCTTATTGAGGCAATGAGGGATGCTCAAGAGGGGAGGATCAAGTTCAACAGAGAGAACGACGCCCCGACAAAAGCCCTCGGGAATCCTGAACACGGAGGACGTGTACGAGGCATGGGGCCCATTTCGTGGAAAGTAGGGTTCCCCAGAACGATGACCCGTACGGTTACAGAAGCCGTAAGAGAAAGATGGATCGGGATGCAGATGTTGTGGCGAAGTTGGTAACGGAAATGGATGTGATGAAGAAAACCGTGAGTGTACTAGTAGCCGAAAGAGATGCAGCTCGGGCGCAGCATGAAGATCATCCAATGGATCTCGGAAGCCAGCAGAGAAGAAGCAGCGTGGCTTCCACGGAGGCCTCACCGGCTGGTGCACCGACGATCGAAATTACCGCACCGGAGCCTCTGGTGGTCGAAATTACTGCACCGGAGCCTCCTCGCTACCCCGTGCACGATATAAAGGAGATGAAAGCATGTCATCTGTATTATCCTATCGGGAACATGTCCATGAAGGTAGCCATCGGCAGTGCTTTACCACCTGGAGCACTCCACCACAACAACCCCATTCAAGATGGCTATGCTCGTGTCACGGAGGAGATAGTCCAAGGGTTTGAGGACCTGGACATTGACATTGCTACACCTGAAGGGGTGAAAAGACTTGGAGATGTCAAGCGCCAGTTCATTCTATGGCAGAAGAAATTTATCAAGTTTCCAGGCGAGGCGCCAACAAGTCCACCCCCCTACGGTGGTGGTGGTGGCGGTGGCGGTGGCGGTGGTGGTGGTGGTGCTTCACCTACACCTCCTTCCACGTCAGCCGACGCCGCCCCCAATTCACCTCCGGCGGGTACGCCGCCCCCCTCCTCGTCCGGCGGGTGATCAGACGCCGCCCCCAAGCAGTCCTGGGTTATTAACCCGGACCCTTATGTACCTAGAACCACAAAGATACCAGAGCCATCACTGAAGCCTCTCATCCCGAGGCCTTGGGAACTTAGTGTCGAGGAAAATGCAGCGGCCGTGGCTGCTCAGCATGAGAAATGGAAGGAGGACTGCAAGAAGAAAAGAGAGGGCGAGCCCAAGCCAGTATTTTCTGACAAGCAAAAGCAGTGGGCTAAGTCATTTTTGAACACACCGTCCCAAGTCGCGAAGCATCTGCCTGATGACTATTTACGTGAACTTCGTAGGCAAGCACTCGCGTTCAAGAGGAACCAAGAGTTGGCGGAGAAGAAAGCCTTGGAGGAGGCCGAGACAAAAATAGAAAGGGGAAAGAAGTTGCCCAGCTCGGGGAACAAAGTAAACAATCGATCGCCCCGCTCATAGTGCAAGCCGCCGGTCCGGAGGCCCCGATATCATAGCAGCTACGGCAGCACATGGATTGACTGTAACGAGTGCCAGAGAACAAGCGGCCGACTTAGGTATCACTCTTCGTGCACTGTTAGGCCTTGATGAGGCGCCAATGAAGGACGTAGTATTTACATATGTGAAGAATGGCCCTCTCGTCGAGCCTGCGCAGGAAGAGGATCTACCTCGACAAATGAAAGGTCTGCTAAATTGGTACAAGGGTTACATAAAACTTAAAAACACCAAAGACTATATTTATGCGGAAGTTAGATATGAGCATCACTTCAAACATTACTATGTACAAATTCATCGGAGTGAATTGTTCCAGCTTTTCAATCTGCGCGATCTCGACAAATCTATCATCAGTTGCTACGTTCTGTAAGTGATTTATTAATTTCTACCCCATCTCGTTCATTGCTGCACTATATATATATATATATATATATATATATATATATATATATATATATATATATATATATATAGAGCTGGACTATTCTCGAACCCCCCTTAAGAGGGGTTCTAGAATAGCTATTCTACAACCCCCTCCGACTGACCCGACCCACCGAAAAAAAAAATAGCCCCGATGCGAACCCACTCCCACGCAACTGAACCTCCCCCAAATCCAATCCCGCCTCCTACCTTATCGGCGCCGGCGAGCGAGCGGCGGCGGTAGCCGGCGCGAGGGAGCCGGTGACGGAGTCCGGCGAAATCCCCCGAGGAAAATACACGCACGCCTCCCTACCCCGGCGACCAACCGCCCCACCTCCTCCAATCTAGGCGGCGCCCCACCTCCTCCCGCACTGGCGGCGCCCCCTCCTCCCGTCCTGACGGCGCCCCACCTCCTCCCACCCAGGCGGCGATCCCGCCTCCACCGCGCGCCGCCGGGGATCCCGCCTCCACCGCCCGCCGTCGGGGATCCTGCCTCCACCGCGTGTCGCCGGGGATCCCGCCTCCACCGCCCGCCGCCGGGGATCCCGCCTCCACCTCGCGCCGCCGGAATCCCGCCTCCACCGCGCGTCGTCGGGGAGCCCACCTCCACCACGCGCCGTCGGGAGGACACCAACCTCCACCGCGCGCTACAGGCCCCCCGCTCTCCATGGCGTGCCGCCGGGAAGGCCCCTGCCTCTACGTCGCATTCTTCCCCGGCGACAGTACCGTGTCTCGACTGCTCATCCTACCCGATCTCCTACATCACCTCTGTCTGGAGAATCCCATCGGCGAGCTACCTGCTGGTCTCCTCAGCGCTGCCGCGCGAAAGACGCATGTTGGCCTGCCCTGGTCCATCGTGGGTTGTACGGGCGGGGGCTGCGCTCACCTCTCCTTCAACTGGTTGAATTTGCTGCAGGTTCGGTGAAACTGCATTGTTTGGCAAAAATGAACTGCTTATTTTTCCGTTGCTGAACTACCAATGGTTTATGAACTGCTAGTCATGGTGTACTACTCAACAACTGCAGTGCTGCTGGTGAACTATTGCTGGAAATTCATATTTTAGTCAATGGACCGAATTGCTGTGAACTGCATCAAGCAACATTCCGGACTCCAGCGATTACCAGGTTCGTGCACTACTCAAAGTGAACTAGTGATGGCGCTGCTGCGAACCGTGTTGTTCCTGATGCGTACTACTATTCCAGATGGTCTGTGTAGTTTCTTTGGGGAGTTACTTGGTTGTCTCTGTAGTTTCTTTATTCTGTAAATGCTTCCTTTGTACGTTTTTGACACATAGAATTAGAGGTTGATGCTTTTGGGGAGTTCATTTATGCACGGATCAGTTTAAAAATAACGAACAAATTGGATGATTGAAAAACCAAGAAGTTCATATTTTTTTTCTTAGGAAGTTCTGTCTATAATCATGAGTTCATGACCAATGCTTCAATGGATTTTTTATGTTTCTCTGGAAGTTGAATATTTCTTGTTGGTAGGATCATTGTGACAGACAGGGAAGTTTTGTACAATAACCTGCGGGCAGCAATTAAGAATATGAGTTTTTAATATGTCATGACGTTTCGGGTGCGACTTCATTTTACATCACGTGGAAATTCACTTTCCACACGCTGGAAGTTCACCTTGAAAGTGTTGGAAGGTTAAAACTGAAGCTCCATATGCATTACATAACCTGCTACAATTTAATCAAGTTCTTTGACAGTTCAGTGTTTGTGACGACTGACAGTCCACTACTGCGACGCTATGGAGTTCACTGCTTGTTCGAAGGAGATGGCAACAAGCCGACAAGCACGCTTGAGAGATGTGCTTGTGAACTTCACTCCATCGCCAGCAGGCTGCTCCTTTTGTTTCTCTTCCGATTAAGAAGATTCTTCTTTGCAATATTTGCATGGACACAGGTAGCAAAAATTCGACAGGGAGCAAAATAAACACATAAGCATATATTGATATCTAGTGGAGCAGAAGTTCACATATTAATGTCGATAAGTTTACTTATACGGCATAGGCAGCGCAGTTCCTTCTGTTGTTCTTTGTTTGAAACTTCACTTTTCTCTGACAAAATAGTTCACTTTATATCAACAGTAAAGTTCACTTTCGTCTGCGCAGGAGTTAATTTTGTTCGCAACACAAATATTGAAGTTCAGATTTATTTTATGAATGAACTACTGTTAGAACGCTGTTGGGCTGCTAATGGTTTTTAAATGCTTCTAGTTCACTTCTGAACTGCCTCTAACTCATATTCTCAAATGCTGCCATTTTGGTGAAGTGAAGTTCATATTTCTCTCATACCCTTCCTCCTAGGCTTCGCCAGGACGGATGCGGGATGGGTGAAGTTCACTTCTTCTAATCCTTATAGTTCACTTCTCCTTATTACCATCTGTGACCTAGTAGCCATGACGCAGTTTACTATAGGCCATGTTGCAGTTTGCTCTTTGTACATTGGAAATTCGCCTTATATAAATAATAAGTCCGTTCATACTGCTGGTTACAAAAGATGATTGCTGTGAACGATATCTTATATTTGAAAAGTAATATAATTTGCGATATAGAAGGAAAAAAGAAGTTCATATTGTTCATATGTCTAGTTTACATTTTATATTCCGTTCATACTGCTCTTTTTAGGGTAAGTTCACTGCGTGAGGGGAAAGACATTCAGTTAAACACTACAGTAGCTAATATGTTGTGGTACAGTTCATCATTGCTCATGATATGCTGTTGGATGCTGCTGATGTATTAGCTGTCGTGCAGTTTCCATTGATACATTAAGCTACTATCGATGTTCATGTTTGGATTTTACCCCTTCTCGTTCGATGTTAATGCTTAGTTTTTTACCAAGATGCGGATAGATAATTTCTCAACTTCTGCTGAAATTCCTTATAAACATTGTAAATGCTTGCTAGGTAAATCATTGTTGAATCATTTCATTTAATATTTGTAGATCCTGGTTCTCCTGCAATTTATAATTTACGTACGAATTCAGAAAGTTCACATTTTTTTATGTACGAAGTTCTGTTTCAGTTCGTTTCAAATATGTAAAACAAAAATTAAGCTCATGTAAAAGTCAACATTGCAGGGCAGAGAGTCTGGCTTCGTGCGTTGCCTCTGAACTGCTGCACGGTGAGCTGCACGAGGCAGATTCCGAGTTGCATCAGGCAGTGGTGGATGGGGGAGGTCGGAGTGGGGCCGCCGGTGTTGTTGTGCGGGGAGGTGCGCCGACGCTCTTTATTCGAGCGTATCATCTAAAGCACAGGTACTGCTGCTACACCACAGCTGATCCTCCTCTCAATACTTATCCATTCAAGAGTTTGCTAAAAGTTCAGTTCTTCTATGAGGGGAAGCTCACTTGTTTATTTCCTTGTATTACTCTACACATGTATGCTTATGCAAACAATTTAGAGGACAACTTACCATTTTCATGTACTGATTATAGAACATTACGATTGCTTTGAAAATATAAGTTCATTATTTTCATTTGAGAAGTGCACACATAGTATTGTTTTCCTCAACCTTAAAAGCAAACACCAGCTCTTCGAAAAAGTATATGTTTTTAATCGTGAAATGCAGTTGACCAGCATGCCGAAGTTTGGTGTTTTGTTTACTACTATAAAAGTATCCATTTTATTATAAACAGAAAAACAACTCCCTGTTTGTACAGTGGAAGTTCACCTTACATAAATAATCAAGTTTGCTCTCAGTTTAGTTCACTCCCAGGCTAAGTTGCTCTCGAACTCGCTTATTGAAATAGTGAACTGCTATGTGTGTATTGCAGCTGTCGTCTTAATTTTTTTTTGTTACATATGCTGTGAACTTTCATCTCTGGAGGTAAAAAATATAGGAATCTGTTGATGTTTGTTTTATAATCATGCTTGAAGTTCACCTCCTTTTTTCTTGGGAGTTAGCCTTGTCCATTTTCGTTCTCTGCATGCTCCAAGTTCCAGCTAACTGGAGGTTAAACATGGCATAGGTCAGGCAGTAGGGTGTGCACCCATAGCTTGCCTCTCCGGTAGAGCGGGAAGCAGCTTCTGCCAGGGCGGAGTGCACAGCTAGCAAGAACATGGTTAACAGCTAGCAACAGCACGGTTTATTGATATCCAATGGAGCATAAGTTCACCTATTAATGTCGAGAAGTTTATTTGTACGACATAAGCAGTGTAGTTCAGTCTGTATACTTAGAAAAGGAAGTCCACCTATTAAGGTAGAGCGGTTAGTTTACTGAAAAACTTAAGTCCAGTCTGTAAAATATAAATGATATATGATATTCCACTTCTCAAAGGAAAAACACGAAAACAATCTGTAGTACATTTCATTACTTGTGTTTTATCTCTAAATTGAAGTTCAGATTTAAATGTATAGTAGTTCGGATGCTAGTAATGATATATGATATTAAAAAAGGTAGAACAATTTGAGATTTTTCTGCAACTAATTGTGCAGTACTAATCTCAAAAGTAGCTGAAACCTACAAAGCTTCACAAGCCTGCACTTGAGTTTGTGATTTTTATGCTAATAAGATCTGTGGAATTTCTTTTTTGAAGTTCACATTACTTGATTGGCGTAGTGCACCTTTTTCCATATGTGAAGTTTGCTTTTTTATATGACGTAACTATCATCACAGTACCCACAAGGAGCATTGCAACGAGCTGGGAGTTCTTGCGGCTGGCTCCTGCGGCTGTCACTGCAAGTCATGCTCTTCATTGCGTGAAGCAGCCGAGCACAAGTGTGCACAACAGGAATTAAGGTGCGGAGATGAAGAGCTCACTTTTCGTAATCCGCGGAGTTCACTTCTCCTAATTCGTGAAGGTCACATCTCCTGCTACTTTAGTTTAGATATTCTTGCTAGATGGAATATTATTTTATTTCTTTTTGATATTGTAAAGCTCCATGTGCAGAAATGTAGCTACACTGGGGGTTCACTCGTGTATCCTCGACAGTCCAGCGGGCTTCTCGAAGGAGTCCAGCACGCGACCGCACCCAGAAGTCCACCTGCAGCTCCGTGGATACTCAGGCGGACCGCTGCCAGATAACTTCACTCACGTCATGGAAGCAATAATGTCTTAGGAGTCCACGGCTTTGGCGAGTCTCTCATGCCCAGGTCAGCCTGCTACTCGCACTGTGGACTATGGCTGCTATGATGGTTGCTGCTATGCGAAATGCTATTGCTTCCTATGATTTTATTCTTGGTTGTAGTTGCTTGATTATTTACAACACTGAGCGGGTCACATGTTAATTGTGAGAAGCTCAATTAGGCCAAATAGGGAGTTCACTTTCCTGTTAAAAAAGATAGCAGAAAATGCCCTCGGTGCACCTGTTAGTTTTAGGAAGTTCACTCATTCGGTTTAGACAGTGCACTTGTTATTTATTTCCATCTTGACATCAATTTTTAACCGAAGTTCTGGTCTATTGTTGACAAAGTTCATTCCGAGTTAATTTCATCCCTAAAAACTAAAGTACACTCTGCAAACCACGACGGTTCAGTGCTATCAATCTGTTTCAACTAGGAAAAATGTAGACCGATCAACTGATCTTGGCCAATGAAACAGAGATAACAGTGGACATATGTTTGCTCATAAATTTGGGCAGTTCGTTTTCTTTTTTCGCAGGTTCAATTCATTTGCACTTGAAAGTTCACTGCTGCCTGTGAATTTATTATTGGCCGTACTAGTTTGTGTTTCTTACATGACTGAGCGGTTCACTTTATAATCACGAGCAGTTCGATTTGGCCAAAATAGGGAGTTCACATTCTTGTATACCTTTTATTTTATGAAGTTCATTCGTTCGGTTTAGAGAGTGGTCATGTTTATTTACTTCCATCTGGAAATAGAAAATTTAAATCGAAGTTCGGTTGTACTGTTAGCAAAGTTATTTCAAGTTAACTTCATCCCTAAGAATGAAGAACACTGAAAAGTTAGATTCGGGTGAGAACTCGCCCTGTACACACAGCACGAGCACATGCCTCTCCGCCAACATGCCCTCCATCAGCACACTTTATAATCACATTGGTGTGATATCTGAAATTCTGGAGTGTTGTTTGATATCTTTGTTAACGGATGATTTTGAACCAACTTATTACCCCATTGTTTTAGCGTGCCATCGGTCTCTTGTGTTATTGTTATCGAGGTGGTGAACTGCTTCTTTTATTATTGGCATAAATATGATCTTTGTGGCTCCTCTTACCAGCGACCTGTGCATAACTCGGTTGAAAGATGAACTCTGTAGTTCACTGTTGCAAGCGAATTTATTTAGCAGTTGACTGATATTATATCGAAAGTTCAGACACATAAATAGGCGAAGTTCATTTTGATCAATATGGTTTATAATTTTGTTTTGATGAAAAACACATTAAAGGATGCTTTTAAAAATGTTCTCTACGAGATACTCACCTTTGGATAAATTTTTCTGTAGAAAACAAACTGCAAGATTTCAGTGATTCTCAGCTGCCTATCTATGGTCTGTGTATCACTACTAATTCATTTTTATCGTTTCCAGGGGAGTTCAATTCGTCCGAAGACGAAGTTCAGTATAAGAGAAATAGCTGCTGGTGCCGAGTGAGGGAGTTAGCTTCTACTTTTTTGTGGAGTTCACTTTGTATAACAGTAGAAGTATAGTCTGTAAAGTTCTTTTTCTTGTTTATTCATTTCCGTGTAAATGGTAGTAGTTTCTCGCCAGTAAATATCCGCTGGTGCCAAGTGAGGGATTTTGCTTCTATTTTTTGTGGAGTTCACTTCGTATAACAGCAGAAGTCTAGTCTGTAAAGTTCTTTTTCTTGTTTATTCATTTCCCTGTAATAGTAAATATTTCATCGAACTTGAGTTTCATTGTATGCAAGAGTTCATTTCATTCACGAGAGGAGTACACCTCATCCCTAAAAATCAAAATCAGATTCCACTCCACAAATTAATACTGTTTGCAGTATAAAAGCAATAGAATTTCACTCCAGGACAGAAGTTTGCTTTATAAATTATATTAAAATTCACTTTGTAACAAACAGAGAAATAATTCACTGTATGAAAACTTGATGTCCAATATGCAAAAAAAAATACCGGAGTATACAAAGAAATTTGGAACATATATAGTCATATGTGAGTTGCAGATTTGTGACCGAGAAGATAAATTAAGAAGTTAATTTTATTAACATGGGGAGTTAACTTTTATATTTTTACTTTTGTTGACCTTCATTTTGTACTGGGCGCGAAAGTTCACTTAAACCATGTAGGAAGTTCATTTTAAAACATGCTTGTAATTTCTATAATGCGACCGGAAGTTCACAAACAAGATATCGGGAAGTTCACTTCCATAATCGAGCACCTCATGCACTCTATTTTTCTGGGCGGAAATCATACACATAGAAATCCTTCTTACGATCTCTCATTGTGCAAATCGACTGGAGGTACGTACAATTAGCACTAATATAACTCTACTAATACTCCAACACACCACAATGCCACATCTAATCAATCTGGATGAGTCTATTTCAAAATGTTCTTGTGTCGGCATTATGTCCGCTTGTGTGTATTTCTAAAATTAAACTTAAACCGTTTAAAATTTTGAAAAAAGTTCAACATGAAAAAGTTGGGCTTAATAAATATCTTTTCAGCATAATATCATTTGGAACATTCCGATAAGTGGTTCAAAAATAAGCTCCAAAAAATAGTACGAAAAACAGAGAAAAGCGGAAATCAGAATCACGTATTTTCAAATCTGCTCCTAAACCGTAAAGAATTTGGAAAAACTTCCTACATGAACAATTTGCGCCTAGTCAACAGCTTTCCAACGCCATATCATAAGCATAAATCCGATAAACCGTTTGAAAATTAAACCCCCAAAACTGCACGAAAAAAGGGAAATCCGCGAAAACATTGTTTTGTATATTTAAAATTAGTTTTAAACAATATAGAATTTGGGAAAACAATGAACACGAAAAAGTTGCGAAATTTCCATATGAATCCAACGGTATATTATATGTATCATTCCGTTAAGCCGTTTGAAAATCAGCCTCAAAACATTGTCCGCAAAAAACATGGAATTATAGTGTTCCGTCAAGAAGTTCACGTGCAAATCAGTGGGAAGTTCAGAAAGGGTTCGAGAATAGTTATTCTCGAACCGGTTCGAGAATAAATATATATATATATATATATATATATATATATATATATATATATATATATATATATATATATATATATATATATATATATATATATATATATATATATTGTCCTAACTATCTTGTTGTGTACGCTATTATGCAGAATGAAGAAGCGGGAAATGCGAATAAGGAACATCCATGATGTTGGGTTCATTGACCCACAAATCGTTAATTCATATGTGTTAGAAAACCACCCCGCCGACGTGGAGGATGACCTGTGGCGGTTTCTTACAAAACAGGAACTCAAAAGTGATATTCTATTTCCTTACCATTTTGGGTGAGTGTTTCTGTCTTGAGCACATTCTCTTTTGTTTACTCCATGCATGGTATGTGGCTAATCGATGAGTTATGCATGACTGTGCATGTATCGTGTCCGCAGGTTCCACTGGATTCTGATGGTAATTCAATTTCACACCTCCACAGTTCTCGTCCACGACTCTCTGAATATGGATCCGACGCTTTGGGCCAACATGAGAAAAATGATGCAAAAGTAATTATTTTCATTCATTTGCGCTCTATATCGATCGGCCTATTTCGTTCATCATTTCCTAATATCAAGTAACTAATTAATAACTCTCTTGTTCATTTAATTTTCTTTGCCTCGTAGGGTTTGGAGACGGTTCGTAGATACCAAGGTCGGTGAATTCAAAAAAGAGCTACATTTTAAAATGGCAGGCCGACTGGGGATATTCAGCCACCGGGGACCAATCTATGTGGATACTATGTTTGTGAGAGGATCCGGAGATACTGCAATGAGCGGGACCAGAAGTGTGAGAACAACATCATGAGGAATAACCTCCGGAAGACGCTTAGTCCAAGCTCGCTTCCGACCACTTCAAGAGGAACTAGCTGGATGGTTGGCGAGGGAAGTCATCGATCCTAGAGGAGAACACCATTACGATGACGTAGAACTTCATATGCACTAAATTATGGATGGAAACTTGTTCAAAATTGTATATGGTCATCGGATATTGAATATATATTGTATATTCCTCTTGAATTCTTTTTGGTTCTAATTTCAAATTTGTTTGAAATTGTACATTCATATGCATGTATGTAGTACCGTAGAATATGTGAAACTCCTTCAAAATTAAAACCCAAAAGAAATAAAACAATACAAATTAAAAAGAAACCAGATTTAGGGGAGGGGGCTAAACCCTAAACCCTGCGGAGGCCTTTAGTCGCGGTTGGCCAGAAGAACCGCGACTAAAGGTCCTCCGCCCTGGCGCTCGCCTGCGGCCCACGTGGACGGGCCTTTAGTTGCGGTTCGTAAGGAACCGCGACTAAAGGGGGGGCTTAGTCGCGCTACTTTGGTCGCGGTTGCGCAACCGCGACTAATGGCAGTTGCGAACCGCGACCAAAGCCCCTTTTTCCACCAGTGCATGTACGGAATACGTATCCACAGACCATATCGCTACGCCTGCTACACCTCTCTACATGACGTCACACATACAAGCGAACGGACGGATGCATGGAGGATTTCCGGATCACTCAAGCTCGAGCGTAGTAGCGAGTTTTCGCATAGACGTACCATACATGTGGTTGACTCACCAAGTCTGTTTCTTGGTAGAATGAGATGATAACTCATCCAAACAGTCCTACTAGAAAAACCACTTTTATGATATTTGTAGCACTTGTATGTTTTAGAATCATTCTGACCAAGATATTAAGGTACTACATAGATGAAAATACATAAACATTATATATGACCTCAAAGTGGAAAAACTAATTTTTATATAAATGTGATTATACCATCATTTCTGATTTGTTAGGCTAGAAATATTTCAACAATATGATGGACACTACAATTTTTAAAAATATTACTTATTTGATAAAAAAAGGTAGCGGTACTTTAACATCGTCATTTGCAATGAACACATTTGGATTGAATGACGTTGAACACTATGTATTTTACTAATACACACTTAATCATGTTTTTTAATGTTGTTAATTACGTTCAAGAAAATTACTACTAAGCATGCAAGATAATGGCCATATGAGAACTAAAAGGAAATAAAATATTTATTATAAATAAGCCAGTGTTTACACTGATACACATTTGTTCTGCCTAATATGAACTTTGATTTTTATGATACAGACATAATTATGTTTTAATATTGTTAAATACAATCAGAACTTGTTAACTTTCCTAGATAAATGTTGTAGAAGAACTAGTTAAGATATAGTAGTAAGACTTAACTCAAAATAAAATGTAAAAATATTTAATATAACAAGTTGATTGACTAGCTAAATCCATGTAATTTAAGGCTATATTATAAGGACGTGTCTAGCCAGCAATTGGGGGCTAGTTGGTCTAAACCAGCCCTCGGCAAAAAAAGGAAAGTACACCTTGATCCCACGCTACTATTTCCAGAAGGTGAACATCACAGGCTCACAGACGCTGTCTCGGGAAAGCTAAGAAACCAATGCGCATATGTACTTAATTTCAGATGCGAGAATTTCAAAAAGCCATAACTCTAAAACTGTTCGATAAATTTTTGATCAGTTTTCACCGTTAGGCCTGTCGCGATGAGATCTTCAAAATTAAATCCCATTTGTATATATATCTAGACAAACTTTTAAAAAACACAACTCAATATTGTGCGAAAGCAACTTCATACTAAGAGTTGCTTACACTAGAACTTAGTCTCTGAGAAACTCAATTAGCTACATCAATATCTAGAAAAAAGTTGAGTCGCTTAATTCTAGACAGAGGGAGTACTATTAGTCGTCTACCATAACACGGTACCGCCAAACAAAAGGAGATTCAACAGGAAGGTCAACCTTGTTCACAAGACCTTGCCTTCCCCTTATCTATCTCCTAGGGATCATTGTTCCAGATCCAGCAAGATCTGGTGGTTTTTAGGTGTAAAATAGAAGCAACCTAGGGATTCTTAAGCAACAACTAGGTTTTTAGGGGAGAACTAAGACCCCTGGAGTGAAATCTTTGAAATAAACTTTGTAGGACCTGAGCACCAACCTAGGGACCCATAAGTTCATAAGCAGTTACTAGGTTTTGTAGAAGAAAATCCCCGTTAACTTGCAGGATCTGCAAAACAGCTGCTATGTAGGATCTGAGTAGCAAACTAGAATCCTAACCAGCAATTAGGTTGTAAAAAGTTCCCCATCTAGGAATCCCTAAGCAGCAAATAGGTTGTAAAAAAATCCACATTAAAACTGCAGGAGTGTGAACAACTCATTACTACGGACTGACTACGGAGATACAACTTTGGTAATAGATTGTAGGACTTTTACAACTAACTTAATTTGCAAGAGCTAGTGAATACCCCCAACCCAGCAACTTCAAAAACATGTTGAAAATCTGAATAAGAGCAACTCAGTATTATGGGGGTTGCAGTTTTGTCTCCAGCCTACTGTTTTGAAAAAAAGCAAATACTAATTTCCCCGGTGTACAAAAGTATTTTCATTTCCCTCTAGCCAAGAAAGGAACTTGCGTAGTGATCCCACAGAAACTCAGTACCATGGGGCTGCCACATTTTATTGTAGCAGCAGACTAATGCGAGCAACTCAAACAAAAACACCTAGCAGGGAAGACAGAAATGGCTGATATTAGGCGCATGGATAACGCATGTAAAGGAAGGAGACAAATTGAGCAAAAACAAACATTCTTCCTCTGCTCTCCCTCTCCCCTATCTCTTGCTACAGTAGAAGAGGCGAAAAGGGAGGAGCCCCATTTCCCTCCGTCCACCGCCGCCGGCGAGAGCGCTGCCTCCCTCTCTCTTCTCTCGTCGCTCCGGCGGCGGGGGGAGAGTGGGGGAGCTCCAGCTCCTTTGGACCGGCGTGTAGATAGGTTAGGGTTAGGCTTTGGGGCCGGCGTTGCCATGATGGCGGCGGCGACGACGCTTACCATAAATAAGATCCACCACCTCTGGCCCCATCTCGATTTCTTCGAGGGGAGTGGTGGCGTAGTCTCCAGCCGTTCCTGCTGGACGGTGTGGCTAGGGTTTCCCAGGATGCATCGGCGAGGCGGCGGCGGCGCTGCATCCAGGGGATTTTGTTCTCAAGCTTCGGCCCCGTTTCGATGGCGTTTCCTCCGGCGTCGTCGCGAAGCTTGGAGATCCTGCCCAGGAGTGAAGATGATGGCTGGCGTCCGTTGCTTTTGGCGGCGGCGTTGGCCTTCAGGAGAGGATGGCAGCTCGGGAGCAGGATGGTGGCTTGATGGTGGCAGGTTCGCCGGTTTTCCCCGACGTGGTCGGCGTGTTACGGCGGACCTGGGGTCTGATCTGCAGCATGGGGAAGATCCCCGGTCGACGCTCCCCAACGCTCATGGCTCCTCCGTCTGCGAGGAGCTTCTCCTTCGATCCGTAAAGCCAGCAACGGCGATGGTGCTCGCTCGGATCCGGCGACGATTGGAGAAGACGATGGATGCAGGGTCCTCCAGGAGCTTTTCTTTATTTTTTCCTTTGTTGGGGGGTCTTTCTGCAATTGTTCCTCGACGTGTATCCTTTCCAGTCTCTTCCTGAGGTTTCCGCGTGTGTGTGCTTGTTCTGTGTGTTTTAATATATGAACGTGGTTACTTTCTCAAAAAAAAAAACATTCTTCCTCACTCGTGGCATTTTTTATGCTTCACTGGCATGTCCTATGACTGCAGGCATATCTGCTGCAACTGTGCTAGCATTTGGTTTAGTAGTGCGTGCATGACCGCTCGCAACAAAAGCGTCCAATGTTTACAGTTGGTACCTGCACATGTTTCATGGCATGAGAAAACAAAACTGTGAGTTACACTAACAGCAACCTCATGTAAAAAAATAAGGGTACAAGAAAAAAGAAGTATGTGATGTGTCCTCCTGGAAAATAACTGTTGACCGGCTACTGCACTTGGTGATGCAGTCTTCCCTGTAGCTCCACCGGGTGAACGTAGGTTGTGCTTAGTCATCTTCCTCGTGTGACAACCCTGTAAGGAGGAACCCAAATTTAACAAGGTGGGGTGGATGAAAAAAAAGTAGAAAACCTAAACTCAACAAGTGGAAATGTATGAGCAACTCCATCTCAAAATGTCATGGACAAGTGAGATATAAAAACCAAGAACCATAATATATATATAATAAGCAACAATCTAGAGGTAAAAAACAACTAACTAAGGTGGGAAAGCAACTTAATTTTTTATGGGATAGGCATGAAAAAACAATAATCAACTTAATTACAAGGTATGGGCAACTAAATTGTCGGGGATAAGCAACATAATGAGATGGGATAAGCAACTTAATTAAAAGGTATGAACAACTAAATTGTCGAGGATAATCAATTTGATGAGAAGGGAGAAGCAACTTAATTAAAAGGTATGAGCAACTAGGTTGCCTAGGACAATCAACTTGATGAGAAAGGAGAAGCAACTTAATTAAAAGGTACGAGCAACTAAGTTGCCGGGGATAATCGAGTTAATAAGAAGGGAGAAGTAACTTAATTAAAAGACATGGGCAACTAAGTTGCCGGGGATAATCGACTTCATGAGAATGGAGAAGCAACTTAATTAAAAGGCACGAGCAACTAAGTTGCCGGGATAATCGAGTTGATGAGAAGCGAGAAGCAACTTAATTAAAAGACATGAGCAACTTAATTAAGCGAAGTTAATAGCTTGGGAAGCAACTTCAGTCTACGACTCTACGTAAATGAACTTAATCAACTACTACATAAGCAAAGTTAATATTGTGGGAAAGCAACTTAACTATGTTGCTAGAAATAACTTATCAATATTTTTCAAGCAACTTAAATCTACAAAAATAAACTTAATTAACTACTGCAAAAGCAAAGTTATAATAGCATGGGGAAGCAACTTAACTATGTCGTCAGAAAAACTTATCTATGTGAGGCAATAAAGTATTGATTAAAAAAGCAAAGATGATCAGCATTATGTGAGTGGATGTGTGAGGCAACAAAGTATTATAGTCATCTACAACTTAGCAAAAAAGTATAATTTGTGAGACAACATTATGTGTAATCATCGGACTTTTTTATAAGCTATTTATAACATGTGTGAGACATCTATACTCCTTTAAATAGTTGTGTTCTTTGTGTTTTACTTACAGACATACCCCGAGCTCATAGGACAACCTAGCTTCTTTAGCAAAGTCTCAACATGTCTCTGTGGATCGATTGCAGAAACTACAACATCTCCTGAATTCATCTATTAATGTAAACTTATGGGTTGGATAGTAAAGTTAACCTCTTAATCTAGTGGTATTTGTATGTTCATCTTTCTTCCATTTCCGTGTTGAGTGTCTGAAGTTCATCATAGACATTATTTTCAGTCAAATGAAAAACTCCGCTTCTAATTACAGTGCGTGAGTTCTGAATAAATTTCAGTAGCACTTCATCAGCGTCATCATAACAGGTGAAAGTGTAAAACAGTACTATATTATTCCCTGCCCTCCTAGGAAAATCACTAATAAAACTGTTTCAGTTGCATGATCACTTCTGAATTTTGTTCACGTTGGAGTCACCAAATTCATATTTTAGGCTCAATCACATCCAATGGCTGTTGAATTAAACACAAGATAACTTAGTCTGAACATCCACCGAGGACAATGTATATGAAAGTATGAATTATATTCATGTATTTCTCACATAGTTCCCACTAACAAGCAGAGGAATTCACGCATCAACCACCAACCGTCAACCGAACTGACATGGAAATCAACTGAACTGAACACCGATCAGGCCCACTTGTCCTTGTCGCCGCCGCGACCGCTGGCCAAGGAGCCCGAGCCCTCGGCAGGAAGCACCAGCAGCAGCTGCTGGTTCCCCAAGCCATCCCCGGCCAGGGACCATCCGCAACTTCACAGTACGCCGGACAGATCAGGAGCCATCGCAAATCGGGATCTCGGGGTTTGCGATGTGCCTCAACCCGCTCGTCCGCCGTAGCTCTGGCGGCCGCTGGTGGTTCCAGCCGCCGTACCCATCACCCCAGGGAGAGAGCCACTGGCGGCGCGGCGGCAGACGGGTGCAACACCTCGCGTAAGCTCGTCGACATGATTGGGGAACGGGAAATGAAAGAGGCGAGAGGGATGCGAGTGTGGCTCGTGCGATATGTGGGGGCCACCGACACGGTCGGAACAACACGCGCGACGTGGGCGTGGTCAGGTGAAATCAGACGGCCATAAATCGATGGCTCGGGATGACAAACTGGCCACCGTGCACTTATTAGCAATTGCGAAATTATAAATATCTTGAATTGGTTGATAGTGCGATGTCATAACAAGGAAAAAGTGAGAAGATTCCAAACCCTGAAGATAGAAGTTTCGAAGATCGCAAAAGTCACGGCTCTCTGAAGATCACATGTAGTATGCTCAAGGACTACATCATCCGTGGCCATGCGATCTGAATCCTAGTAGTGTGTAATCACTTGTAATGCCCTAAACTCTGAACCGGTAGATGGTATGCTTATAAAGTAGAGGTGCGAGTGACCATATCGGCCTTATACGAGTCCCCAAACGCAGTGCGTTACATTGGCCTAGTCCAAAATCAGGATTTGCGACCAACCAATCAATGTAGTAACAATTGTCATACTCAGGTTAAACTTTGTTATCGTTCAATGAAAGTGCATGCAAAAACATGCCAAGTCGCGTTTTCCCCGTGCAGCATCCAGTACGTACAAGGGCATATACGATGTATAGAAAAAATTCACAGGAATATGCCGACCGGCATGACGGTACATACTCAGAGTATGACCCGAGACGGCACCAGCGATATCACCGCAAGATTTGATAGGATCAGATCACTCTTCAGTCGTCCCATAACCGTTGGCTCCTGCGAAAAGACAACCCAGCCCAGCTAGCTAAGCCGGACGCACCTGACGCCGATAACTCCCTGTCGATCACATGCGCACCCCCCAAATCCCCCTCCGAAATCCCATTGCCCGACTACTCCCTCCATACCGGTTTACAAGCACATTTCGAGATTTGAGAGGAACTTTGACCATTAATTTGGTCAACAAGATATGAAATATTTACCACAAAAGTTATACCGTTGGAAACTTGTTTTACATACAAATCCAATGGTATAATTTTTTAGGCATATAAATTATATTTAGTTGACCAAATTAATGGTTAAAGTTTTTCTTAAAAAACGTAATGGACCTATAAACCGGTATGGAGGGAGTAGATGATGGGGTAGTTAATCTACTAACGGCGCACTTGACGGCGCCAGACCATAAAGCTAATCTTTGTCTCTTTCCAGCTTTTAGAAATCACACTGATGCTGCAGCTAGCTGGGTGAAACCAGCAGACCGGTATGGTTTCAGAAAAAAAAACTTTTGTTATGGGTACTCAAGATACTATTCTCCTCCTGATTTATGATACAGTATATTTTGACCTGACTCTGTGTTAGGATGATGCATAAGGAGTAATATAGGAGTACAAGCATCCAGTGGTACGTGACATGTTTTCGCTGTTCCAAAAGTTTCCCAAAGCGAGCTATTTTAGTGTTTGGAAACATGCATGAACACGTTCATGGGGAGCCCTACATAGTGGCATTTCTTTTTTGCTGGGACCTAGCCGCAATTCAAAGGTGCACATGATCCAAAAGCAAGTGGTTTCAGGTGAAATCGTTATTTTCTAACGGGATTTAAAAGAAAAACACACATGTAAATACTCAAGACTTTCAGATTTTCATGAGAAGAATTACTTATTGCATCAGCATATCTGAAACAAAGTTAATTTAGTGATTAAATTTTTCTCAAGGAGTAGAGAGTTGTATCTCTCTATGAAACAGAGTCGAGCTAGTACATGAATTTATTGCATGATTAGTTTTTTAAAGATTCGGTGACTATGGTTTAGAATTATATGCAGACCGCCCATCTCACCTACCTAGCTACGAGTCTTGGCTTTGACTGCTATGCCGTAGAACAAAAAATAGTAGGCGCCAAAAATGCATCATCAATCATGAATATATACTCTTTATCGAAAAAAGTACCACTTAAGGTATGGCAATTTTGTCTTGTGATCGATTATGTTTGTGATCGAGGCTAATTCTTCTGCAATCAAACTCACATCATGCGATGGAGAATCACCGTGTGCATTGCATTTAAGCGTTCATGCATGGTCCTAGAATATTGATGTAATTACAGGCTTGAATTTTTGACTAAGATACCATAGTTGTTGAAATATCAGCACCAATTGAATTGCCATATTAGGTAGGAAGCAACCTGGTTTTATTAACCGAGTACAACATAGACACAAATACACGAGCACACACACTCACACAGTGTCACAATGTTTATTGAATGCTACCCTCATGAAATTTCAGTGTCAAGGGCTACACCAAAGGCACATCGATATCGACATTATGTTGTTACCTAATGAAATAATCCACCTTAGGACTCCATTCTTTCACCATTATAAAACGTTTTAGGTTTTCTCGGAAATGCATGTATCTAGATGCGTTTTGGTGTGTAGGATTACTCTTTCAGTCCGTGTCTAGTCCACATAGAAATATCTAAAACATCTTCTAATGGTAAATGGAGGGAGTAACTAATAAGTCTCCCAAGATATCAAACTTGGTGTTTGATGTTTGATTCTAAGTTGGTTTCTTGTGTGAATGTGATAGTAGTCCCATAGATCGTACCAGACATGTGGTTGGCTCACAAAGTCATTTTCTAGGAAGAATGAGAGATGAAAACTCATCCAGATGGTTCTACTAGACAACAACTATATATTATGATATTTGTAAGGCTTGTATTTTCTTGAAACATAGTGACTAAGATAGTGGAAGATACTAGATAGACGCAAACACATATAAACACAATATAGTACCTCAAATTGGAAATTTTTATTTTGTATATAAATGTGATTATACCATCTTTTCTGATCTCTTATGTTCGAAATTTTTCAACAATATCATCGACACTATAAATTCAAACACTTTTTACTACTTGCATAAAAAAGAGGGAGTTCCGCTTTAACTCTAGTGTTTGAAATGAACACATTTGAATCGAATAACCCTAAACTTTATGTTTTAGCAATACACATACACGCAAGTTTTTGATGTTGTTATATACAAGAAAAAATACTAGCTAAGCTTGGAACATAAATTTTGTATGAGATCTAGAAGAAGTAAAAATATTTTGTATAAGTAATTGATGGAGTAACTATGTGATTTTTGTTGAGTGTTTGCCAAAACAATTCCCTGCAGTTATTTTAGCTATTGTTATAAATGATGCCCCTTCAACCACAATTCCAATCCTTCGATAGAATGCTTCATGGTCAACTATTTTCTTGCTTATTATAACATTGCAATATTTGTTACTGTATCCTGTATGATAAATAAAATTAGTGTTATATATTTTCTCAATGTGTGGATATCTTTTTTTCTTCATGGAAGTATTCATGCATATAAGAGAACCGAACGTATACACTCATATTTGCAGGTCTTTTTCTGATTCTTGTAAGTATATGTTTAGGCTGCTTCATGTTGGTGTAAGTTTTTGGTTTGCTTTTTCGCACAATATCACAATTTTAGTCAAATTTCAAAGTCACAGATAAGGACTGGACTCGGGGAAGGAATTAGTACGTACGTATCTGGTAAGGGAATTGATACTACATACGAGGTATGTACAATGTACGAAAGAGAGATTCATCGGACGTATACCGCCGTTTGTTCCTCCGAGCGAGCATCCATCACACTAATCCCACATCAGTACATCACCGCGAAGATATGATCGGATTAGTAGCATATCGATTCGCTTCAACGAAAAGCCAAGCCAACCCAGGTAGCCGAGCGGGGAAGTGAACCTGACGCCGAAATCTCCCTGTCGATCACATGCACCAAATCGCCTCCGAAATCCTCACTGTATCACACTGCCCGATTACGCTTGGCTCGCAGCCCACCACGTTGCACCGCTCCGGCCCCCGTCGCCGTCCCCCACCCACTATTACATCTCCCTCCGGCCATCGATCAACAGCGCCTTCAATCACCCCACTACGACCAGTCTACCACCACCACCATCGCGACAAGCAAGCGCAGACACCTCACAGAAGCCGCCATTGTTGCCTGTCGTCCGAGCTAGGAGAAGCTGATACCGTACCATGATGGAGCTGCGCAAGTACTGGGGCGTCGGCGGCCGCCGGTGCGGGGCCTGCGAGGGGGCCCCGGCCGCCGTGCACTGCCGCACGTGCGCCGGGTACCTGTGCACGGGGTGCGACGCGCGGCCGGCGCACGCCAGGGCGGGGCACGAGCGCGTGTGGGTGTGCGAGGTCTGCGAGGTCAACCCGGCCGCCGTCACCTGCAAGGCCGACGCGGCCGTGCTCTGCGCCGCCTGCGACGCCGACATCCACGACGCGAACCCGCTGGCGCAGCGCCACGTGCGCGTGCCCGTCGCGCCCATCGGGTCGCCCGAGGCCGCCGCGGTTGCCGCCGAGGCCATGAACATGTTCGCCGCCCGTTCGGAGGAGGACGCGCACGAGCACGGGCTGCAGCAGGAGCACTTGGCGCTGAACCTGAACGTGGAGGCCGGCAAGGAGGGCGGCAAGCAGATGGACTACATGTTCTCCGACCTCGTCGACCCCTACCTCGGCCTCGAGTACCAGCGCTTCCCCCACGCCGACAGCGTCGTCCCCAGCGGCGCCGGCGCCGTCCCCGCCGTGGAGCTGGATTTCGCGTGCGGGATCGGCGCACACGCCAAGCCGCCGCCATCCTACAGCTCCTACACGACTACCACCTCCCTTGCGCACAGCGTGAGTTCCCTCTTTTCCTTAAGATCGACATCTTGCATGCTTCCACACAAGAACTTGCTGACAGGACGCTCACCTATATACTTTCAGGGCTCTTCGTCGGAGGTTGGCGTGGTGCCGGAGGCCTCCTTCGTCGGCGGCGGCGCCGGGAGCTTCGAGCTCGACTTCACCCGGCCCAAACCACAAACTTACATGCCGTACACCACAGCGCCACCTATCCACAACGTGAGCATGCAACAGGTATCGCAGGTGGACAACGCGGGGTACTTGACGGTGCCGGAGCGGGCGGTGGCGGTGACGGGGGAGGACAGGGAGGCGAGGCTGATGCGGTACCGGGAGAAGAGGAAGAACCGCCGGTTCGAGAAGACCATCCGGTACGCGTCCAGGAAGGCCTACGCCGAGTCGCGCCCCAGGGTTAAGGGACGCTTCGCCAAGCGCGCCGACAACGACAACGACAACGACAACGACGCCGACGACGCCGAGGCGGAGGCCCATGCCGTGCCGTCCTCGTACTTGCTCGACTTCGGCTATGGTGTCGTGCCGTCCTTCTGATACATGGGCCGGCGGCGCGGCCTGGCGTGTGGTGTACGCCTTGTACCATCGTACAGTACGTTGGGGAGTAGCTCGGCCCATTCCCATGCATGTACTTTTGCTGAGCTAGCTCGATCGAGCTAGTGATGTCTATAGCATTAGTATAGCCATCTCGAATGAATCGTCAATCATACTACTATGTCAAATTGTGTTAATTCCATCTTTACTGAGATAACACCGGCCGATACGGTGATCCTGCAGCTGTTGTGACCAAGTTAGGTTTTAGCTAAACAATGGGGCACACGAGAAATGGGGACAGAAGACGAGCGGGGGCGAGACCCCCCCTATCGATTCGCTACGGGATTTGAAAAGATTGGGAGATCGCGAATTTTCCTGCGGCCACCTAATCCCGTAGGGTAATCCCGTACAAAATATCCCATAAGTGTAGCATTTCTCTTCTTTTGTAACCCACGTGAAGAAGCCTCCGTATACTCTATTTGAAGCCCATTTAGTACCATTAGTCCACGTGTAGGACTAGGTTCAGCAGTCAGAAGACAAAGAATTCACGAGGGATAGCGCACGTACGCACGATCAGAATCAGATGGTTTTCCTTTCTAGTAGTTTTCTGCTGCATCTGTGTTCGGCGCTTGCTTGCCGGCGGCCACCAAGGACTCCAATTTAGCATCCAAAATTCGAGATCGATTGAGAATTGTGAAGGGCAAAATTACCAACGTTGACAAGGAGTTGCTCTTGTTATTTTAGTGTTCCCTCGAGAGGGTTTGTTCGGCTGCTGGTCATCCAGCTGGGCGGCGGCCATTGGGGAGATGTGGATGCAACGCTTAGGTTTGTCCATCCACCGTACTACTTTAGTCTTGGATTTCTTGATTACTTGATTTGTTCCATTGTATTGCATGGTTGTGTATTTTTAGGGTTTCAACTATGTAGATTGTGTATTTTTAGGGTTTCAACTATGTAGATTGTGTATTTTTAGGGTTTCAACTATGTAGATTGTGTATTTTATGGAACCAACAACTGACAACTGAACGGATTTGTATTTTATCCGACCGATTTGCATATTATCCATCCTACTGTGCTAGTAAGATTATCAATTTTTGTTCACCAATTTTTTTATCAAGTTTAGAGAAAATCAAAAAAATATGTATACTGAGAAGAGAGTAAGACTTCGCCCCCCCCTATACTAAAATCCTGGCTCTGTCCCTGGAAGCACACGAGAAGGTGAAATAAAAATCAGAAACAGCATGCGTCACTCACGCACGCTCATCCGGAAGTCCTCTTCTAGGGCGCCTTTGGTAGCCTGCATTTTCCTTGGCTCGCATGGGGGAGCAATTTTTGGCCCGTTTGAATGCCTGGGTCGAGCCGCGTTGTCGCGTGAACCGGTTCTCAAAGCATCCCTGGAACAGGTCCTGGAGGAACGCCCGGAATGGCAGTTTCTCTGGGGCTAGGCCCGTTGCGGCCAGAAGGCTGCACGCGTGGGGAAGGGAGGCGGAGACGTCGCGTCCCTTCGGGAACACGCGCCATAATTAGCCTCACCGCTCCCCTCTCCTTCCTCTCACTCGCGACCGCACTCTCCCCAGCCGCAAACTGTCACATCACCCGTCGGTTCCCCTCCGACGACCAATCCGCCGCACCGACGTAGGGAGGAGCACCGCTACCGGAGGAGGAGACGTCGCCGACCGGGACCTCGACATCGGCCGCAATCTTCTCCGCAGTCCTCATCGGCATCTCGTCTTTGCCCGCGACCTCGAGCTCGTCCTCGGCCGGAAGAATGGCGGTAAGAACCTCTCCTTCTCACCTTCGTACTCGTTCTGTTCAAACATGCGATTCTCGGGCATTTCGGACGACATGCACATTAGATCTGTTAGGGTTTTCGTTAGGATAGCGGTCGGATTGACGTTTTGCAAGGTGTTCATCCCCATTTCTTGCAGTTCTTGTCCAGTTCTTGCATTTCACGGTGTCGATTTGCTTAGATCTGTTACTATAGTGTCGGATTGCGGTAGATCCTTCCTAGACTGGCCTTAGGATTGCTGAAACTGGCAGATCTTACTGTGCATGCATAGAGGCGAAGTTTTTTTTTGTGTTCGGGTTTACCATGTTGTCATTGTTGTGCGAAAAGTTGAGCTGAGTCGCGCTAGTTTGTTCAGACGCAAGAGGAGTAGGAGGACTTGAAGAAGGAAGTTGCAATGCTCAAGAACATGCAGCGAACACAAGCACAAGTGATGAGGGCTAAGAAGCAGGAATGGGAGGCAGAAAAACAGGCTTTAGAGACTGAGAAGAGAAAGCTAGAGTATGACATATATGATCTGCTTCAAGTGAACTTTGCAATCAAGGACAAGCTCAAGATGATCAGGGCTACTTGTGAGGAGTGATGAATGTGATGTAGACGTACTGTATGAGAATTTGTAATGTGGCCTAAGTACAATTTGTAATGTACCCTAAGTACCACTCGTAATGTACTCAATTTGAAGTGCCAATTGTCTTGTTTCTTGACTGAGCTAGGCCAATGATTATACCCTGGGATCATAGTATGAGGAGATGATTGATCAGAACCTATGACATGACTTAACATGACCATGACATTGGTTCTGTTCAAACATCTCCTACATATGTCCTCATTGTAATACCCTGCTTTACATGTTGCTGCTTCTTGAGTTCTGCATTGGACAATGATTCAACTATGACACAACGGCAGGCATGGTGCTGCCCTCAAACTTAGTCATGTGTGCCATATTACTGGCACACTAGACTTAGTTTGTGGACAGTCCCTTTGCCTGCAGTGTGATCCTACATATGAGGCCTCGATTTCGTATGTCTGGTGCATTGGCCAATGATTCAACAAAGCCACAATGGAAGGCTAGGTGGTGGCCTCAAACTTAGTCATGTGTGCCACTGTCGTAGCACACTACACTTAGTTTGTGGCCACTCCCTATGCCTGCCGTGTGAGCAACTGTATGAGGCCTTACTACTGTTATCAATCTCCGTTTTCATGTACACTACTTGTGAGCACGCATCTGTTACTAATTGCTTGTGTTCTTTTGGCAGACTGAGAAGATCATGCTTGGGCCACGACGAGCCAGTGCCGGACCACTTCCTCAAGATCATCTTCAAGCCCACCTTCGGCCATCTCATGATCCCTAAAGCTTTCGTCAAGTGGTTCGGAGACATCCCTTCCAACATCATCGTCACCACCAACACCGGATGCAACTGGAGGATGACTAAGAGAGAAGGCGATGAAGCATTCATCAACCAGGGATGGACGGCCTTCGCCGTCGCCCATCAGCTCAAGGTAGGCCACTTCGTCACCTTCAGAAGGGTGTCCTCCTTGGAGTATAGTGTGGTCATCTTCGACCACACCTGCACTGAGGTGGTGAGAAGGTGCCCGTACCATGGCGATGACACCAGGTGCGACGTCTCCGAGCACCATGTCTAAAGCTAACCTGGTACCATGTCCTGTCTAGTTGCTGGTCCTGTGTAGTGTTGAACTATGATCCTGTCTGTCGTGTCCAGAACTAAGATCGTGTCTGAAAATTGTTGTGCCGTGAACTTGTGTAATGTATGATCACTGCTAAGTTATATGTCCTATTTGATTGTGTTCTTACTTGTGTTGTTGATCGCTGGTAACCTGTAATAACCCAGAACATAGGAACAACGAAGGGTAGATTTAAAAATGGGATGTGCATTTCTTCGCAAAACGGGGGAAATTTTCGCGCCTTATTGCAACTAAACCTAACAGGGATCGAGGTTCTCTCTCATTTTGCAATTAGGGTTAGGCAAGGTGAGTTAGTAAATTTCGACGTGATCTCTTTTGTATCTTGTTGGTTTGGGAGTTGAATTCATTTGACAAGTTATAATACATTAATAACATTAACCAATAAGCAATAATGATTATAGAAAATGGAATTCACAATTTAAATACAACTTATGAATTCAAATGACTTTGAATTTCAAATTGAATTATAAATACAACATTTATTCAGAAATATAAACATTACAAACCAAAAAGGCTCATAAGAAAAACTTGAGCTTTATTGATATCACAACACAATTTACATTGTCTTTACAATATTCTTGATACAAGAATTAAAGGAAAATAAACAGAAATGAAAATGAAGATTACAATATTTGATCCTAAACTAAAAACCTAGACTAATGACTTGAAGGAAATCTTCAATGGTCATATTCATCTTCAAAACCTGCAAAACAACACAATAAGCACTAGCCAGGGGTTAGTGTTAGCCAAGAATTCAGTTTGGATAGAAACAAGTGTCCTGCACACTTGTGCATGTCCAAAACCTTGGACAGCACAGGATAAGAGCAACAACAGACTAAACCTGAGCACCACCAGGGCTCAAGTTTCAGCATATGAGAGCACACAGCTCATGTGTGCTGAGCAAGCCACAGCAAGGCCATGCACTGGCCTAGTCACCAAAGCAAGCCAGGCCTGTGTGGCATTGCAAGAATAGAAGTAGAGATGGTATAAAAGGGCACAAACCCTAGAAACAGTGCACAGTCGACCAGATAAGGATTCACAAGGTAAGCTGAAGATAGAATAGGCATAGTTCATCCTGTTCTTGCTCAAGAACAGCACAACCCAACACAAAACCCAACCAACCACCAGAAATCATGGTGACATGAGAAGATCAACCAAGAACTGGAGGTGCAGGGCTGTGACACATAAACCAGAAGTCTGCATCAACAAAATATTTCACCCTAGGAGCTGGAACAAGGTATACCTAGTTCCTGGAGAAGATCCAATGGATCCAATCCATAAATTATGCATGACATATGTCATGAGATTGAGCAGATGCTCAATGGGTAGCTCATCACTTGGTTTTCACCAAGGATCACTGGCAGTCTAGAAAGCCACTAACACAGAAACCATCTAGATACAAATCTTGTGCACAGAAGCTAGAGATCATGCACAGATGCACACACTAGCAAGAACACATGCACAGACAACAGCAGTAGATGAATTGCAAGGAATAGCAGCTACCAAGACTACACAGCAAGAACCTAAGCACGCAACCATCAGGAAAACCCTAGAATTCTTCACAGGCAAGCAGATTGGCATTCATATTGATTATGATTCCCAAATATGCAAGCAAAGATGAGTAGCCAACAAGATCCAGCCAACTATGTGAGCAACCAGTTAGTAGCAAAGCTACTGAGGTCACATCAAACATAGAACCATCCAAAGCATAGCCAAATAACAAAGCATCATTACCCAGTAATGGATTCAGACTCCATTTACTTGCCAATTAATCATGGAAAGTAAAATCATACACAACAAGTCATTTAATCATTACTGCATAAGCAGTTCATCATTAATTAATTCATCCAAGCATGAATACATAACAAATCCATGCAATATTTTGACAGTAGCACACTGTGAGGCAACACAAGCACATGTCACTGCATCATAGCTACTGGATCAAGTCCAGAAGGCTAGGGAGAGCAGCAACACATACACACAATAGCATAAGCATGCTTGAATAGCAGCATCAGTAAGAAAATCAAGTCACTGACCTTTGATTGATCAAATGGATCAATTAAAGCAAGTCAAGCAACACTGAGAGTCTAGCCAACAAAAATTATTGATCCAATGGATCATTGGATCATACAGAAGGCACAGAAGCACCTCACAAGCATCACAGGCATCACAAGTGTCACAGATGCATAGCAGTACACCTAGACAAGCAAGCATAGGATGCAGTAAGCACAAGCAAGCTCATAAGCATGTACAGCATGGCATAGCAAGTCACAGCATGATAGGAGCAGTAAGCAAGCAACACAGGACATGCACAGCAAGCAGCACATGCTGGCCAGTAACCGGAGCTTGGTGGATTGGCCAGGGCTTGCAAAGCAGAAGCATAGGAAGCGTAGGCAGCAGCAGCAACGCTCTGTATGATCATAGGATCATCAGGAGGCCGTAGAGCAAGAGGTAGAAGAAGCACAGAGGCATGGGAGGAGCACAGATATGGAGATGAGAAGGAGGAGGAGCAGAAGACCTTACCCGCGCCTGGAGGCAGAAGCTATGGCATGGCGAGGCAGTGCCGCGCGGCCATAGCAGCTGCAAAGCTAGGGAAGACGCTGGCGTTACACCGACGAACACCACGAGCAGCACAGCACCCAGAGACGACGGCACAGGCGCTGCGAGCACAGCACCTGCGCCAGGTCAGTCCCAGAGACGCGCACACGTTGACGGCAAGGACGCCAGCTCGTCGGAGCTAGTCAATCACCGGAGGTGATTCACCACGAGATCCAGAGAGGAGGCGATCCGCCAGAGGAGGAAGAGATCGACGAAACCACGCGGACAGATCAATAGTTCGTCGCGCGGCAGTTCAGATCGTATAGGTGGCGAGGTCAGGGGAGCACGGAGATGGCCGGAGCACGGCGGCGGCCATGGCGGCGACGCCATCGCCACGCGCGTCGCCAGCAATTAGGGTTAGGTCGAGTGAGAGAGGAGAGAACGTGCGAGTGAGTGAGGTGGGCCGCAGTGGTGCCACCGACCCGTTTTGGGACAAGCCGTGGTGGGCTGTCCCAATGGGCGAAGTTAAATGGGCTGGCCCAATAGGGGCTAGGGGGTATTTTAATCTTTTCACATTTTGGAAAATGCCAGAATTTCACCATATTTTAGTAAATAAAATATACCTCTAAAAATCCATGAAAAATTGGATTTGTAAATGATAAATCATTCTTAATAAGAATAAAATAAGAAATTGAATTTAGGAAACAAATTCAAACTTTGGAATTTTATGAATTTAAATTAAAACTTGGAATTTTAAACTATTATTTCCTTGGATTTAAAATCAAGGAAAAATCTCAAATAAGTTCAAATACTGATTTTCAAATATTTCAAAATGAAATTCTATTATTCCAAGTCATTTCTATTAAAGAAAGATATTTTCCAAAGGAAAATATTCTATTCTTCTTATTCCAAAAATATAGAGGCAACTCTATTATTTCAAATTATTTTGGAATGAATAATGAATCACAAAGGTAAAGTAATATTACTATGAACCATACTTCTTTATGGGATTAAAGTGTTATTACAAATATAAAAGCAATTGCAAATTACTGCCAAAGGCATAAATCTTAATTCAACCCTAAATTGTAATAAATAATTGGGGTAAAGGGATTCCACATAAAATAATACATTCATAACTGCATCATTTGAATTTTATAACATTGTCCTTACCGGACAATGATGCTTCTTACAGAACCCGAGGTCCAGGTTCCATCCACTGCATTGAACTGCACTATCTCGCAGTCCACATGCAAGTTCACCCTTGCTCATACCAACTTGAGTATTTTCTACTACTTTACTGCAAAGCTATATACTTACCATTCTTCCATGGCAAATAAAATGTTACTTTTCCAATTATGAATATGACTATGTGGCTGGCAATGGAACCATGGTATGTGTTGATATGGTGGAGGTTCCATTGCATGGGTTATATTAACCTAGGAGTAATTACCAATGTCGTCCAGTGATTCTAGCGCTGTACATACCGCGTTAACCATAAGATCTATAATGGCTCTAGGGAAGCCAGCCGTATCTTTTCCCTCCTGCACGCCAACTGATAGAGCTGCGGGGCGGAGGCACCGCCGTAGGTTGAGATGGCTTTTAAATCTCCATCCGTGTGGATGACGGGCTCTATGGTCTATGATGGATTGTCCAAAGTACACCGTGAGTAAAGCGTATGATCGGGAGATGTCTACCGGGGGTGTACGGTTGGACAAAGGGTGGGTTTGCAGGTCGCGGAGAAGGCGGTGTGGGCTTGGATTTTCATACGGCCTCACACCAAAGGAAGTGTGAACGGGGGCAAGTCCCTGCGGATGGCAAAAAGGATGGGATCTCTTATGGGAAAAGTAACGCACCTCTGCAGAGTGTATCAAATTGTGGTTGTCACTCCTTGTTCCGGGAAGGGAACTAAACGCAGAAAGGAACTCCACGAAGTTCTGGTCAACCTGTGAGACTGACGGGCATAGTTTTCATAATAAAAGTAACCTTTTGAAGAAATGATTTCAAATCATGCATTGACTGATTGACCTGTGATTTCCTGATCAATGGTCGTAGCTAGTGCATCAAACACCTTTTACTCTTTTGAACTTGCTGAGTACCCCTGTACTCACTTTCTTTCGACACCCTTGCTAGACTGTGATACGGAAGTGGAGGCCATCGCCGATGGAGCACCAGAAGGAAGTTACGAGCTGGTCTACGAGGAACCTGATCTTACCGGAGGAGTTGAAGGAGTAGACTATGGGATAGTCTACGGACTTGATGTCTACGTGTGCTTCTATTCTTGTAGACAGTCTTGGGCCTCCAAGAGCAGAGGTTTGTAGAACAACAGCAAGTTTCCCTTAAGTGGATCACCCAAGGTTTATCGAACTCAGGGAGGAAGAGATCAAAGATATCCCTCTCATGCAACCCTGCAACCACAAAGCAAGAAGTCTCTTGTGTCCCCAACACACCTAATAGGTGCACTAGTTCGGCGAAGAGATAGTGAAATACAAGTGGTATGAATGAATATGAGCAGTAGTACGGCGCAGAAAAGTGCTTGCTGGCGTGCTTGATGGTAGTAATATTGCAGGCAGTATAAATGCAGCAAAACAGTAAACAAGCAACGATAGCAGTATTTAGGAACAAGGCCTAGGGATCATACTTTCACTAGTGGACACTCTCAACATTGATCACATAACAGAATAAATAGATAGATGCTAGACTCTACACCCTCTTGTTGGATGATGAACACCACTAACGTGTAGGATTACACGAACCTTCAATGCCGGAGTTAACAAGCTCCACAATATTCAATGTTCATATTTAAATAACCTTAGAGTGCATAACAGATCAACATAACCAAACCAAGTACTAACATAGCATGCACACTGTCACCTTCACACTACGAAAGGAGGAATAGATCACATCAATACTATCATAGCAATAGTTAACTTCATAATCTACAAGAGATCACAATCATAGCCTACGCCAAGTACTACACGATGCACACACTGTCACCATTACACCGCAGGAGGAATAAACTACTTTAATAACATCACTAGATTAGCACACGATAAATTGTGATACAAAACACATTGCAATCATAAAGGGATATAAATAAGCACTTCACTATGCCATTCATAACAGTGAATAAGTATTCTGTGAAATATAGCCTAAGAGACCCACACGGTGCACACACTGTCACCTTTACACACGTGGGACAAGGAGTCTCCGGAGATCACATAAGTAAAATCCACTTGACTAGCATAATGACATCTAGATTACAAGCATCATCATATGAATCTCAATCATGTAAGGCAGCTCATGAGATTATTGTATTGAAGTACATAGGAGAGAGATGAACCACATAGCTACCGGTACAGCCCGAGCCTCGATGGAGAACTACTCCCTCCTCATGGGAGACAGCAGCGTTGGTGAAGATGGCGGTGGTGTCGATGGAGGAGCCTTCCGGGGCACTTCCCCGTCCGGCGTGCTTGGAGACTGTCCCCGAATTGGAGTTTCGCGATGGCGGCGGCTGGAAGGTTCTCTGGTTTCGTCGAACGGGGTCGAGGATTTAGGTCAGGACGACTAAATAGGCGAAGAGCGGAGTCGGAGGGGCCACGGCGACGCCACAACGGGGCGCGGGCCCCCTGGCCGCGCTGGCCCACTGTTTGGTGGCCTGTGGCCCCCTGGCGGCTCTCGGGTGTTGGAAGCTTCATGCAATCCTAAGATTTGGCGTTGATTTCGTCCGATTCTCGAGAATATTTCCTTACTAGGATTTCGAAACCAAAAACAAGAACAGAACGGCCCTTCGGCATCTCGTCAATAGGTTAGTTCCGAAAACGCATAAATATGACATAAAGTATGCATAAAACATGTAGATATCATCAATAATGTGGCATGGAACATAAGAAATTATCTTTGTTATCGTTTACCTGCTCGGGACGAGCAGGAACTAAGCTTGGGGATGCTGATACGTGACATGAGTAAACAAATGAATCATAAAGCAAAGACTTTTCATGAATAGTACTTTCAAGACAAGCATCAATAAGTCCTCCATAAGAGTTAACTCATAAAGCAATAAATCAAAGTAAAGGTATTGAAGCAACACAAAGGAAGATTGAGTTTCAGCGGTTGCTTTCAACTTATAACATGTATATCTCATGGATATTGTCAATGTAAAGTAATATAACAGGTGCAATATGCAAGTATGTAGGAATCAATGCACAGTTCACACAAGTGTTTGCTTCTTGAGGTGGAGAGAAATAGGTGAACTGACTCAACATAAAAGTAAAAGAAAGGCCCTTCGCAGAGGAAGCATTGATTGCTATATTTGTGCTAGAGCTTTGGTTTTGAAAACAAGAAACAATTTTGTCAACGGTAGTAATAAAGCATATGTATCATGTAAATTATATCTTACAAGTTGCAAGCCTCATGCATAGTATACTAATAGTGCCCCGACAAGGTATTAACTTGTCAATGCCTATGGATTGTAGGCTAGGGTTTAGTTAGAAGTAGAGGTAAGTAGATCTCGAAGGTTTCAAAAAAGCTCGACGATTGTGAAAACTAGGGTTTGTAGACAATGATTCGATGCCTTCCTCGTCCCTCGACTCCCCTTTATATAGGAGGCGAGCCGAGGGATTCGTGTGTACAAGTTACAGAGTCCGGGATGGTTTCTAACTCATCCCGCAAGATTACAAATAACACTTCCTATTACAACTCTAGCTTTCCTTAATAACATCTTGGGCTCCCGAATCTTCTTATTCTTCGGGTAATGGGCCTTCAGTAAACCCCGGGTACTATCTTCGGCAGGCCCATTTGGGATGCCTATGTCGTCCCCGAGATTTTGCTTGAATCGTAGGGTCAAGGAAAATCTCCACTGTTTATTTTTATTCGACAGCTTTGACTTTTCTATATTTTTCCTCATTGACATCTATATTGTACAGGAATAATGGTAATTGGGGCTAGTTCATCTGACGGATCAGGTACTAGTTAACTGCTCTAGTGGCAATCCGCAAAAACCTACTTCAAGATCACGTCCCTACATGACCTCGGGATACGGTGTAAACTTCGACAGTGCCGCTTAAGGTCTTACCATTGTCGAGTCCCAGTTTATCGGGTACCTAACGCGTCCGTTAGGATTTTCTTCGTATCTATTGATACGGATAAAAGTAGAGATCTTCGCGATGCCACGCCGCAGAACGGATCGGGGTCTTACCTTCACAAACTTGCGGCATTCAGAAATTGATCGCAACTTTGGCGTTGAGAATATATTGTCGAGTGCTTTTCGGCTGTTTGAATGGCACATTTTATCGAGTCAAAGATGACTTATATTGCTCTCCCGATGGGAGTATATGTAGAGTTAATTATAACTCGAAGTATACTCTTTTGCTCTTCTATCTTTCTTTCTTTCTTTCTTTTATAATTTCATCGGGCACGCGAACAGCGTTCCCGATGGGAGTAGCCCCCGAGGCTACAACCAAGGACTTGTACTTGGGTGTAGGCTCCACGCCTTATGCCGACATATTTCCTTTTTTCTCCCGAAGTAATATAATTTCTCGGGTGCGCGAACAGCGCTCCCGACGGGAGTAGCCCCGAGGCTATGAACAAATATTTGTATTTGGTCATAGGCTCACGCCATTTCTATTTTGTCTTTCTAGATCTCTTTTCTTTTTTCCAAAGTAGCCCCCGAGCATTTGATCAGAAACTTGTATTTGATCAAAGGCTCAATCATTATTTTTCCGTATCGCCTTTTATGAAGCTGTTGAGTCGAATTTTTTCTTCTATCAAGATGACGTTGTTGCTGACGGTAGCCACGATTGCCTGTCAAAAAATTTGCGACAAGCCTTTTCTCGCTGCCATGCGGGCCCAACTAATCCACTATCTTGACACGTCGTGCAAGTGGGGGACACACGTCCTCCGCTTTTTCTGGCGCACGCACCGTAACTTCCGCAACGTTGAATTACTTTTTTACCCTTGATGCCTCGTGGTTATCATCTGTCACACATTTTCCTTATCCAACGGTTCGTCGTTTCACCGCACCCCTATATAAGTTCGTCTTCTTCCTCCTTGGGCACTTCCGCTCGTGCCGTTCTCCTTCTCTCAGCTGCAAATTTCTCCTGCGATCCACAGCTTGCTAAGCGCTGCTGCTAATCTGCGCCATTGTTGATGCCACCTCGTCGCTTGACAAGGCATAGCACGCCGGAGTCCTCCATGGCCGCCGTGGATCTTGGAACGGCGGAGTGGGAAAGATCGAAGATTTCCGCTCAAGACGTCAACATGCGAGGAAGCTGGGATCAGCAAGAAACCCAGGCATTGCGCTTCCCCCGAGGAAAGCTACCCAACCCCTCCAATGGGGTACCGGGTAAGTTTTGTCGACCACCTCATCCGCGGTCTTTCCGCCCCCATTCATCCTTTTCTCCGTGGACTTCTTTTTATCTACGGTCTGCAACTCCACCATCTTACGCCAAATTCAATCCTCCATATTTCCATTTTCATCACCTGTGCGAGGCCTTCCTTGCGCAGCCCAACTGGGCGCTTTGGAAGCGCATTTTCTTCCCGCCGTAATGGCTCGCCCAATGTCGCCTATAATATAGGCGTTGTGATTTCTTTTGACCCACTGTCGACTACTTCGACGTCAAGCTTCTGACTCAGTTCAAGGATGGCGCAAGAAGTGGTTGTACATTCAGGAGGAGAACCATGGATGTGCGGAGGACAACATCCCTCCTTTTGATGGTGCGAGAAAATTTTCGCCGCCGCTCCTGGGACGCGGAGGCTACCGAAGAAGAAAGGGCGTCGACGAAAACTTGATGGCTCGTATCCACGAGTTGCAAAATACTCGCGGCAAAGAGTTATCGGGTATCCAAATTACTGCATATTTTCTTAGGACTAGAGTGCAGCCGCTTCAGGCTCGCAAATATCCTCTATGGAGATATGCTGGCAACGAGGATGTAGATCGGCTGTCGGTGGATTTGGAGGTCAAAGACTTGGAAAAGCTTGTCCGAAAAATCTCATCTCTCAGCAAAAAGGATCCTGTCCCTGCTTCTTGTCGTGTAAAACCATTCAGCGCCGCCAATCCACTCCCCCAGGTAATCTTTGTCTATTGTCTTGTTGTTGCTTTGCTAACTTTTTTGTAACTTCTTTTTCTGACGTCTCTCCCTACTTTATTTTGCACAGAATCATCCAGACCTTGTCTCGCTTCCTCCTCTTCCTGAGGGTGGAGAAGTCGAAGAAAGGGCCATTGTCACTGATGACAATCAAGAAGCTCCATCTTTTGTGAATGAACCCGTGGATTCTCGAAAATCTGCGGGTTCTTCCGAAGGTACTGCGTCGGCACAATCTCCTCCTCCCGCTGTCTCTCCCGAAAGGCAAAAGGAAAAGGGATGATGTCGAAGATTCTGGCACTTCCAAAGCCGAAGAAGTTGATCCTTCACGTCAGAAGGCAGCTTACGATCCTTATCTTGAATCCCTCGTCAGCTCGTAAGTCATTTGTATTTCTCCTTATTTCTGTACTTGAAATGTTTGTGTTGTCTTGCTTTTTGTGCTGTCAATTTTTAATCACAGCGATGACGAGGAAGAAATACCAACTGTTGACGTGGCTCCTCGAACGAGCACGTCACATACTTTACTTGCCTCGGATACGCTAGTTGAAGGAGAAGAATCCTCGCCTCCTCAACGAAACGTCGTCACCACTACTCCGCCAGCAAGCCCCCTTGCTCCTTCACCAAAAAGGACAAGGATTGAAACAATCATTGAGCCTGCCCCTCAATTGGGTGGCTCTTCTACTCTGATCTTGGACGATGTAAGTTTGTTAATTTTCTTGCCAATATCTATATTTCCTCTATTTTGCTTTTTTACGCCTTCACTCTTTTTCCATACCGATGTTTTTATTTCTTTGTTCTTCTTTGACAGCCCATGATCAAAGAGCTTATCCGCATCGGATCCCAATTCATTGGGTACCGTGAGTATGCCAGCAGAACCGAAGGTAATAACTTTTTTGCTGTCGTTGTTTTTGACTTCTTGCTCCTGTCGTTTGTCGCAATTTTTGACCTTTCTTTTTATTTCGACAGAGAAACTTGCAGAGGCCAACAAACGTGCCGACGCACTTGCTCAAAAACTGGAGCAAAGTGAAGCGGCCCGCAAGAAAGCCGAACTTGTTGCTAGCGAAGCTAAAGCAGAGGCTGATGAAGCCAAAGCAAAAATTGCTAGTGTCGAGGAACTGCAGAAAAGACTTGAGGATGCTGAAGCTGCATTGAATGAGCACAAAGCCGCACAGGCTGCTCGTAAAAAGGGAATCCTCAAGCGCGTGAATTCGCAAAGTCGGCGCTTCAAAGGTAATTTTTCTCTTCTATTTTTGATCTCTTCTATTTTTTATATGACCTGCTTTTTCTTGTTTTTGACCAACATTTATTTCCTGTGGCAGGCCAAACAAACCAAGAGTTTGATCTGGAGAATCCCGACAATGATCCTCTCCTTGACGCACTTTCTTATCTGGAGTTTCATGGATCCGAAATTCGTGAAGGCGTGGCAAATGCTGACGCGGGACTGTCGAAGCTGTTCCCCTACTTCTTCCCGAAGAAAGAGGAACCCATGACTTTTCTTGCCCTTGCCCGGAGCTTCAATTCATCAGAGGACCTTGGACTGAAAATGCGCCAGGAGAACATGAAGATTGCTGTCGAGAGCACTGTTGCCTTGGTTGCAGACAGCCAACAAACTGTTGATTGGATGAAGGTTGGCGACACCGATCAGATAGAACAAACTGTTGCTGGTATTTGGTGACTCATGAAAGTACTTCATCGCGAGCTTCGTCGAGTGCGTCCATGTCATCCTCCCGAGTTTTTTGTGATGTTTCTTCGTTATACTCTGTTACTCTTGGAGAATCATGCTCTATTTCAATTGGTAGTACTGCTTCGGCTCCGTGGGAAAAAACGGAGTTTCTTGTGTCGCCGTATTTGGTGTTGTTCGGATGCTCCACAAAACACTTGGCAATTCCTCGGCCAAGTATGTCGAGCTTTTCAAGCGGTCCTAGCAAGCGCTTTTTGAGGTTGCAGATGATACCATTGGCTTTCTCGACTTGTCCATTAGTTTGCGGGTGCCCAACTGACGCAAAGTGCAATTTAATGCCTACTTCTGCGCAGTATTCCTTGAATTCCTTGGATGTGAAGTTTGAACCATTATCTGTAACAATGCTATGAGGCACCCCAAACCGAAAAACGAGGCCTTTCACAAACTTTATTGCCGATGCTGCATCTGGTGAATTTATTGGCTTCGCTTCTACCCACTTGGTGAATTTGTCGACAGCGACCAGCAAGTATTCATACCCTCCAGGCGAAGCTTTGTGCAACTTGCCCAACATATCGAGTCCCCATTGGGCAAAGGGCCACGACAATGGTATTGGTGTTAGTTCTGCCGCTGGAGAGTGAGGTTTTGCGGCAAACCTTTGACACGCATCGCAGGTTCTTACTATTTCCTTGGCATCCTCGATTGCTGTCAACCAATAGAATCCTGCCCGAAAAACCTTGGCTGCAATAGCTCGACTACTTGCGTGGTGGCCACATATTCCTTCGTGTACATCCTTCAGAATTATTCTTCCTTCTTCGGGTGTGACACACCTTTGCAGGACGCCTGAAATACTTCGCTTGTATAATTCCCCTTTGATCACTGTGAAAGCTTTGGATCGTCGAATAACTCGCCTTGCTCCACTGGATCATCTGGTATTTCTTTCCTGAGGATGTATGATATATATGCTTGCATCCAAGGAATTTGTACCATCATCACAAGCTCTTGGTCCTCTTCATCCTCCGTGGTTTCTTTGATGGGCGTCGAGGTTTTCTCTTCTTTTGCTCTTTTCTGCACCTTTTTTGGCTTCGTGGATCTTTCCGCTATTTCTTCCCAAAATACTCCTGGCGGGATTGGGAGGCATTGCGACCCGATGTTTGCGAGAACGTCGGCTTCATCATTGCTCAATCTACTGATGTGATTTACCTCGCATCCATCAAACAGCTCGAGCTCGTTGTACACCTCCTTGTATGCCATCATGCTATCATTGACTGCGTCACATTGGTTCATAACTTGCTGAGCCACCAATTGTGAGTCGCCAAAGATTTTCAGTCGAGTTGCACCGCAAGCTTTCGCCATCTTCATCCCATGTATGAGGGCTTCATATTCGCTTCATTATTGGATGCATTAGGGAACGTCATCCGAAGGACGTATTTCAATTTGTCGCCTTCGGGTGATATAAGTACTACTCTGCGCCGCTCCTTCTCTCTTGGACCCATCGAAGTTCATGGTCCAAGTTCTCGACAAATCTGGTGGTCCCGTGTTTTGTAGCTCCATCCACTCTGCAATGAAATCTGGAAGAACTTGCGACTTGATTGCCTTTCTTTTTTCATATGTGATGTCCCGAGGGGAAAGTTCTATTCCCCAAAGGGAGACACGCCCGTAGCTTCGGATTGTTCAGTATATTTGAAAGAGGTGCTTCGTTGACTACTATTATCGGGTGCCGAAAAATAGTGGCGCAATTTCCTTGCCGTTGCAATTACTCCATATGCTAGTTTTATTTGCGGGTACCGCTGTTTGGAAGGCGATAAAACTTCACCGATGAAATATACGGCCTCTGCACTCCATGGAGTTTTCCTTCTTCTTCTCTTTCAACGACTAACACCGTGCTAACCACTTGGGGCGTGGCTGCAATATACAACAGGAGAGGTTCCTTTTCTTTCGGCGCCACCAAGATTGGTGGTGTCGAGATTGTGCGCTTCAAATCCTCGAAAGCTCGTCGGCCTCTTCGTTCCATGGAATTTCTCTCCTTGCTTTATCGAGCGTAAAATGGTAATGCTTTTTCTCCCAGCCTGGCGACGAATCTGCTCAAAGCTACGACTCGTCTATTTCCTTCAACTTTGTTGGCTTCCTCATTGTTACGATAGCTTGTATTTTGTCGGGATTTGCTTCAATTCCTCTTGCTGAAACTAAAAACCCCGAAGTTCTCCTGTGGGACGCCAAAAGAACACTTCGTCGGGTTCAGCTTGAGGCAGAATTTGTCGAGGTTGTCAAAGGTTTCCTTGAGATCCTCGATCAGCGTTGCCCCCTTTTTTGACGTTATGACGACGTCGTCGATGTATACTTGCATGTTTTTCCCGATCTGTGTCGCCAAACATGCATCATCCTCGATATGTTGCTCCCGCGTTTTTAGACCAAAAGGCATTGTTCTGTAGCAAAACACGCCGTAAGGTGTTATGAACGCTGTTTTGGCCTCATCCTCTTCTTTTAGTCTGATCTGGTTATAACCAGAGTATGCATCCAAAAAGGAAAGACGTTCACATCCTGCCGTGGAGTCGATGATTTGATCGATCCTTGGGAGGGAAAGTGATCCTTAGGACAATGTTTATTGAGACACGTAAAGTCGACGCACATGCGAAGGACTGTCGTGTGCTTCTTCGGCACCATCACTGGGTTAGCTACCCATGTGGCTTCGAGATATCTCTTTGATAAAACTAGCATCCTTGAGTCGATCTATTTCGATAGCATAGCTTTGCGGTTTGGTTCCGAAAACGCCGCAAGGGTTGTTTGATTGGTCTCGCGAGAGGATCCAAATTGAGGTGGTGCTCGGCAAGTTCCCTGGGTACTCCTGGCATGTCAGCTGGACACCATGCGAAGATTTTCCAGTGCTCACGGAGGAATTTGACGAGCGCGCTTTCCTATGCGAGATCCATATTTGTTGCAATGGACGTCGTCTTTTTCGGGTCGGGTGAATCTGCACCTCCTTAGAATTTTTCTCGGTATTGAAAGTTGATTCTTTATTTGGCCTTCCCACGTCTGGCAGCACGTCGTAGTCAGTCATACTTCTTGATGCCAAATACTCAGCTTGCATCCCGAAAGTTTCTGATATCCGATGAAAATCCTTATCGCATTTATCGGCTAAGGCGAACCTTTGACTGTGATTGGTCCCTTTGGTCCAGGCAGCCTCCACAACAGGTATGTATAGTGTGGCACTGCCATAAATCTAGCATATGCTGGTCGTCCCAACAAAGCGTGGTACTGCGACGGAAAATCCACAACTTCAAATTCCAGCCTCTCGATTCTATAATTCTCTCGGGTTCCAAACTGAACGTCGAGATTAATCTTCCCCAATGGATAACTTGGTTTCTCCGGTGTGATACCGTGGAACCTTGTGTCTGTTGGCTTCAAGTTCGCTAGGGATATGTTCATCTTCCTCAATGTATCTGCGTACATAAGGTTTAGGCTGCTGCCGCCGTCTATGAACACTCGAGAGACATCAAATCCCGCAATAACTGCTGGTAAAATAAGTGCTGATGCCCTGGTCGAGGAACTTGCTGCGGATGATGCTATGGTGAAGCCAATATCTTGCCCTGACCAATTAAGATACTCGATTGGTGGAGGCATTTTTTCTGCCATAAACACCTGTCGTGAGATTACTTTCTGAGCTCTATTGGATGGTCTTCCCTTCTGAATCATCGACACCGCTCCGTTAGAGTTAGGATCAACATAAGGTGGTGGTGGAGGTGCTGCCGCTATTCTAAGCTGATGTCGATTGTCTTCTGTAATCGCGGGGGGAGGTGGCAAGTGAATCTCGCTCCTGGGTTCTCGAGGATTTCTCTGCTGCCCGAGCGTTGGCGTGCTCTGCCCACCTTAACATTGCCTGAAATTGCGACAATCTTTCGCAGTGTCTGACTGTCTTTTCCGTTGCCGAGGAAAAGTGCATCCGACACGGCCCATTCATCATTTCTTCGGGGGACACGAAGGCCTCGGGAACCTAGGCCCGCTATTTTGCTTGTTGTTTCGAGAATCGTCCCTGTTATCGCCTCGCTCATCGCTTTCCGATAGTCATCTCTGTTGTTTCCTCCTGTGTTTGCCCAGCCTGCCGAAATTTGTCTGGAGCGTCATAGTTCGGTACGCCGAAATCGTCGCCTCGGTTGATAATTTCGACCACGGGCTTCCTCTGGCGACTGTGCCGTTTGTTGTGGACAGCATCTTCTCCATCTGCCCATCTGTTTGCTATTTCCATTAACGCGGATACTGTCTTTGGGTTGGTCCTTCCCAAGTCCTCGACAAAATCTCCACGCCTGATTCCTGCGACAAACGCATCTATCGCTCTCTCGTCAGATATATTTTCTGCTGAGTTTTTGATGATATTCCACCTTGGATATATTTTCTCATTGGCTCGTCCGGCTTTTGTCGACATGCTCTCAACTCTTCCAACGACGCAGGCTTTTTGCATGTGGACCAGAAGTTCTTGACGAACACGTCCTCGAAGCTTTCCCAGCTGTCGATAGATCCTGGAGGAAGTTTCTTTATCCAAGATCGTGCGGCTCCACTCAAATGCACCTGGATACTTTGCATAGATGTTGCCCTAGTTCCTCCTGTGAGCTTCACCGTCTCGAGATAATCAACTAGCCAGTCCTCTGGATCCTGAAGGCCGTCGAATTTCTTGAACTTGAATCCTGAAGGGACTCGAGTTTTTCGGACTCTCCTCGTGAAGCACGGCAAGCCACACATATCCTCGTCGTTAAGTTCTGGGGATTGCCGATGTTCCCTTCTGCCTTGCCGCGCTCTGTCGACCCTTGCTTGTGCTGCCGTGTCTCTTGCTCCGCTTGGTCCTTCAGGGGCTGCCGCTGTAGCTGCTGCAGGTCGTGGACTATTTTGCCTTGCCGCTCCTTCGGGAGGCGTTGATACAGACGCTGTCCCCATAGCTCCAACTCCTGCTATCGCCATATTGTATAGTGTTTCCCTTGGATCACCTGGAGGTGGTTTAGATGCGAGGATAAACGCTTGTGTCGCCATATACCCAGCCTCTGGTGTCTTAGGGATGATGTTCCCTCTTGTATCTATCGACATAAAGGACATGTCGAGGTTTTGGATCAAGTGCTCTCTTTCTTCGGGTATGTGTTGTAACCTTGATCTTCCTCTGTTCCGAGCCTCCCTGTGGCTATCATCCGAAGTTCTAGATTGTCGACTCAAATCTGCCCTTCTCTGCTGGATGCGAAGCTGCCTCCTTTCTTCTGTTTAACTCATTGTCTGTTTTCCAATTCTCTTGCAGCTCGTGCGAGCCTATATTGATATGCTTGCAATTCCTCTGGTGTGGCTGTGGTGGCCATTGGTTCTGAACCGTTCATAGCTCTCGCGGCTCTATCCCACGCTGCTTGCGAAAGTTGAACTCTGTCTCGCGGCTGTGGCCCAACGTATTTATTGCCCAGGCCTCGTCGCAGATCGGAGGGATCGACGTATGGATTTCCCAGATCATCGAAAGCCTCAGATGTTTCCTCTTGATCGTTGTTTGGCTTTTCAATGGCATAAATCTGATGATATTTTGTATTCAGATCTATGTTAGGTTTGGTGACACCATCGTTGAGATTGATGAAGACCTTGCCCACTTTAATAGATTTGTCGATGAAGTCGTAACTGTCGACACTGCTTGAGTCATCGCTTATATATGAGTCCGCAGATGACTCAAACGACATGTCGCTGAAGATCTTGGCGAGTTTCTCTCTTGCCTGGTGCTGACGTAGCGTGTCGACGAAGTTTCTTCTTCTCCTGATTCGGTTGACGATGTATAGCTTGAAAAATCGGAATCGACCGCCGACGATCCCGACGAAATCAGAATTTCGACACGATACGATCCTTCCTTCTCGACGCGAAAGCGAAACCTTCCGAACGTCATCTCCATAGGCTCCGCCCGATACGCATATGCATCCAAACGGGAGGGTGGGTGAGGAACAAAATCGACAGGACCAGCAGATCTGTTTACCTCGATCCATTGCGTTGCTTGCGGTTGATGATGTCGAAGATCTTGAACGTGCCATCGAGATCGGATCCTTACGCTCTAGTTCCCACAGACGGCGCCAATTGATAAGGTATTAACTTGTCAATGCCTATGGATTGTAGGCTAGGGTTTAGTTAGAAGTAGAGGGTAAGTAGATCTCGAAGGTTTCAGCCGAAAAGTACTCGACGATTGTGAAAACTAGGGTTTGTAGACAATGATTCGATGCCTTCTCGTCCCTCGACTCCCCCTTTATATAGGAGGCGGAGCCAAGGGATTCGTGTTGTACAAGTTACGAGTCCGGGATGGTTTCTAACTCATCCCGCAAGATTACAAATAACACTTCCTATTACAACTCTAGCTTTCCTTAATAACATCTTGGGCTCCCGAATCTTCTTATTCTTCGGGTAATGGGCCTTCAGTAAACCCCGGGTACTATCTTCGGCAGGCCCATTTGGGATGCCTATGTCACCCGCACCTTGTCCTAATTAGCTTGGATTACCGGGATTGTCATCGCAATACACATGTTTTAACCAAGTGTCACAAAGGGGTACCTCTATGCCGCCTGTACAAAGGTCTAAGGAGAAAGCTCGCATTTGGATTTCTCGCTTTTGATTATTCTCAACTTAGACATCCATACCGGGACAACATAGACAACAGATAATGGACTCCTCTTTAATGCATAAGCATGTAGCAACAATTAATGTTCTCATATGAGATTGAGGATGTATGTCCAAAACTGAAACTTCCACCATGATTCATGGCTTTAGTTAGCGGCCCAATGTTCTTCTCTAACATTATGCATGCTCTAACCATTAAATGAGTGGTAAATCTCCCTTACTTCAGACAAGACGGACATGCATAGCAACTCACATGATATTCAACAAAGAGTAGTTGATGGCGTCCCCAGAACATGGTTATCGCACAACAAATAACTTAATAAGAGATAAAGTGCATAAGTACATATTCAATACCACAATAGTTTTTAAGCTATTTGTCCCATGAGCTATATATTGCAAAGGTAAAGGATAGAAATTTTAAAGGTAGCACTCAAGCAATTTACTTTGGAATGGCGGAGAAATACCATGCGGTAGGTAGGTATGGTGGACACAAATGGCATAGTGGTTGGCTCAAGGATTTTGGATGCATGAGAAGTATTCCCTCTCGATACAAGGTTTAGGCTAGCAAGGTTATTTGAAACAAACACAAGAATGAACCGGTGTAGCAAAACTCACATAAAAGACATATTGTAAACATTATAAGACTCTACACCGTCTTCCTTGTTGTTCAAACTCTTTACTAGAAATTATCTAGACCTTAGAGGGACCAATTATGCAAACCAAATTTTAGCAAGCTCTATGTATTTCTTCATTAATGGGTGCAAAGTATATGATGCAAGAGCTTAAACATGAGCACAACAATTGCCAAGTATCAAATTATCCAATACATTTTATCAATTACTACATGTAGCATTTCCCGTTTCCAACCATATAACAATTAACGAAGCAGTTTCGACCTTCGCCATGAACATTAAAAGCTAAGAACACATGTGTTCATATGAACCAACGGAGCGTGTCTCTCTCCCACACAAGCATTTATTCAGAGAATGAAAATAACAAAACAAAAATAAAAGCACACAGACGCTCCAAGTAAAGTACATAAGATGTGACGGAATAAAAATATACTTTCAAGAGAAGAAACCTGATAAGTTGTCGATGAAGAAGGGGATGCCTTGGGCATCCCCAAGCTTAGACGCTTGGGTCTTCTTGAAATATGCAGGGATGAACCACGGGTGCATCCCCAAGCTTAGACTCTTCACTCTTCTTGATCATAGTATATCATCCTCCTCTCTTGACCCTTGAAAACTTCCTCCACACCAAACTTAAAACAAACTCATTAGAGGGTTAGTGCATAATCAAAAACTCACATGTTAAGAGGTGACACAATCATTCTTAACACTTCTGGACATTGCCCAAAGCTACTGGAAGTCATTGGAACAAAGAAATCCATCCAACACAACAAAAGAGACAATGCGAAATAAAAGGCAGAATCTGTCAAAACAGAACAGTCCGTAAAGACGAATTTTAAAGTGGCACCAGACTTGCTCAGATGAAAATGCTCAAATTGAATGAAAGTGGCGTACATATCTGAGGATTACGCACGTAAATTGGCAGATTTTTCTGAGTTACCTACAGAGAATTCTGCCCAGATTCGCGACAGACAGAAATCTGTTTCTGCACAGTAATCCAAATCTAGTACTGGCTTTACTATCAAAGACTTTACTTGGCACAACAATGCAATAAAATAAGATAAGGAGAGGTTGCTACAGTATTAACAACTTCCAAGACACAAATATAAAATAAAAGTGCTGTTGTAAAATAAACACATGGGTTATCTCCCAAGAAGTGCTTTCTTTATAGCCATTAAGATGGGCTCAGTAATTTCAATGATGCACTCCCAAGAAATAAGAGTTGAAGCAAAAGAGAGCATCAAAAGCAAATTCAAAACACATTTAAGTCTAACATGCTTCCTATGCATAGGACTCTTGTAAATAAACAAGTTCATGAAGAGCAAAGTAACAAGCATAGGAAGATAAAACCAGTGTAACTTCAAAAATTTCAGCATATAGAGAGGTGTTTTAGTAACATGAAAATTTCTACAACCATATTTTCCTCTCTCATAATAACTTTCAGAGGCATCATGAACAAATTTAACGATGTAACTATCACATAAATCATTCTTATTCACATGCATAAAAGTATCATTACTCTCCACATAAGCATAATCAATTTTATTAGTTGTAGTGGGAGCAAATTCAACAAAGTAGCAATCATTATTATTCTCATCAACTGTAGGAGGCATAGTATTATCATAATAAAACTTATCCTCCATAGTAGGCGGCACCAAAAGACCACTATCATTATAATCATCACATATGGGAGGCATATCATAATCAACATAAACTTTCTCCTCAATACCCGGAGGACTAAAGAGATCATTTTCATCAAAACCGACCTCCCCAAGCTTAAATTCTTCCATAGCATTAGCAACAGTGGTGTTCAAAGCATTCATACTAATAACATTCCCATTAGTATGCATAAGTTCCATGGGTTTTTTAATTTTCTCTTCAAACACATCATGTCCTAATTCAAGATAAAGTTCATAAAGATCTCTCATTTTGTTGTTGTCTTCCATTAAGCCTTACTAGTGTAACAAGAAACAAAAAGAAGCAATTGCAGGATCTAAAGGAAATAGCTTCGAGCACACACACAATGGCAACAGAAAATAACTTAGTTACCTGGGACCGGAGTATGAGTGCCTTTTACCTTTCCTCTCCGGCAACGGCGCCAGAAAAGTGCTTGATGTCTACGTGTGCTTCTATTCTTGTAGACAGTGTTGGGCCTCCAAGAGCGAGGTTTGTAGAACAGCAGCAAGTTTCCCTTAAGTGGATCACCCAAGGTTTATCGAACTTAGGGAGGAAGAGGTCAAAGATATCCCTCTCATGCAACCCTGCAACCACAAAGCAAGAAGTCTCTTGTGTCCCCAACACACCTAATAGGTGCACTAGTTCGCGAAGAGATAGTGAAATACAAGTGGTATGAATGAATATGAGCGGTAGTACGGCGCCGAAAAGTGCTTGCTGGCGTGCATTGATGGTGGTAATATTGAGGAAAGATGCAGCAAAACAGTAAACAAGCAGCGATAGCATATTTAGGAACAAGGCCTAGGGATCATACTTTCACTAGTGGACACTCTCAACATTGATCACATAACAGAATAAATAGATAGATGCTAGACTCTACACCCTCTTGTTGGATGATGAACACCACTAACTGTGTAGGATTACACGAACCCTCAATGCCGGAGTTAACAAGCTCCACAATATTCAATGTTCATATTTAAATAACCTTAGAGTGTATAACAGATCAACATAACCAAACCAAGTACTAACATAGCATGCACACTGTCACCTTCACACTACGAAAGGAGGAATAGATCACATCAATACTATCATAGCAATAGTTAACTTCATAATCTACAAGAGATCACAATCATAGCCTACGCCAAGTACTACACGATGCACACACTGTCACCATTACACCGTGCAGGAGGAATAAACTACTTTAATAACATCACTAGAGTAGCACAGATAAATTGTGATACAAAACACATTGCAATCATAAAGGGATATAAATAAGCACTTCACTATGCCATTCATAACAGTGAATAAGTATTCTGTGAAATATAGCCTAAGAGACCCACACGGTGCACACACTGTCACCTTTACACACGTGGGACAAGGAGTCTCCGGAGATCACATAAGTAAAATCCACTTGACTAGCATAATGACATCTAGATTACAAGCATCATCATATGAATCTCAATCATGTAAGGCAGCTCATGAGATTATTGTATTGAAGTACATAGAGAGAGATGAACCACATAGCTACCGGTACACCCCGAGCCTCGATGGAGAACTACTCCTCCTCATGGGAGACAAATGGTGAAGATGGCGGTGGTGTCGATGGAGGAGCCTTCGGGGCACTTCGTCCCGGCGGCGTGCCGAACAGAGACTTCTGTCCCGAATTGGAGTTTCGCGATGGCGGCGGCTCTGGAAGGTTTTCTCTGGTTTCGTCGAACGGGGTCGAGGATTTAGGTCAGGGACGACTAAATAGGCGAAGAGGCGGAGTCGGAGGGGCCACGGGGCGACGACACAACAGGGGGGCGTGGGCCCCCCTTGGCCGCTGCCTTGTTGGGGCCTGTGGCCCCCTCTCGGCGGCTCGGGTGTTGGAAGCTTCATGCAATCCTAAGATGCTGATTTCGTCCGATTCGAGAATATTTCCTTACTAGGATTTCGAAACCAAAAACAGCAGAAAACAGCAACTGGCCCTTCGGCATCTCGTCAATAGGTTAGTTCCGGAAAACGCATAAATATGACATAAAGTATGCATAAAACATGTAGATATTATCAGGCATGGAATATAAGAAATTATTGATACGTCGGAGACGTATCAGGACCCGACGACACGGAGGTGGAGGAGTAGTGATATACCCTAGTAGCATAGAGCCGAGCAGCGTAGAACTTACCTAAATAAGTTGCTGAGCTCTCTTTCATATATATAGATGTGAGTTGTAATCATACTTTAGTAGTATCTTAGGGTGTTCTCATAGGACCTGATGCCAACTTGTTAAGACAATGTTTGTAATAATATTTGGAGTGTTATGACCTGCAATGTTTCTGTTGTACCACTCTGAGGGATATGGCAATTGTGAAGAAGTCCCTTCACAAAGATCATATCAACGACTTGTATACTACAACATGCAGTGGTATGTTGGGTCACTGCATAACCTCACCACTGAAGGGGAGAGGTTACCAGAACCGGTTTATGGGTTCCAACCAAACAGCAGGGGCGCCGTTTTGGGCTGGTACAAGGCCTGAAAACCAACCTACCAAACGGGTAGAGCCCAAATCTCCACGGGGCCAAAAAATCTCCATGCAGGCCACCAAACAAAGTCGCTTTTATGGCCCATGGCCCGTCTTGGACGCGCAGGGGCTCCTTCCCGCTGCGCCAGTGATGCATGAAATCGGCCAAGGCAACCAAACGCGCCCCTAAACTCTGTGAGTCTGAGCGGAAAAGAAAATTCGTAGTTAAATGAGCAACACTTAGAGCGTCTCCACTCAAGCCCCATGCGACGTGGCGCAGCAATTTGTTTGGCCCATATAAGCACCGGCGTGCACACGAAAATGGGGGGATGTTGACTCCTAGCCGCGCCTCCCATAAAAAAATAAAACTTTGAAATTCATTCAAAACACGATTTCAAAGATAGTCCGGCGATTGTATACAATGTTCGGCAATAGTTTGTACAAAATTTAAAAATACGGAAGTATAAAACCTAAACCTAACGGCGTCCACGGCCGAGGCCTAGGCACCATTTAGTCCAGGTCCTCTCGTGTCGTCGTCGTTGGGCTCCTGCTTCAACGGTGGGTTGCTGCTGCTGCCCTGGCCAACATCGTCGTGCCTACGCGGCCGGTTCGACGGGCCGGCATCGCCGTCGTTGACGCACTCGACAATGTCCATAGTTATGGACTTGGGTTTCAGGAAAAGAGGTGCGTTGGTGATTTCGTCGGCTTATCAGACAAACAAGGTGGTCCGATCATATTGATGAAGTGGCTAAGTCACCGATTTTTGATCTAGGGTTACATCGATTGTGCTATTCGTTGGTCTGTTCTCTCCCAGTTGGGTCGTCCCAACCTTTATATACGAGGCTAGGTCTCAGAGTCCAGTTCCAGGCCCGGTTACAAATATTTGGATAAAGCTACATTAATGTCGACTCCTAGATGAGCCTTTACTTGCTCCTTACGTCTAGTTCTTGGGCATCAGATGCTTCATATTCTCTATTTCATTATGGGCTTCATGGGCTTCTTCCTGGATCCATGCCAGGGATGTTTATTATGTGGACCCGATAAGTCATCCCCATCTTAGTAGTCCTCTAGCTCCACGAAGAAGCCGAGGCGCTATGTGCGCTCATCGTCTTCGTGACGGTGCTTCGCCGCCGGCCACGCCTCGATGAACTTGTCCGTCTCCTCGAATGAGGCGCACTCGGCGATGCGCTCGCTTGGAAATTTTTCCGGTTCCTCCTCCACCTTCATATGGAGGATGGCCGCCTTGTACTACGGTGGTGACGTACACTCCTTCTCACGCTTCCGTTCGACGAGGCGGAGCCAACCACATGGGGGAGAAGGGGCGTGGCGGTCGCGGATGAAAACACCGCCGCCGTGCGGAGCACCTGGTGACCCTCGTGCTCATCCTTCACCGGCGCGAGATAGCTTGGTGAAGGCTGGCGCTGAAGGCGAGCAGGCCAGTAACACGACGTAAAGGGCGAGAATGAAGAAGACGACCAGTCCTGAGCCATTAACAAGGCTGGCCCACGATGACCCGGCGCTTCGCCCGTTCTCTACCCGCCAACACGTTTCCATATGTCGGCCCCGCTAGTCCCCCTCATCCGGATTGCTAGCTGGGCCACGCCAAAGCCAAAATGTAATTGGGAGGGGGGGTGGCTGGGTACGATTTTTAGCGCCGGCACCCCATAGGTCTGTAGGGGCCCCTAAAGGACCTCGAGTGGAGATGCTCTTAAATGTTGTAATTTTTGGTCGGCATAATAACATTCTATCTACACGCGGTTAAATCATCAACCTACTACCTACTTCCCATATCAGTGACCTCGATCGTGAAGGAAAGGAGGCCACGTCACTATCGCACCGAGACCCATGGGTACAAGTACTAGTGGAGGATTCAAGAAGGACGAGCATGGGCCAGGACACCCCCAACTGTCAGCCACCCCAAGGTAACTGCGGTAGGGGCCAATACTAATTCCGCATACGATTTTGCTAATTGCGGGAGCTCATTGGCGCTCCGCACAGGGCGGTGAAGGTTGGGACGGCCCACAAGAACTGGAGGCGGTTTTCCTTTAGGTTTGTATTTGTGATTTTCTTGGGGTTTTGCGGTTTTTCGTTGGTTTTGCATTACATATTTTCTTTTTAATTTTTTTTAACATTTTCGAATTTGAACTTTTTTCAAATTTTGACTTCTGTTCAAATTTGAACAATCTTTGAATTTGAACATTTTTTAATCTGAACATTTTTCGTGTTTGAACTTTAAAAAAAAATGAACATTGTTTAATCTGAACATTTTCATTTTGAACATTTTTTAATTTGAACTTTTAAAAATTAATTTCTTCGATTTTGAAAATTGTTCGTTTCTAAAAATGGTTTGATTTTGAATTTTGTTCGGATTGAATTTTGTTCTGTTTTCGATCTTGTTCAGATTTTGCAAAACCGAAGCAGACTCGCGCTGGTCTGGTTTTTTTTTTGTTTTGAGAAAATAAACAATGCTTTATTAAAGCATCGCGAGCCGCCTCATTAAAAACCTTCCAGTCCCCTTCGGTACCCTGGTAAGGAAAAGAGTGCGTCAGAAACTCGCTGCTCAGTAATAACAGGTTCATTACAATCAGCAAGAATATTACTCCTAAGACCCTCTGGCGGTCCCGTAAACCAGACATGCCGGCCCAAAGCTCTAGACACCGAGCCTCTCGCCAAACAATGTGCGTCACCATTTGACCTCCTCCCTTCATGAACAAACTGAACTAGCTGGAAGTCATTTCTCCGAGCCCATAAATCTTGGACTACATGTCCATACGAGCCTTTCCCCTCTCCTGCAATGCTACGGATGACATTCAGACAGTCCAACGCCACTCGGATACGCTGTAACAGGAGATCGGCTGCTAGCGCTAGCCCCTCCCTGCATGCCATTGCCTCCAAACTCTCAGGATCCGACACCTCCTGTAGGACCACAACGGAGGCGCCCAAAAAAGGCCCCGCCTTGTCTCGAGCAACAGCCGATAACGCCGCAGCCGGGAAGTTCTTTGAGACTGCCGCATCCACATTCACCTTGGCATGGCCGGGAGGCGGAGAAAGCCACTTTGGCTCGCTGATCGGCCCCGCCGGCGAAGTCCTCGGAACGCGCTGGTCTGGTCACGTAGAGGGAAGAGAGAATAGGGATAAACTATTTTGAGATTGAATTTTTCTAATTTTTTTATTTAATCTTTATTTTTAAAATTTGAACATTTTTCAAAATTTTTTTTTTTAATTTAAACAATTTTCAATTTTAATGTTTTTCTAAATTTGAACTTTCAAATTTAAACAAAACAGAAAAATAAACGAAAAGAAGGAAAAACTAAGAAGAAGAAAATAGAAAAATAAACAAAAAAGAAAGAATAAACAGAAACAGAAAAAGGAAAAGAAAAAAGGAGAAAAATGGAGATGGGTCAGGCCCAATACCCGATTAGGATGTGTGGGGCTGGTAGTCACCAACCTAACATGTGTATAGCCGTATAGGATCGAAATCGTTAAGAAAAAGCCGACCTTCACGAAGGGAAGGCAAAAACTAAGAAGAAGAAAATAGAAAAATAAACAAAAAAGAAAGAATAAACAGAAACAGAAAAAGGGAAAGAAAAAAGGAGAAAAATGGAGATGGGTCAGGCCCAATACCCGATTAGGATGTGTGGGGCTGGTAGTCACCAACCTAACATGTGTATAGCCGTATAGGATCGAAATCGTTAAAAAAAAGGCCGACCTTCACGAAGGGAACTCCCTGTTCGCCACGTGTCGCAAGGGGAAGCAAGGTGGAGATGAGGGAGGAGAGAGAAGAGAGATGGGAGCTGTGTTGTGTCAGCTTTTCCCTTTATTTTATAGATTCGTATTTTAAAAATGAAATATCTTGAGAATCGTAAGTCTAAATTACGATCCGTTTTCACTTTTGAGATCCTCGCATCGAGATCTTCAAAACTAGATCCCATGTTGATAGGTTTCGAGATACTTTTTTTCAGTACTTCCAATACTAGTATCGGTGTACTCGTGGTGTGTACAGAACTGTACTCGTGCTTGACCTAATAAGTATTTCTGTTTTAGTGTATTTGGTGCAGTTTTTTCCCTTTACTCGGTAACTGTACTTACTCGTGTGTGCGATTGTACCTCGTGTGCGTGACTGTACCTCTGTACCTGTACTTGCTCATGTGCGCGACTGTACCTGTACTCGCTCGTGTGTGTAGCTATATTTCTGTACCTGTACTCGCTCGTGTGTGCAGATGTACTTACCTGTACTTGCTCGTGTGTGTAGCTGTACTTCTGTATCTGTACTCGTTGGTGTGTAGTTGTAATTATACTCGCTCATGCGTGTAACTGTACTTGTACTCGCTCGTGCGTGTAAATGTACTTATACTCGCTTGTAACTCGTACTCGTGCTTTATACATAATTGTACTCCGGTGTAACACATAATTGTACTCGAGTTTTTAGTGAGAAGTACTCTGGTATATAGTGCGTTTGTAACTACCTTTTGTACTTAATTAAGTACCGCGAGCGGGTTATATACGTATACGCAGGGTGCTAACGTAGAGATCAGCTGGTCCATGTGCACATCACGATCTTGCATGCGCCCTCACGATCTTGCATGCGCGCGGCCAAATACCGCTAAAAGCTGATCCATGTAGCATGCTCGATGCATGGGCGTGCCATGCGCGCGAGCAGGTACAGTGCTGTACCTACGCGGGAGGTACGTACGCCGGTACGCGCGGGGAGGCGTTCGGCGAGCGCGCGGCTCGCTCGGTAAGATGCCACGTGTCGATCGGCTGTGTGTTGTGCGGGAGGATATTTTCCCTGTACGAAGGTTGGTCTCTAGCTAGAGGTACTCCATTGGTCTAAAACGATGAGTAGGCGCTCACTTTATTTACGGCATGAGAGTAGAGTAGATGCATCCCTGACTGCTCATGAGCCAAGCCCAACAAGCCCACGGAGTGGACTGCCCCAACTTACCTGCACGATTTCTCTCAAAAAAAAAAAAGACCTGCACGATCGGAATTACCTATAGGTAATTTGGACAAAAATAACCTAAGGTTGAAATAAATTTCAAAAGTAAACCTTCCATGAAATAAATTCACAGATTTAACCATTTTGTGTCACGGCTGTCACCATGGCGTGGCACCTCATTGTGTGGCGCCGTTGGCTGGGGCGTGGCACAATGGTGTGCCACGCCTTGGGTTGAGGTGTGGCAAAAAAACAAGTGCAACGCCATGGTCTACGGCGCATCCCATTGTGTGGCGCCGTAGGCTAGCCACACAAGTCACGCCCTAGTCTACGGCGATACGGATTAGATTCGTGAATTTGTTTTTTCGAAATCCTTTTAAGTTTAGGTTAGTTTTGTGCAAATTGCCTTACCTATACAGCTACCTGCGTGATGCCTGGATTGATCGATCGAACCCTGCAAACGATGAGTTTCCAATAAGAATGAGTTGACGCCACCGCCGCCTGTGCTATGGCATCGCCGTCAGCCACTGCTGGAAAACCTCTGCCGCGTAGTTATTTCGTCCTGTCCTCCGCGTGTATATTCTGGCAATCAGCAATGCCACGACGGCGGACGGCCCTATTGCCGGCTTTACGCCCGCCGACCCGCCGTACCATCTCATCACGAGATTATCTCTCAAGGTATACACGTGCTACTAATCTGATTTGTGGCGATAATGCCTGACACATTAATTAGTCATAATATGGTGATATCTATAATTTTGGTTTAGTTCAGCAGTACTTTTTACTGATAAAAACAGAAGAAAAGAACATACTGATTTTCGCAATCCACGTGCTTCAGGACAGAACCCTTTTGCTCTTAAAATTCTGATTTAACCGAGGTCTAACCGAATGAGATATTAAGTCGGACGATCTTGTATGTAATCGTATAGCCAAATGTAAAATATGTCCCTGTCTTTATAATTGAAATGTTCAAAAACAGTAAACATGTATCTTTGTTGAAAAAAAAGACATTATGTAAGACTTTATTTTTCATGGTAGAGGGCAATATGTAATATTTTATCTACGATCGAATTGGTTTGTCCCCCTATGCCCAAATTCTGGATCCACCCTACACATCTCATACTCTGATGGGATGGTTTGTACTTTAGGCGTCATCGTCGGGTTAAGTTGATGATGTGTTGGCGTCATAGGCATGGAGGGAGTTTCCTCCGTACCTGATTGTGTGGGACACGACCCGAGAGGATAGCGAGGCGCTTTTCGGTCTTGTCAAGGTGATGTCGTGACGACCCGGCCACCACATGATCCTTGCGTGGTCTTCTTTCCTTTACCCCTCGCCCTTTCCGAGGTAGTGAGGGAACGTCTATCCTTCTCCTCCTGGCTTCTAGAAAGCCGGCGGTGATTCTAGCTGATCCGTCTTCTCGTCTAGTCTTGACGGAACTCGTTACCTCGTAGTTTGGTTCCCTGTTGCCCCCTAGCCTTTGGATGGTCCTGGAGGATCACACGAAGGATTCCTACAAGAGTGGACCAGGCTGGCTTCCGTTCTTGGGTCGACTGCTTCTGAGGTTTCCCTAACTTGCGACACGGATGAGAAGCACGACTCTTCGGTATCCGGTCTCTGATCCTCTTCCGGTGGCTTGACTTTTGATGGCATTTCCAGGGTCCTGAGGATGGTAGTAACTCCTCTACCCCACTCCTTCCTCGAGCTAACCGCCTGCGTTAGCCTCAAGGACGTAGAGTTCGGTGGGGATTTGTACTCTGTCCCGGCTGCCTTCTCCTTATCATTCCCCTTATTCAACCTCGTGCCACCATCATCCCACCTTCTCGTATTTACCTTAGGAAGAGATGTCCTGGTCCGAGGGCGGAGATGGCGAATGGTGTTGCTCGTCGGTGCGGAGGACGAGCTGATTGCCTTTTCGATTCGAGGGTTGATTCCTCCCCGAGCCACCGCCAAATGGTGGCTCTCCTGTAGCGAGAGGATCCCGGTGTGCCTACCTTAAGAGCAGGTCATGTTCATAGCTTTCGTGAAGAGGGGCCCCTCCCTTCCTCCTAAAGCATTCTTCGACGACCTGCTGGCCTTCTACGTGATCCAACTTCACCATTTGGGCCCCAATAGTATCTCGTGGATTTTCGCCTTCACAGTCCTCTATGAGGGGTACCTAGGAATTCACCCTCGCATGAGCTTATGGTGCGCGATGTTCCACCTGAAGCAACAGAAGAACTTGGCCAAGTTGATGCAGGAGTGTGGTGTGGCGGCCACCACCAAGCGGGAATTGGACTATATCTGGATCCGAAGCTCCCAACTTCGGTGAAGATATGGCAGAAGCCTTTCTTCTATATCCAGGATGAGCCCCTGCCTGATGAGATATGCCTTCTTGCTTGAATTCTTGACGGACCCACCCCGTTCCTTCAGGCCTAATAGCTGGGGGCTTAGCAAGTACGTGGGAAGGGAAGAGCGCCCGGAGGTGATGCTAGCGCATGTGAAGCGCCTCGACGAGGAGGGATTGCTGGGGTTGGATCTCCTCACCAGCTGGATCTTCTTCCAAATTCAGGCCCGCATGCTCCATGAGGATGTGCTATTGGTCAGGGAAGAATTTATCCGGTCAGGTTTCTGAGAAGGCCTCCCGCCTGTTAGAGTTGTTGAAGCGAGTGGCGGAGATTTTGGTGCACCCGGTCACTCCCCCCCCCCTCGAATTTGGCTACCCTTCTCATAGCTGCTGGAATCCGGCTCCTCGGTTTAGTTTCGCCTCCTCCGAGTTCTTTCTCTTTGTATTCTTCCCTAGATCCACTTCTTACGCAAGCCGTTCAGGAGAAGTTTCTGCTTCAAGAGGTCTGACCCTCCTTCTGATCTTTAATTCTCATTTTTGGCGAAGGTTGCTGCTTTTGTGCGCTTGTCTGTTGGGGCCTTGGCACGATGAATTGGAAAATAAGCTCTACTATGACAATCTTTGATCGACTCCGGTGAGAGAGAGGCGAGGATGGCGGTGCGTCTTCGACTCGTTCTAAATGCGTGTATTCGTTGGTGGTCTAGTCACATATTTGTGATTCTTATTACTTTTAAAATTCCTAGTAATGTTGTTGATCGTTATTAGTATTAATAGGTTCGGTGGACTTTTTCGTAAAAAAAACAAAAGAGCGAAATGTTGAATGTACTTTGAGTGCACATCGGCACGCCTAGCTAAGTTGGCCAAACGGCACGATGTGGACACAAAGCTAGATTACTCCATGTACAAACAAAGTATCCATGAACAAAGTCGACAGCCTTCACATGCATTCACGCTTAATCAGCGATTGAGATCCATCCATGGGTTTACCTAGGTAGCCGTCCATACTAATCTCAACAACAACAAAAAAAAATGGGAGCCGACCATACTGTAAATTTCCCGAGTCACGAAAATACAAGTAAATCTCTGCACAGTCAGTCGCTCATGCAACGGCTAGCTGATTAATGTGCCTAGCTTGAACCAATCTCTTCCCATGTGCATAGTCAACTCAATTATAGTATATGCATCTCTCAAAAAAAATTATAGTATATGCAGATGCTGTCGAAACTAGATTTAGATTCTTGCGTCAAGTGTGGATAAACTAATACAGTACCATTTCGATGCAGATCTAGACCTAACTTCACTTCTCTGCTAGTATGAATAGTATCACATCCACATTTTTTTTGCCAATCACATTCACATCTCTCTCTCTGCTCTCCTCTCCTCCAGATCTAGCTTTAGACGACTAGCTGGGCAGCATCTGAAACAGGCTACCTTCAGGTAATTACTACTACTACCATCTTATCATTGAACCTCTGCTGTAGCAAAACCTTGTTTGCATGCATGTTTACCGTCAGCTAGCATGTTTGCATTCATCTTAGATCGCAGTTTTCTGCATGCATGTTTACCGTCAGATAGCTGCTAGTTTGTCATTAATTACTTATTGGTTAATTATGGTCGTTGGAGGGAGTCAATGGTGAAGTTGGTTCTACGGATCAAATTTATCATTCTTTCTCTTCTTTTATATATTTGTTACAAAAGACTAGATGATCTCTTGCTCTGCTGTAAATGTCTAGCTAGTGGCCTGATAAGTTTTCAGCTTCATCTTTTTTTGAGCTAGGTTATCAGTACTCATATTATATAACTGGAGATGTCAATGGATTCCCAACTTAGTAGGAGTTGTACAGAAAGTGATCTTGAGAGCATGCTACTTGATGAAGCCATGGAGCCCATGGCCCTTCCGTTCTCACTTTTGGAAAAAATCACAAATGGTTTTGCTTATAAGCAGGAAATTGGTAAAGGTGGGTTCTCAGAGGTTTATAAGGTATACAGAAACACTCTTAATTGCACATCCATAAACTCTGACTCGTTAAATTAACTCTATTTGGAACGAAAGCTCGAATTAATTCATGCCTATCTCGTGGCTGCAGGCAATGCTTAAGAATGAGGCTGTAGCTGTAAAGAGGCTGCGCAACACTTATATGTATGAGAACGAATTCCAACGAGAGGTTGAATGTCTCATGAAGGTGAAGCACAAAAATATAGTACGATTCCTTGGATATTGTTCTGACACACAAGGCAAAATGCAAAGGTACAACGGAAAATTGGTCATGGCAGATGTACAAGAAAGATGTCTCTGCTTTGAGTATGTGCCCAGAGGAAGTCTTGATGAGTATATTGGAGGTACGATAATGTGACATTGAATGTTTCTCTCCTTGATTACTACCTTCGTTCCAAAGTAGTTGACGTATATTTTGTAAGGTTTGGTCTAGATAGTAGATACTCGTGTATCTAGAGGGTTTCAGATTGTAGGTTCGCTCATTTTGGGGAAAAAAAAGTGCGTCAAATAATTTGGAATGGAGGGAATAATTCTACTGAAGATTACTCAGCCCACATTCAGTGCATTAAAAGTAAGGATGTAAAGTATACTCAAATATGATCTAACCTCCCAATTCATCTCCCATATGTAGATGCATCTGGTGGGCTTCAATGGACAACACGTTTTCGGATAATCAAGGAGATATGCGAGGGGATACATTCTCTCCACGATATAAATATTATGCACCTAGACTTGAAACCTTCAAATATACTCATCGATGACAATCTTACTCCAAAAATAACTGATTTTGGCCTGTCGAGGAGCTTTGAAGAAATGCAAACCCGAGTGGTTGCTTCAAAAATGTTCGGGACATTGTAAGCTTCCCAATGCATACTCTAAGCTAACTATCTGGTTTTTGCAATCATTTTGCTATATTAACAGGTTGGTCAAAATATATTTTAATGCAGAGGTTATTTGGCACCGGAATTCACTAGCGGTGTTATCACACACAAGTTTGACTTGTACAGTCTTGGTGTTATAATAATAGAGATGTTGACTGGAGGGAAGGAGTGTCAAGTTATTGAGAATGTAAGAACAATTTACAGGTCACTCTTCTAGATAAAAGCTCAATTGGTTTACTTTGCATAATGGCATACCCTCTTCTCTTAGACTTTGTTTCGTACTATCATTTGTGGAAGTGTACATCTAGAAGTGAAGAGAAGCAGCAACACGAACTATAGTCTACCAAAAGATAAACATGTGCATTATTTTCATATAAAGAGATGTTGCCGATCCATTTCATATGAGCAAAATCGCAGATACTTGAAAGCTGGGACAAAAGGATGCATCAATGGCAGGAACACTCATATCGGGAACAAATACGAGTATGTGCTGAGATTGGGATGGAGTGCAGAAACATCGACCCAGCAAAGAGACCGGTCAGTATGAAGCATGTAATGACTAGACTTCATGAGACGGAAAGCACGGAGGTACGTTTCCGAATTCCATTTCAATGTTTGGATCAGTCAAGCTTGCTTTCTCTTCAACTCTGTTATATACATAAGATGTAAATCTTGTACAATGGTGGATGCGATGACGAGAAGATCATGATGACGCTAACCCACTGATTAGGAGAGCGGAGGAATCTTTCTTATTATACCACTTGGAATCTGCATAAAAAAATCGGATAAATTGATTCATCTATTTTTAATTGTATTTCGGATTCTTTTAGGTCTTGTAATATGCAATTTACTAGTGACACGGACGAGTAGTATTAACCTATACCCACCGCATAAGAAACCATGATCACAATTTGATTTGATAACATCAGATTTGGTTCGTCAACGGTACTTGTCATGCATGCACTAGCTCGATCAAGCTCCATAATTCAAGATAACTAGTTAATTTGATGTTGTACTTTTCTTCATTTAAGACATACCTCTCGCAAAAACTATTAAGAGCATCCCAGTTGGGTTGGAGCGCCTAACATAATGTGCTCTTGCGTCTGATGCGGCCCACACTTCTAGCCCAACCCCGATCCACAGGATATCTTAAATTAATGCCATCTACAATCGCCACAAAGGATAGTGAATGGCAGGCCAGCTCTATTATTGGCAACGGTTGGTTCTCCTAAATTAATGCCATCTACAATCGCCGCTCAATTTTAATTAAATAGGACCACAGTTTTCCAAGCATCGGCATGTGATGTGTCCCGTCGTCACTACGACTTTCCCCCGCGGCAACACACGGGAATCACATGCGGCGGCATTAATATGCTCTACTAGCCTCCACTCCTACCTCTAGCGTTAAAATAATCCCGATGCTCCCCTCTCTGTCCTACATTCCACAACCGTGTTTCCTTCGCCGCCCACATACACACAGCTGCCTCCACCCACAAAAAACCTAGCAAGGCTGAGCGTGTGCCATGACGTCAATGGCGAGCCCCGCTGCGTACGCTCGATTCGACACTGTTGTCGAACGACATAGTATGGGGAGTGATGCTGGATATGCTCAAATCTAACAAAGGGTTTCACATGAATTGATGTGTTATAGCTGTAAATGGGTTAAGCGGGTGACAGTTCCCCCACGCGGAGGCAGGCGAGACATCATGTCATCGCTCCGGCAACCCCACACGCCACAGCTTCATGCCCTTTCTTGCCCGTTTCCCGGCCCCTCTAGCTATAATATGGACCATTGTGCATCAACTCCTGCCGTGCTTCCTTCTGTACCTCGTTAGCAAAGATGTCTCGACGCCTCGCTGCCCCATATGCAATATTCTTTCACGGTGCGCGCAGCGGTGGCACAGACCAAACTTCTCGGCCTTTGGACGATGGCATCAATAAGGAGGTTCCAGCCGCGTATCGGTGCTGCAGATGTCTTCGAAGTCGAATCCTAGAAACACATTGCACTTAGAGCAAGTACAATAAATCCTAGTCAGCTGGCTACAAGGATTAAAATAATATATTTGTGTCTAGTTGGAGGAGAGAGAAGAGGAGAGAGAGTGTAGGTGGGCTCTTAGGCTGGTCATAGTGGGGAGTAACTTAGACTAGTAACATATGACATGTTACTAGTCTAGGTTACTACCTTCATAGTGGGTAGTAACTTATATGTGGTGTCATGCATTGTATTATTTATTATGTTGTAGACTCATCTTGCCTTGATGTGTGTGATGTTATACTGTAGTAACATAGCTAGTTACCACCTCACTCTTTCTTCATTTATTAGCATGTCATGTCACCAAAATGCTTTGATATGTGTGATGTTACTAGCTATGTTACTCCCACTATGAGCAGTCTATTGCAAGAGCTAGCTCTAGCACGTGCTCCTAGGCAAGTTGTGTCAATGAAATGTAGGCCATCCATTGAGAAAGTAGTACATTTTTTATAACCAACTATTGTACTTGTTGGCTACAAATTGACTATATATGACATGGCATCTTGCTTGTAGCCAACAACCGACTACACTATTGAAATTGCTCTTATGTTTGTACAGTGTGCCAGAACCGGGGGACATCCGTAGCTAAATGGTTGTTCTTCGTATTGCATCTCCCAAGGTGTACTCAAATTGCTTTACCTGTGCAGTACTCCCACGAACTACTTGATGACTGCCCGCTGGAGCACTGCTTTTACCCTGAAGTCAGCGAGTCAACCCTGTGCTGGCTGCAACTAACAAACAAGACAGATGAACATGTGGTGTTCAGGCTTATGAAAAGCAGCGGCAACTCTTTGTTGTGGTGCTCAGTCCACGAGATGTACGGTGGTGTCCCTGGCAGATCCTCGTGCACTTTGATTGTGACAACGGAAGAGAAGAAGCTAGCCCAAACATCGGGCAGCTATATTGTCCTACAAAGCAGTATATCCTCGGATAAAAACGTCATGCTACTCAAAGACCAATATGCCTGCACTAAATTCTTCGAGGAAGCCAAAGAGTTGGGGCGTGAGGTGCATGAAGTGGCCATAAAAGCTTGTTGTACCCCGCGACAAAGGGAGATGGCATCTGAGGTGAGTTGATTCAAGAACAAAGAACACTCTTCTCAACTACTCATTTTTGTTCATTGAAATTAACTTGCTACCATTAATTATTGTCAACTAGCAGGTAGGCAGACCAACAGTAACGAAGGTTTGGAGCTTTCTTTTCTCGTGCTTCCATTATTTTGTTGATGTATATATAAAATGTACTGTCAAGCTCTTTTCATCAGTTCATACTTTTGATTGTGTTACCTACATACTGCATCTCACTTAACATGCTATCAGAGCTCATGATCTCAGAGTTCAAGTCCCAAGTTTCACAGTTTATCTTAAAATTGCTCATGACCCCTCATTATACGCTAGAATACACACGTTATAGGCTCCTTGAGCCATACTTCCTCCGTTCTCAAATAAGTGGACATCTAATTCTAAACTTTGTCCACAAACCTTCTATCTTTCCAATAAATTTTAATTGCTTCTCTCTCATATCAAATCCAATAATATTGAGCACATGTTCTCTTTGTTTTCTACATGCACTAAGCTCATTGGAGGTGAAAAATTAAAGAGGAGAGATGCATTTTTCCAATGCATTCTTCACTCCACTTGATAATTTATCTTGAAAAACCCGCATGTACACTTATTTGTGGACGGAGGGAGTATCTCTGAGACTTCATGCACGTGTTAGTTGTGTTGCCTAGTACATCTCACCAAACATAATTATTAGTTTGAGCTACCGTTTCTAAATTAGGTTAGTGTTTTTTTTTCAATCAGCCCAACTTCCTGAAGTATTACGAAATTTTGTCTTCCATGGATGCACATCCAACAGAGCCATGGTGAGTGCATATTAGCTAGCTAGCATAAAATATTTTCTTCAATTAATTTGTTCAAGGGAATTTGCTGGATGCCATAATATGATACCTATATTGTCACACAGGATTGTAATTGGTTGTATCAACGGAAATGTTACCGTATGGAATCATGAGAGCAAGGTATAATTATTTGATGTGTTCTCTCAGTTTGTGTTGTTTTTCTTGCAATTATACACCTCTGCTAAATGTAATGGACCATCACAACGAAAGATTTTTAAAACTGCTTGTTGGAAAATGACCTAACAAAGTCATTCGTATTTATCTACATGCAGACAACGATGGGTTCGTTTAAAATCTCAGAGGAACCAGGCATGCTTTGTTTCTCACACATCTCTAACTAACCTTCTCTCGTAATACTGAGCTGGCATGCAAATAATTAAATGAGCACTGTCACTGCAGTTGGGTGCATCAAATTTGATACAACAAAGAAATGGATCGTGTCTGGGACTGCTGATGGATTAATCCATGTGTACGATTGTGTCTGTGTAACACAAATACAAAAGATCGCGAGTTTCAAAACTCTCGATAGTTTCTTGGATGTTTCAATGGCCATTCATGCAGTTAAGCCGTATGTGTTGTCATCATCAATGGAACTATGGGATGGGGACAAGGGCTGGGAGTGCACACATAAATTTGGGGTCTATGGCATGTGTAAACTTGCATTTAACCCAGAGGACACAAACAGTTTTGCAGCAACGATTCGACATTATGTAGAGGTACGGTCTGACCAGGTTTCTAGTTATTGCTCAATATGATCTGACTTCATGGATATAAATTGTGGCAGTGCTAGTTCCCAGCTGATCATATATATGTTTGATGTAACAGGTCTGGAGCCTTGATTCTGCTGAACCCGACTATACTCTCAATGAGCATTCCGATAAAGTGAAGTGTCTTGCTTTCTTCAAACGTGGTGATCGGCAGTATTTGATCACAGGCTCTAATGACTGTACTGCCAAGGTATATATGTCATTGCTACTGGACACCGTACTAGCTAATACAGTATATGTGCGGGCATGAAAATTATGTAATGCTTAAATTTCACATTCTTTGTTTCTGTTAATTCAGATATGGGACATGCAGAAAAGAATGTGCATCCATACGATTGAGGGTTTCATGTCTCCCGTTATGTATGTGATTTCCCTTCCCGGTCGCCCATACCTAGTTACATGCTCAAACAATGACACTATTCATGTGTGGAGCTCCGTCGATTTCAGGTAAACATCAGAGTGTGCCTTTATTTTTATTTTGAACAAAAAGTGTGCCTTTATGAATATCCATTCCAAACTTGAATGGCACCCGTGTTATTGCACAAGCCCCTCAACTCTGCCATCGATTGTTATCGTGCTTAATGTATACTATTCATAAAGGCACACTCTCCTTCCGGAGTGTTTAGTTTACATACATATATTTTGCTCTCCTTCCGGGAATTTTGTATGTCATTACTCCATATTTTGCCCAGGCTCAAGACAACTGTTAATTTCAGCGGTAGTGGACATGTTAGGGGTATCGTATGTTTGACGGGTTCAAGAAGGTACATGTCCTTGTTCTTTTCGTATCATATCATAATTTAAGCTAAATACTACTAGTAGTTATATGACCGGTCAATTTATTCTGAACTACAGCTCCATTTATTGTATGCCCATGGCTGCACTTTAAAACATAATCATATTCTGTTTTTCTATTGTGCCAAACTTGTAAAGTAGACTATATATGTCTGACAGAGTTGCCGTTGGACAAATGTCTGGAATATCAATCATGGATATCGATGGCGAAGAGTAAGCAGGTGCTAGGGAGGGAAACAATGAGGATTTTGTATGTGCAACTGGTCAATCAATTAACCCATAACTAATATCCATCCCTGTTAGGGATGTATTTGTATATCCCTATTATATAATGGGTTCTGCACATTTGCCACACTTGTATATGTATTAGCCATTGGCTCTTATGAATGTTACTTGTTCATTACTAACATGGTTGGAGCCCAACTAGGGTCTCCCACACGTTGTAACTCCTTGCTTGCTCCACCATCTTCGCTGCCGTTGCAATCTCTATCTGGCGAGCTGCCTTTCTTCTTCTCTGTTATGGTCGACTATCGAATTCATCATTTCCGAGCTTGGCTGAGGTCGATCAGCCATCGCCCAATCCCATCCGACGGATCCTGCCTTGATTCCACTTTTTTTTTCGAGAATACGTCCTGGAAGACGTACCAATCACATAGAAGAAGAGGCCGATGGCCGATACAACTCCACACACACCCAAGACGATACATAGCCAAGCGGCTTACAACACCCCGCTACAAACGACCCGATGAGAGCTACCCGCTCCCAACATCCTACCAAAAGAGGTGAGGAGATGGAGCATGGAGCCACCGAACCGCGTCACGAACCAAGCGAGACACCACCATAGCACGCTCGCGACTCCAAGGCAGCCCGGACCAACGTACCTCCCCTCATGAGCCTAGAAGAGTCGGCGAGGAGAAGGCAGGATCCTTCGGAATTGGAGAAGCAGCAGAGTTGGTTGCATCCACCATGTCGTACATAGCGCCTCGACGCCCCCTGCCCTGGCCAGCAGCCAACACCAGCAGTGCATCACAATGCGCCGCCTCCAAATACACATCGGCCTCTCCCCATGAAGCCTCGACAACGTCTTCAAGAAGAGATCGACGCCGTGGCGCCGCCGCCGCCTTGCCCGAATGACCGAGCATAGGGTTTCCCCTGGCACCAAGAGGAGAGGGAAGGCACGGTTGGGACCAAAGATCACGCCTTCAGGAAGGAAGCGGCGCCCTCAGGCGTCGCCGTGATCCGCACCGGATGCACCGGGGCAGGGCTTTCACCCTGGTCTTTCACCGTACCCCCGATGTCGCCAGCGGCGAACTTGGAGACGCTGGACGGAGATGCAACCGCCGGCTTGGACCACCACCAGAAAGGAAAGAAGCCACATCGGCCTCACCCTCGCCGAAGAGGAGTGCCGGCCACCACTAGCGTCACTTGTGGCCAGCAAGAGCCCGAGGGAGGAGGCCACCCTTGCCGGCCAACCACCACTGCAGCGCCCCGCAGCACGCCGGACCAGAGCGCCACGCGCCGCCCGCCCCGAAGCCGCGGCCCACTTCGGCCCGCACAGGCCCAGATCGAGCCCAGCCGCCAAGCACCACCACGGCCACCACGCGCGCTGCGCGACCACCGTTCCATGTGCGAGAGGACGCCCCTGACGCGGCCGCCAGCCGCCCGCCGCCCCGCCGACCTCCGCCTAGCACCGCCGCCATGAATGGGAGCCGCCCCACACGGCCTGCCACGCGCCGGCTAAGGGAGAGCCCGCCGCCGCCGGCACCGCGCGGGCTTTGCCCGACGGCACACGCTGGCGGCGGCAGAGGAGGGAGGGGAGAAGGGGGAGCGGGAAGGCGGGGCTAGGGTTTCTCCCCTTCGGCCGCCGCGGGGGACAACCAGGGGAGGCTTGTGTTTCAAGATATCTGAAGGTGACATCTCCGCCTTGATTCCACTAGCCTCGCCTCATTTTTCTTGGCCGCTACCTTTATCTTGCTAGCAGAGCCTTGTTCCCGCCAGCCCAGCCTCGATTTCGGCTAGCCCTGGCACGATTCGTTCGACAACGGCTGCCAACTCTCGGATCCCATGGCCCGGCGCACCTCCGGCCACCGGTCTATCTTTGTCGTTGCCTCTACTCGCTTCTATGGAGGCTCTCTCAGGAAAACTCCCAGTTGAACATGGCGGCACCTGCTCCTGGCGGAAATAGAACTGGTATTGGTCCACGTTTCAAGGTAGGGTCACTGCCAATTTTTTAAAGGTAATACGCATGGAATACACCAGAATCCAAACTGCGTTCAGACGTGGGACCAAGAATTTAAGTGCCTCTGCGCACACCAGAAGCCAGACGTGGGACCCGCAATCACATGGGAACACCATTATCCAAAGGAACCGTGGGGAAGACTTGGGTAGGATCAGGTCTGCTCCATGGTTCGTCTCCTAGTGGCAGCCTAGATTAGTATGACGGAGGGACGGCGATGGCAAATGATGTGGGGCCGGCGAGCTTCGTCGGATCGACCTGAGACACTAGCCTACCTGAAAGGACACAGATGTCGCCTAAAGGGGGGTGAATAGGCGGTTTAAAACTTTTACGAGATGGGCTTAACAAATGCGGAATAAAACTAGTGTTTACTTTGTCAAGCCGAAAGCCTATATACTATGGTTCACCTATGTGCACCAACAACTTAAGCTAAGCAATACAAGCAAGTATGTGATAGCAAGATATATATAACTTCAAGCACGATGGCTATCACAAGGTAAAATGCATAAGTAAAGAGCTCGGGTATAGAGATAACCGAGGCACGCGGGAGACGATGATTTATCCCGGAGTTCACACTCTTGCGAGTGCTAATCTCCGGTGGAGAGGTGCGGTTGCTTAGTGCTCCCGAACGCCACAAGAGGCTCACCTTGAGGTTTGGTTGCTCGATGCACACCAACGCCACAAAGGCCTCACCCCAAGATGCGGTACTTGATACGTCCCAAACGTATCTATAATTTCTTATGTTTCATGCTACTTGTATGATGATACTCACATGTTTTATACACATTATATGTCATTATTATGCATTTTCCGGCACTAACCTATTGACGAGATGCCGAAGAGCCAGTTGCTGTTTTCTGCTGTTTTGGTTTCAGAAATCCTAGTAAGGAAATATTCTCGGAATTGGACGAAATCAACGCCCAGGGGCCTATTTTTCCACGAAGCTTCCGGAAGACCGGAGGGAGACGAAGTGGGGCCACGGGCGCCGCCACACTAGGGCGGCGCGGCCCAGAGGGGGCCGCGCGGCCCTGGCGTGTGGGGCCTCGTGTGGCCTCCGACCTGCCCTTCCGCCTGCCAAAGCCTCCGTCGCAAACCCCCAGCCGAGAGCCACGATACGGAAAACCTTCCAGACGCCGCCGCCGCCAATCCCATCTCGGGGGATTCAGGAGATCGCCTCCGGCACCCTGCCGGAGAGGGGAATCATCTCCGGAGGTCTCTTCATCGCCATGATCGCCTCCCGGATCGATGTGTGAGTAGTTCACCCCTGGACTATGGGTCCATAGCGGTAGCTAGATGGTCGTCTTCTCCTCATTGTGCTATCATGTTAGATCTTGTGAGCTGCCTATCATGATCAAGATCATCTATTTGTAATCCTTCATGTTGTGTTTGTTGGGATCCGATGAATATTGAATACTATGTCAAGTTGATTATCAATCTATCATATATGTTATTTATGTTTTTGCATGCTCTCCGTTGCTAGTAGAGGCTCTGGCCAAGTTGATACTTGTGACTCCAAGAGGGAGTATTTATGCTCGATAGTGGGTTCATGCCTCCATTAAATCTGGGACAGTGACAGAAAGTTCTAAGGTTGTGGATGTCTGTTGCCACTAGGGATAAAACATCGATGCTTTGTCTAAAGATATTTGTGTTGATTACATTACGCACCATACTTAATGCAATTGTCTTGTTTACAACTTAATACTGGAAGGGGTTCGGATGCTAACACGAAGGTGGACTTTTTAGGCATAGATGCATGGATAGCGGTCTATGTACTTTGTCGTAATGCCTGATTAAATCTCATAGTACTCATCATGATATATGTATGTGCATTATTATGCCTTCTTTATTTGTCAATTGCCCAACTGTAATTTGTTCACCCAACATCTACTATCTTATGGGAGAGACACCACTAGTGAACTGTGGACCCCGGTCCTATTCTTTACATCTGAAATACAATCTACTGCAATTGTTCTTTACTGTTCTTCGCAAACAAACATCATCATCCACACTATACATCTAATCCGTTGTTTACAGCAAGCCGGTGAGATTGACAACCCCGCTGTTACGTTGGGGCAAAGTTTTGTGATTGTGTTGTGCAGGTTCCACGTTGGCGCCGGAATCCCTGGTGTTGCGCCGCACTACACTCCTCCGCCGTCAACCTTCAACGTGCTTCTTGACTCCTACTGGTTCGATTAAACCTTGGTTTCTTACTGGGGGAAACTTGCTACTGTGCGCATCACACCTTCCTCTTGGGGTTCCCAACGGACGTGTCAACTACACGCATCAAGCAAATTTCTGGCGCCGTTGCCGGAGATCAAGACACGCTGCAAGGGGAGTCTCCACATCCAATCTCTTTACTTTGTTTTTGTCTTGCTTTACTTTATTTACTACTTTGTTTGCGGCATTATATTAAAAACACAAAAAAATTAGTTGCTAGCTTTACTTTATTTACTGTCTTGTTCTCCATATTAAAAACACAAAAAAATTAGTTACTTGCATTTACTTTATTTACTCCTAGTTTATTTCATCATGTTTCCTCCTAAGTTCACTCTGAAAGACATACCGGTAGGACGAGGGTCTATAATTGGGAGAGATAATATAGAAGAATTTTTCACTCATGTTAGTACCGCTGAAGATTTTGAAGATAGACACTTGGTAGAACTTGCTCCTACTTATGAAATTGCTGTTGCCTCTTTAGTACACATGTTGGAGACTAAATTTGTTAATCTCAATCCTATAATTCAGCATATGTTTCTTACACTCTCTGATATGGAGGAAGGAGAAAAAAAGATTTTGTCTTAGAAACCCTTCTTAAAGAATTTGGTGGTGTAGCAAGAGAGGCTACAAAAGTCTTTATTAAATATAAGATGCTTGGTTCCTACACCAACTTTGCTAGTACCCTTGAAAAGATGGACATTGATAGAGTAAAGTACACTAATAATGTTAATAATGGAGGGGATATTAAGACATCAATACCTTGCAAGCTCGCAGGAATAGAAAATAACTATGGTTGGCTGGTTCCTGAAAATTTGTTTGATGAGAATAGAAAGCCTAAGAGTAATGAAAAAGGAGCCTCTGAAACTTACATAGATAAGATAACATGTATAGTTGAGAAAACTCCCAACACCTATGTTGATGCTTCGTCTCTTGATGTTACTTGATACACACTTTCTGCGCCTAGCTGAAAGGCGTTAAAGAAAAGCGCTTATGGGAGACAACCCATTATTTTACTTCTGCACTTTATTTTATATTTGAGTCTTGGAAGTTGTTTACTACTGTAGCAACCTCTCCTTATCTTTATTTTATTGCATTGTTGTGCCAAGTAAAGTCTTTGATAGTAAAGCCAATACTAGATTTGGATTACTGCGCAGAAACAGATTTCTTGCTGTCACGAATCTGGGAAGAATTCCCTGTAGAAAAATCGAAAAAATCTGCCAATTTACGTGCGTGATCCTCAGATATGTACGCAACTTTCATTCAATTTGAGCATTTTCATCTGAGCAAGTCTGGTGCCACTTTAAAATTCGTCTTTACAAACTGTTCTGTTTTGACAGATTCTGCCTTTTATTTCGCATTGCCTGTTTTGCTTTGTTAGATGGATTTATTTGTTCCATTAACTTTCAGTAGCTTTGTGCAATGTCCAGAAATGTTAAGAATTATTATGTCACCTCTGAATATATGAATTATGCACTGACCCTCTAATTAGTTTGTTTCGAGTTTGGTGTGGAGGAAGTTTTCAAGGGTCAAGAGAGGAGGATGATACAATATTATCAAGAAGAGTGAAAAGTCAAAGCTTGGGGATGCCCCGTGGTTCATCCCTGCATATTTTAAGAAGACTCAAGCGTCTAAGCTTGGGGATGCTCAAGGCATCCCTTCTTCATCGACAACATTATCAGGTTCCTCTAATGAAACTATATTTTTATTCAGTCACATCTTATGTGCTTTACTTGGAGCGTCTCTTTGTTTTTGTTTTTATTTTCGTTTTGTTTGAATAAGATCGGATCCTAGCATTCTTTGTTTGGGAGAGAGACACGCTCCACTGTTTCGTATGAACACATATGTTCTTAGCTTTATCTTTAATGTTCATTGCGAAAGTTGGACTATTTCATTCATTGTTATATGGTTGGAAACGGAAAATGCCGCATGTGGTAAATGGTTTAATGTCTTGAATAATGTGATACTTGGTAATTTTTGTGCTCATGTAGATCATGTTTAAGCTCTTGCATCATGTACCTTGTACTCATTAATGAATAATTACATAGAGCTTGCTAAAATTTGGTTTGCATGATTGATCTCTAGAGTCTAGATATTTTCTGGTTGAGGTGTTTGAACAACAAGGAGACAATATAAAGTCTTATAATAGCTACAATATGTTCATATGTAAGCTTTGCTGCACCTTTTATACTTGAGTTTGCTTCAAACAACCTTGCTAGCCTAGCCTTGTATTGAGAGAAATTTTTCTCATGCATCCAAATCCTTGAGCCTATAACCATGCCATTTGTGTCCACCATACCTACCTACCACATGGTATTTCTCCGCCATTCCAAAGTACATTACTTGAGTGCTACCTTTAAATTTTTTATTCTTTACCTTTACAATATATAGCTCATGGGACAAAATAGCCTTAAAAACTATCGTGGTGAAGAATATGTACTTATGTGTCTTATTTCTTAGTAAGTTGCATGTTGAGCGGTAACCATGTTTCTGGGGACGCCATCAACTCTTTTACCTTTGTTGAATATCATGTGAGTTGCTATGCATGTTCGTCTTGTCTGAAGTAAGGGCGGTTTTCACAATCAAATGGTTTGAGTATGCATATGTTAGAGAAGAACATTGGGCCGCTAACTAAAGCCATGATTCATGGTGGAAGTTTCAGTGTGGACAGCTAATCCTCAATCTCTTATGAGAATATTAACTGTTGTTGAATGCTTATGCATTAAAGAGGAGTCCATTATTTGTTGTCTATGTTGTCCCGGTATGGATGTCCAAGTTGAGAATAATCAAAAGCGAGAAATCCAATGCTAGCTTTCTCCTTAGACCTTTGTACAGGCAACATAGAGGTACCCCTTTGTGACACTTGGTTTGAAACATATGCTATGTGATGCGTGCAATTAACACGTCCGTTGGGAACCCCAAGAGGAAGGTGTGATGCAGATAGTAGCAAGTTTTCCCTCAGAAAGAAACCAAGGTTTATCGAACCAGGAGGAGCCAAGAAGCACGTTGAAGGTTGATGGCGGGATGTAGTGCGGCGCAACACCGGGATCCGGCGCCAACGTGGAACCTACACAACACAACCAAAGTACTTTGCCCCAACGAAACAGTGAGGTTGCCAATCTCACCGGCTTGCTGTAACAAAGGATTAACCGTATTGTGTGGAAGATGATTGTTTGCAGAAAACAGCAAAGAACAAGTATTGCAGTAGATTGTATGCGATGTAAAGAATAGGACCGGGGTCCAGTTCACTAGAGGTGTCTCTCCCATAAGATAAATAGCATGTTGGGTGAACAAATTACAGTCGGGCAATTTACAAATAGAGAGGGCATGACAATGCACATACATGATATGATAAATATAGTGAGATTTAATTGGGCATTACGACAAAGTACATAGACCGCTATCCGGCATGCATCTATGCCTAAAAAGTCCACCTTCAGGTTATCATCCGAAACCCTTCCGGTATTAAGTTGCAAACAACAGACAATTGCATTAAGTATGGTGCGTAATGTAATCAATAACTACATCCTTGGACATAGCATCAATGTTTTATCCCTAGTGGCAACAACACATCCACAACCTTAGAACTTTCTGTCACTGTCCCAGATTTAATGGAGGCATGAACCCACTATCGAGCATAAATACTCCCTCTTGGAGTTAAGAGCAAAAACTTGGCCAGAGCCTCTACTAATAACGGAGAGCATGCAAGATCATAAACAACACATAGGTAATAGATTGATAATCAACATAACATAGTATTCTCTATCCATCGGATCCCGACAAACCCAACATATAGCATTACGGATAGATGATCTTGATCATGTTAGGCAGCTCACAAGATCCAACAATGAAGCACATAAGGAGAAGACGACCATCTAGCTACTGCTATGGACCCATAGTCCAGGTGAACTACTCACTCATCACTCCCGAGGCGATCATGGCGATGAAGAGTCCTCCGGGAGATGATTCCCCTCTGTGCCGGAGGCGATCTCCTGAATCCCCGAGATGGGATTGGTGGCGGCGGCGTCTCGGTGGGTTTTCCGTATCGTGGCTCTCCTGGGGGTTTCGCGACGGAGGCTTTAAGTAGGCGGAAGGGCAGGTCAAAGGGCGTCACGGGGGACCCACACAGCAGGCGCGCGGCCGGGCCGGCCGCGCCGCCCTGGCGTGTCGTCGCCCCGTGCCCCACTTCGTCTCTTCGGTCTTCGGAAGCTTCGTGGCAAAATAGGACCCTGGGCGTTGATTTCGTCCAATTCCGAGAATATTTCCTTTGTAGGATTTCTGAAACCAAAAAGAAAACAGCAACTGGCTCTTCGGCATCTCGTTAATAGGTTAGTGCCGGAAAATGCATAAATACGACATAAAGTATGCATAAAACATGTAGATATCATCAATAATGTGGCATGGAACATAAGAAATTATCGATACGTGGGAGACGTATCAGCATCCCCAAGCTTAGTCCTCTCGTAGGTAAACGATAACAAAGATAATTTATGGAGTGACATGCCATCATAACCTTGATCATACTATTGTAAGCATATGTAATGAATGCAGCGATCAAAACAATGGTAATGACATGAGTAAACAACTGAATCATAAAGCAAAGACTTTTCATGAATAGTACTTCAAGACAAGCATCAATAAGTCTTGCATAAGAGTTAACTCATAAAGCAATAAATCAAAGTAAAGGTATTGAAGCAACACAAAGGAAGATTAAGTTTCAGCGGTTGCTTTCAACTTATAACATGTATATCTCATGGATAGTGTCAATGTAAAGTAATATAACAAGTGCAATATGCAAGTATGTAGGAATCAATGCACGGTTCACACAAGTGTTTGCTTCTTGAGGTGGAGAGAGATAGGTGAACTGACTCAACATAAAAGTAAAAGAAAGGTCCTTCAAAGAGGAAAGCATCAATTGCTATATTTGTGCTAGAGCTTTTATTTTGAAAACATGAAACAATTTTGTCAACGGTAGTAATAAAGCATATGTATCATGTAAATTATATCTTACAAGTTGCAAGCCTCATGCATAGTGTACTAATAGTGCTCGCACCTTATCCTAATTAGCTTGGGTTAACACTGATCATCATTGCATAACATATGTTTCAACCAAGTGTCACAAAGGGGTACCTCTATGCCGCCTGTACAAGGGTCTAAGGAGAAAGTTCGCATTGGATTTCTCGCTTTTGATCATTCTTCAACTTAGACACCCATACCGGGACAACATAGACAACAGATAATGGACTCCTCTTTTAATGCTTAAGCATTCAACAACATTAATATTCTCATAAGAGATTGAGGTTTTATGTCCAAACTGAAACTTCCACCATGATTCATGGCTTTAGTTAGCGGCCCAATGTTCTTCTCTAACAGTATGCATACTCAAACCATTTGGTTGTGAAAACCGCCCTTACTTTAGACAAGACTAACATGCATAGCAACTCACATGATATTCAACAAAGAGTTGATGGCGTCCCCAGGAACATGGTTATCGCACAACAAACAACTTAATAAGAGATAAAGAGCATAAGTACATATTCAATACCACAATAGTTTTTAAGGCTATTTTGTCCCATGAGCTATATATTGCAAAGGCGAATGATGGAATTTTAAAGGTAGCACTCAAGCAATTTACTTTGGAATGGCGGAGAAATACCATGTAGTAGGTAGGTATGGTGGACACAAATGGCATAGTGGTTGGCTCAAGGATTTTGGATGCATGAGAAGTATTCCCTCTCGATACAAGGTTTAGGCTAGCAAGGTTATTTGAAACAAACACAAGGATAAACCGGTGCAGCAAAAATCACATAAAAGACATATTGTAAACATTATAAGACTCTACACCGTCTTCCTTGTTGTTCAAAACTCAATACTAGAAATTATCTAGACTTTAGAGAGACCAAATATGCAAACCAAATTTTAGCAAGCTCTATGTATTTCTTCATTAATGGGTGCAAAGTATATGATGCAAGAGCTTAAACATGAGCACAACAATTGCCAAGTATCAAATTATTCAAGACATTTTAGAATTACTACATGTAGCATTTCCCGATTCCAACCATATAACAATTTAACGAAGAAGATTCAACCTTCGCCATGAATACTATGAGTAAAGCCTAAGGACATATTTGTCCATATGCAACAGCGGAGCGTGTCTCTCTCCCACACAATGATTGCTAGGATCCATTTTATTCAAACAAAAACAAAAACAAAAACAAAAACAAACAGACGCTCCAAGCAAAGTACATAAGATGTGACTGAATAAAAATATAGTTTCAGGGGAGGAACCTGATGATGTTGTCGATGAAGAAGGGGATGCCTTGGGCATCCCCAAGCTTAGACGCTTGAGTCTTCTTAAAATATGCAGGGGTGAACCACGGGGCATCCCCAAGCTTAGAGCTTTCACTCCTCTTGATCATAGTATATCATACTCCTCTCTTGACCCTTGAAAACTTCCTTCACACCAAACTTCAAGCAAACTCATTAGAGGGTTAGTGCACAATAAAAATCCACATGTTCAGAGGTGACACAATCATTCTTAACACTTCTGGACATTGCACAAAGCTACTGGACATTAATGGAACAAAGAAATTCATCCAACATAGCAAAAGAGGCAATGCGAAATAAAAGGTAGAATCTGTCAAAACAGAACAGTCCGTAAAGACGAACCTGGAAGGGGCACTTAACTTGCTCAAACGGAAAAACTCAAAACTAATGAAAGTTGCTTACATATCTGAGGATCACGCACGTAAATTTGCAGATTTTTTTGATTTTTTTACAGAGAGATCTGCACGAATTCGTGACAGACAACAATGCTGTTTCTGTGCAGCAATCCAAATCTAGCATCAACTTTACCATAGAGACTTTACTTGGCACAAAAACATGATAAGGAGAGGTTGCTACAGTAGTAAAAAACTTCCAAGACTCAAATATAAAACAAAGTACTGTAGTAAAAACATGGGTTGTCTTCCATAAGCGCTTTTCTTTAACGCCTTTCAGCTAGGCGCAGAAAGTGTGTATCAAGTATTATCAAGAGATGAAGCATCAACATAACTTGTTCTAATAATAGAATCATAAGGTAACTTCATTCTCTTTCTAGGGAAGTGTTCCATACCTTTCTTGAGAGAAAATTGATATTTGATATTACCTTCCTTCATATCAATGGTGGCACCAACAGTTCGAAGAAAAGGTCTTCCCAATATAATGGGACAAGATGCATTGCATTCAATATCCAAAACAACAAAATCAACGGGGACAAGGTTATTGTTAACCATAATACGAACATTATCAATCCTCCCCAAAGGTTTCTTTTTAGCATTATCAACAAGATTAACATCCAAATAACAATTTTTCAATTGGCAAGTCAAGCATATCATAGATTTTCTTAGGCATAACAGAAATACTTGCACCAAGATCACATAAAGCATTACAATCAAAATCATTGATCTTCATCTTAATGATGGGCTCCCAACCATCTTCTAACTTTCTAGGAATAGAGGTTTCAAGTTTTAGTTTCTCCTCTCTAGCTTTTATGAGAGCATTTGTAATATGTTTTGTAAAGGCCAAATTTATAGCACTAGCATTGAGACTTTTAGCAAGTTTTTGTAAGAACTTTATAACTTCAGAGATGTGACAATCATCAAAATCTAAATCATTATGAGATACAGCAATGGGATCATCATCCCCAATGTTGGAAAAAATTTCAGCAGTTTTATCACAGGCAGTTTCAGCAGTTTTAGCAGTTTCCGGCAGTTTTGCAGGCTTTGCATTAGAAGTAGAAACATTGCCAACACTAATTCTTTCACCATTATTCGTAGGAGGTGCAGCAACATGTGGAGCATTAACATTACTAGTGGTGGTAATAGTCCAAACTTTAGCTACATTATTCTCTTTAGCAAGTTTTTCATTTTCTTCTCTTTCCCACCTAGCATGCAATTCAGCCATCAATCTCATATTCTCATTAATTCTAACTTGGATGGCATTTGCTATAGTAACAATTTTATTTTCAATATCCCTATTAGGCATAACTTTCAATTTTAAAAGATCAACATCAGAGGCAAGTCTATCAACCTTAGAAGCAAGAATATCAATTTTATCAAGCTTTTTCTCAACAGATTTGTTAAAAGCAGTTTGTGTACTAATAAATTCTTTAAGCATAGCTTCAAGTCCAGGGGGTGTGTTCCTATTATTGTTGTAAGAATTCCCATAAGAATTACCATAACCGTTACCATTATTATAAGGATATGGCCTATAGTTATTACTAGAATTGTTCCGATAAGCATTGTTGTTGAAATTATTATTTTTAATGAAGTTTACATCAACATGTTCTTCTTGACCAACCAATGAAGCTAATGGAACATTATTAGGATCAACATTAGTCCTATCATTCACAAGCATAGACATAATAGCATCAATCTTATCACTCAAGGAGGAGGTTTCTTCGACAGAATTTACCTTCTTACCTTGTGGAGCTCTTTCCGTGTGCCATTCAGAGTAATTGATCATCATATCATCAAGAAGCTTTGTAGCTGCCCCCAAAGTGATGGACATAAAGGTACCTCCAGCAGCTGAATCCAATAGGTTCCGCGAAGAAAAGTTCAGTCCTGCATAAAAGGTTTGGATGATCATCCAAGTAGTCAGTCCGTGGGTTGGGCAATTTTTTACCAAAGATTTCATTCTCTCCCATGCTTGAGCAACATGTTCATTATCCAATTGTTTAAAATTCATCATGCTACTCCTCAAAGATATAATTTTAGCGGGAGGATAATATCTACCAATAAAAGCATCCTTGCATTTAGTCCATGAATCAATACTATTCTTAGGCAGAGATAGCAACCAATCTTTAGCTCTTGCTCTTAATGAGAAAGGAAACAATTTCAATTTTATAATGTCACCATCTACATCCTTATACTTTTGCATTTCACATAATTCAACAAAATTATTAAGATGGGCAGCAGCATCATCAGAACTAACACCAGAAAATTGCTCTCTCATAACAAGATTCAGTAAAGCAGGTTTAATTTCAAAGAATTCTGCTGTAGTAGCAGGTGGAGCAATAGGTGTGCATAGGAAATCATTATTATTTGTGTTTGTGAAGTCACACAACTTAGTATTTTCAGGGGTATTCATTTTAGCAGTAGTAAATAAAGCAAACTAGATAAAGTAAATGCAAATAACTATTTTTTTGTGTTTTTGATATAGAGAGCAAGACAGGTAAATAAAGTAAAACTAGCAACTAATTTTTTTGTGTTTTGATATAATGCAGCAAACAAAGTAGTAAATAAAATAAAGCAAGACAAAAACAAAGTAAAGAGATTGGATTGTGGAGACTCCCCTTGGCGTGTCTTGATCTCCCCAATGGCGCCAGAAAAAGTGCTTGATGCGTGCAATTAACACGTCCGTTGGGAACCCCAAGAGGAAGGTGTGATGCAGACAGTAGCAAGTTTTCCCTCAGAAAGAAACCAAGGTTTATCGAACCAGGAGGAGCCAAGAAGCACGTTGAAGGTTGATGGCGGCGGGATGTAGTGCGGCGCAACACCAGGGATTCCGGCGCCAACGTGGAACCTGCACAACACAACCAAAGTACTTTGCCCCAACAAAACAGTGAGGTTGTCAATCTCACCGGCTTGCTGTAACAAAGGATTAACCGTATTGTGTGGAAGATGATTGTTTGCAGAAAACAGTAAAACAAGTATTGCAGTAGATTGTATGCGATGTAAAGAATAGGACCGGGGTCCACAGTTCACTAGAGGTGTCTCTCCCATAAGATAAATAGCATGTTGGGTGAACAAATTACAGTCGGGCAATTGACAAATAGAGAGGGCATGACAATGCACATACATGATATGATAAATATAGTGAGATTTAATTGGGCATTACGACAAAGTACATAGACCGCTATCCAGCATGCATCTATGCCTAAAAAGTCCACCTTCAGGTTATCATCCGAACCCCTTCCAGTATTAAGTTGCAAACAACAGACAATTGCATTAAGTATGGTGCGTAATGTAATCAATAACTACATCCTTGGACATAGCATCAATGTTTTATCCCTAGTGGCAACAGCACATCCACAACCTTAGAACTTTCTGTCACTGTCCCAGATTTAATGGAGGCATGAACCCACTATCGAGCATAAATACTCCCTCTTGGAGTTAAGAGCAAAAACTTGGCCAGAGCCTCTACTAATAACGGAGAGCATGCAAGATCATAAACAACACATAGGTAATAGATTGATAATCACCATAACATAGTATTCTCTATCCATCGGATCCCGACAAACACAACATATAGCATTACGATAGATGATCTTGATCATGTTAGGCAGCTCACAAGATCCAACAATGAAGCACATAAGGAGAAGATGACCATCTAGCTACTGCTATGGACCCATAGTCCAGGTGAACTACTCACTCATCACTCCGGAGGCGATCATGGCGATGAAGAGTCCTCGGGGAGATGATTCCCCTCTCCGGCAGGGTGCCGAAGGCGATCTCCTGAATCCCCGAGATGGGATTGGCGGCGGCGCGTCTCGAAGGTTTTCCGTATCGTGGCTCTCGGGGGGTTTCGCGACGGAGGCTTTAAGTAGGCGGAAGGTCAGGTCAAGGCGTCACGGGGGACCCACACAGCAGGACGGCGCAGGGCCCGCCGCGCCGCCCTGCGTGTCGTCGCCCGTGGCCCCACTTCGTCTCTTCGTCTTCTCGGAAGCTTCGTGGCAAAATAGGACTGGGCGTTGATTTCGTCCAATTCCGAGAATATTTCCTTTGTAGGATTTCTGAAACCAAAAACAGCAACTGGCTCTTCGGCATCTCATTAATAGGTTAGTGCCGGAAAATGCATAAATACGACATAAAGTATGCATAAAACATGTAGATATCATCAATAATGTGGCATGGAACATAAGAAATTATCGATACGTCGGAGACGTATCACTATGCAATGATAATCCGTGTTAACCCAAGCTAATTAGGACAAGGTGCGAGCACTATTAGTATACTATGCATGAGGCTCGCAACTTATAAGATGTCTTATACATAACTCATATGATTTATTACTACCGTTGACAAAATTGTTTCTTGTTTTCAAAATGAAAGCTCTAGCACAAATATAGTAATCAATGCTTCCCTCTGCGAAGGGCCTATCTTTTACTTTATTGTTGAGTCAGTTTGCCTATTCTTTCTATCCCAGAAGCAAACACTTGTATCAACTGTGTGCATTGATTCTTACATGTTTACTTATTGCACTTGTTATATTGCTTTATGTTGACAATTATCCATGAGATATATATGTTGAAGTTGAAAGCAACCGCTGAAACTTAATCTTCCTTTGTGTACTTTGAATCTATTGCTTTATGAGTAACTCTTATGCAAGTCTTATTGATGCTTGTCTTGAAAGTACTATTCATGAAAAGTCTTTGTTATATGATTCATTTGTTTACTCATTATCTTCATCATTGCTTCGAATCGCTGCATTCATCTCATATGCTTTACAATAGTATGATCAAGATTATGATAGCATGTCACTTCAGAAATTATCTTTGTTATCGTTTACCTACTCGAGGGCGAGTAGGAACTAAGCTTGGGGATGCTTGATACGTCCCAAACGTATCTATAATTTCTTATGTTCCATGCTACTTTTATGATGATACTCACATGTTTTATACACATTATATGTCATTATTATGCATTTTACGGCACTAACCTATTGACGAGATGCGAAGAGCCAGTTCTTTATTTTGTTTTTGGTTTCAGAAATCCTAGTAAGGAAATATTCTCGGAATTGGACGAATCAACGCCCAGGGCCTATTTTTCCACGAAGCTTCCGGAAGACCGGAGGGGAGACGAAGGGGGCCACGGGGCGCCGCCACACTAGGGCGGCGCGGCCTAGAGGGCCGCGCGGCCCTGGCGTGTGGGGCCCTCGTGTGGCCTCCTGACCTGCCCTTCCACCTACTTAAAGCCTCCGTCGCGAAACCCCCAGTACTGAGAGCCACGATACGGAAAACCTTCCAGAGACGCCGCCGCCGCCAATCCCATCTCGGGGATTCGGAGATCGCCTCCGGCACCCTGCCGGAGAGGGGAATCATCTCCGGAGGTCTCTTCACCGCCATGATCGCCTCCGGATCGATGTGTGAGTAGTTCACCCCTGGACTATGGGTCCATAGCAGTAGCTAGATGGTCGTCTTCTCCTCATTGTGCTATCATGTTAGATCTTGTGAGCTGCCTATCATGATCAAGATCATCTATTTGTAATCCTTCATGTTGTGTTTGTTGGGATCCGATGAATATTGAATACTATGTCAAGTTGATTATCAATCTATCATATATGTTATTTATGTTCTTGCATGCTCTCCGTTGCTAGTAGAGGCTCTGGCCAAGTTGATACTGTGACTCCAAGAGGGAGTATTTATGCTCGATAGTGGGTTCATGCCTCCATTAAATCTGGGACAGTGATGAGAAAGTTCTAAGGTTGTGGATGTGCTTGTTGCCACTAGGGATAAAACATCGATGCTTTGTCTAAGGATATTTGTGTTGATTACATTACGCACCATACTTAATGCATTTGTCTGTTGTTTACAACTTAATACTGGAAGGGGTTTGGATGATAACCTGAAGGTGGACTTTTTAGGCATAGATGCATGCTGGATAGCGGTCTATGTACTTTGTCGTAATGCCCGATTAAATCTCATAGTACTCATCATGATATATGTATGTGCATTGTTATGCCTTCTTTATTTGTCAATTGCCCAACTGTAATTTGTTCACCCAACATCTGCTATCTTATGGGAGAGACACCACTAGTGAACTGTGGACCCCGGTCCTATTCTTTACATCTGAAATACAATCTACTGCAATTGTTATTACTGTTCTTCGCAAACAAACATCATCATCCACACTATACATCTAATCCTTTGTTTACAGCAAGCCGGTGAGATTGACAACCTCGCTGTTACGTTGGGGCAAAGTTCGTGATTGTGTTGTGCAGGTTCCACGTTGGCGCCGGAATCCCTGGTGTTGCGCCGCACTACACTCCTCCGCCATCAACCTTCAACGTGCTTCTTGACTCCTACTGGTTCGATTAAACCTTGGTTTCTTACTGAGGGAAACTTGCTACTGTGCGCATCACACCTTCCTCTTGGGGTTCCCAACGGACGTGTCAACTACACGCATCAAGCAAACACCACACACCGAACGCCACGAAGGCGCCTCACCTAAATCTCCGGTGGCCCTCGCCACAAAGGCCTAGGTCACGGTTCCACTAAGGGATTTCCTTCGAGGCGGAAACCGGGCCTTACACAAAGATTGGGGCACACATCCACAACTTAATTGGAGGCTCCCAACAAACCGCCACAAAGGCCTAGAATCCGTCTAGGGTTCCAAGAACCCAAGAGTAACAACCTTGCCTGTTATGCCATACATCGCAATCCCAGGAATATTGTTGTTGCGAGACATAACGGTTGAATATCATAAGTCATCATTCATTACATATCATAGTCGTCTTACAAATAGATCACATGATCCAATATTACAATAATAGTTGAACTATTGTTTCAACACACATCACAAATACATAGCGGAAGCGTAGATAGAAGGGGACTCTATAGTCCACAGGCCAACGCTTGACGTCAGGAGTAGTCCTAGTTGTCGAGACGTCTTGCTGTCCATCCTCTTCATACCGCTGTCTCTTCCTGGCCATTTGAATAGCCAGGGACACAGCCGTGAGTACTTTAAAGTACTCGCAAACTAATACTAATGTAAGTACTAACATTTCTGGTAAGGGGGTGCTAAGCTCTAGTTTCTTTTGCATAAAGCCAATTTCAGTTCACAAGTATTTGAAATAAAAACTCTTCATGTGCTAACTAACTCAAGTGGGAACATTAGAGTCATTCCCACAACTCAGTTGTGTTTTCAAGTCAAAATCACCATTTCAAGTTCAAATCACAAGTCACCCTTCACATGTCACATTTTTTGAAAATGGTCTGATGACGGAACAGTATGGCCTTTCCAACCGTCCATAACCGTGGACGCGGCTATTCGAATAGTTCTACACTCTGCAGAGGTCGTACACTTGTGCCACAACATTTGCAATAATCCATCAGGGTTAACTGGCCCTGATTTATCACACTCCGTGTGCGGACTACCAACCATAACCTTTCACTTACATACCTAGTATAGGCATCTCTCCCCATGAGCTTGGCCTCCCAGTGAAGACAGACAGTCAGCCTGGAACTGCACAGGGCTTGGGGGACATTCACCTCATATTCACGTCATATCACATCATTCCATATTTCTTTAGAGGCAGCCCTTGGCATAACCCCGATGACGCTTGTGTAGGGAACCCATACTAAGTTACATAAACTTCTAGTTAAGCCCTACCCATATCAGGTATTGTGGGGGTACTTGTAAAATTGGAATGGTATCGCATCCGAACCCAACCATCAGTTTTTGTAAAATTCACCAAGTCATTCACAAGTCATATTCACCTTCAAAATCTTTCAATAGAATGAATCATCATTCCAAGGTTTTCAAAGTCATTTCATTTCACATATTCCCATCTAGAGTAGTCAATTTCAATTTAGCACTAGCATCTAAGTATGAGGAGTGCTAAGTAATTTGCTTTGCTTCTAGGCTACCATTGATACTCTTGTACTAATCCAATACTCACCAAATGAATCATGAATCAAACAGTATTTTGATAAAACAAAGGTAAGTAAAGCTTGTAAAGTAAAACTGGGAAATAGGATCATGAACATAAAGTAAATGGGTAATTCCTTGCTCATGGTGAGCTTTGCACTTTGCAAGAGTATTATCTTGTAACAATAGAACTTGCAATGGTGTTAGCTTGCAAGAGTATAGCTTGGTGGTTGAGGTGATCAAAGTGGTCTTCTTCTCCTTGAAAGTAGATTTCCTCCTCCTCTTGATACTCCTCAGTACAAGCGTCTAAAATATGAAATACGGGGTACAATCACCAAGCAATTCATTGGCTATTCTAAAAATCACATGTATTCACACAAACTATTCTATTCACACAATTAATACAATTTGGTGCATTGGTGGTCTTGCTTGAGGAAAAATAATTTCCTCTCATTTCATATGTAAATGATAGTTTCCATATAGTTCTTGAGGAATAATTTCCTCTCATTGAATCTTCTTTAAGATTTAATTTCTCAAACAATCACTCATGAATTCAGGTTGTCCTAAGTCAACCATTCATCATCATTTGAGAAAATGATTTAAATGAGGCAGAGATACCTCATACTATTTAACACTTCTACAAATGATTTGAAATCTCCAAGTATTTCATATGAGAGCATTTGACCAGGGGTCCAAACTTCATATGAAAGTACTTGGGACAAGATTTAAATGAAGTGAAACACCTCATATAATTTATACAAATTAAACTAGCATCACACATTACTATTAAGTGGGTAGATGTGTTGTTTTCTTATTTAGGAAAAATAATTTCCTCTCATAACCATTAAGGTGTTACTTTTAATTACTTAGAGAAATAATTTCCTCTCATTATCTTATTAAGATTTAATTTCTCTTATGAATAATATATGACCTAGGTTGACCAAAGTCAACCTCTTCATACTATCATTTAAGAAAATGATTTAAATGGGGTGAAGCACCTCATACAATTTAATCCTAATATGGTAAAGATTTAATATCATCAAACAATTCATATGAGACCTAAATGACCAGAGTCTCTACCTACTTTTTGAATTGTTCATGACAAGATTTAAATGAGAGCAAACTCCCATGTGATTTATTAATAGTTTTAGACAATATCTTTGACTAGAAATAGCCATATAATCCTTTAATTAAGCTAGACCATGATCATTCAAAGTAAGCATGGCATATTGTTGCATAAACAATTAGTACAAGTGAAATGTGCTTTATAGGAGTTGGAATTAACTTAAAAGCATTTTTGGTTGATTTTTTAATAATTATTCTAAGGCAGAAAAGTCCCTGCCTTGTTTATTTTCCTACTTTAATTCTATAATAGATCTAGGGTTCAATCCAGTGGCATTGTGTAGATAAAATCCTAAGCTTTCCAAATATATAAAATTTGAAAAATTTGGCCAAGTAGATTTATCCCTATTAAATTTCAAAGTTAACATCAGATTGCATATTTCATTTATTTTGGATTTTTGAATTTGAAACGTGGGCTGGCGGGAAATAAACGGGCTGTGCCAAGCGAGAGGGAAATGGGCCGGCCCAGTTTCGCAGCGGGCCAGCTGACAAGGTGGGGGCCACCTGTCTGTGAGTCTTAACTAGCGAATCGGTACAGGGAGATGCTGGCCGTGCGATTAGAAAGAAGATCGACGGCCGTGGTGCGTCGTCGTCGACGGCGAGAAGGATCACTGGCGACGGCGGTAGGGGGTCGGCGAGCTCGTGAGTTCCGGCTGTCGGAGATGTGCGCAGGGACCGTGTCGTCGATGAGGCGCCTGGAAGTAGTTGTGTCGCCTGAGTGGTCTCCTCCGGCGTGCCTGTACTGCCGGCGGCGGCGAGCTTGCAATTCGAGCGGTGGAGTGGCTAATCGATCAAATTGAAGTGGCGAGGAGAACTGTGGTGAGGTGAGGAAGAGAGGGGCGTGCTCAGTTTGGTGGGAGGAGCCCTCCTTTTATAGCAGTGAGGAGAGGCCGAAGGTGCTGGGAAGGTCGACGATGGCGACGACGTTCTGAGGCATGAAGGGGCAGGGTGATGGGGGCGCAAGGTAGGCGACTGCTAGGCGGTCGTGTGAGCGTCAACGGCAGTGGCGGACGCAGGAAAAAATTTGAGGGGGGGCACACCTTCAAAAAAAAAATTTGCGCCCCCAATTGTGGAAACCGTTTGCAAATGAACAATATATAACCCTCTGTTTGGATGTCTGACATTTGGGGGCGTGGAATTAAATTGAGCTCAATACCAAATCAGCTACTGTATTGAAATGAACTCAAATTCCAATTCAGAAGTTTGGTTGTGCACGGTATTACTAGATGGAATCATGTGAGTAGTCAATTCTAAATTTATGTTTGGATGTCCACCTAGTTGAATTCAATCATCTTGTCTGCTGCTCATACCGTCGAAACACCTCACTCTAATATGGATTTATCTAGACACATTTCAGTTCTAGATACATCCATATTGGAGTCAATTAATATGAATCGGAGGGAGTACTGTAATTGATTTAACCAGAAAAAAGTACAACTAGTTAAGCAGAGCATGCTGTTACAACATACGAATGACCAAAGCAGACCATATTTTGTATGCAAATAGATTTGAGTCAGAAATTCTATCCCTTCCGAAGTTCTCAAAAAAAAAGAGTCAGAAATTCTACACAAAAAAAAGTGACACAAGCGATCAAGATTACAGTGCAGTTAGTCAATTGCAAATTGAAGCTAACCACATGAGAGAAGCATGCCAGAAGTGGTAACCACATGAGAGAAGCATGCCAGAAGTGGGGAAGAAGAGGAATGCAGAGGTAGGAGTGGATTGATATGGCGGAGGAGACCATGGGTCCACATCTGCGCCGCAACGAGAACCTCTCTGGCTCCGACTCGGTGAGGCTGCAGCATCACCACTACACGATGAGAACAGAGGGGATTTGGGAGTTTGAGGACGACACAGAGTTGGAGGCGAGGTCTCGCGACCGTGTTTCTTTCGAGCGCCGCGTATCCGGCGAGATCTGGAGCCAACGTTCGGGGGAGAGGAAGATGAGCTAGGGGAGGGACGAGCCGGGCCAGCCGGCGAGTTAGCGGCGGAGGGCGCACCCTCCATCGGACAGCCGGAGGGCGGAGGCCGGCGGAGCTAGGTTTCGCTCTCGTCCAGTCGCTCGGCCTCGACGAGTAGAGGCTTCGGCCGCTCGGGATTAGGTGCTCGGTCGTTGCGCCAAATTCTGGGTGGGCCACACCCCCGGCCCACCCGCTGCGTCCGTGAGCGTCAACGGCGCGGTAGGGTAGGGTGTACGTTGGTCGCGCGCGCGCGTGTACTGACGCGGCCGCGGCGGGCGGGCGTGTCCTTTCCGGCGACGGCGGGCGCGGGGAGGTGACGCCAGCTTGTCCGGCGGGCTCCGCGTGTCGTGGCGGGTACCCTGGCGAGCGGAGGCGGTCGAGGTACGGCGGAGTACGGCGAGGCAACGCGTGGCCGGTGACGTCCGCGGCGTGTACTGGCGCGACATCATCGGCATCCTGGGAGATCTGGGCGCGCGATTTCCGGCGATGGTCGGCGTCCTCCTCGACAACGGCGTTCATAGGCAGGTGTAGGGAGGTGAGGTGGAGGTACTGGACACCAAGGCCAGGGTTGGAGAGGAAGGGGAAGAGAGGTGGTGCGGCATGGTGGTGACATGGCCGGCATGGCCATATCCTTGCCTCCTTAGGGTTTCTCCTTGGGTTCCTACACATGCATGAGTTAGAGAGGGAACCAGGGGACAGGTTAGAGTAGCTTGGGGTAGTTGGTTTGGCCAAAACATCATTTTAAATAGAGTTTGCAATTATTCCATATTTGCCCAAATCTATTCCTTGCAAATTTTGGTTAAGCTCATATGGTTGCACAATTTGAAAGTGGTGAGTTTGGTTAAGTTGTATAAGACCAGAGACAAACATGTGTGGTGGTAGTATTCATTTTGAAGAAGATTTGCAAAATCTCAAAAGTGAGATGATCTTGTTTTCATTCTCGGGTTCCATCTTGGCACCTCATTTCTGGTCAACCTAGTCAACTCTAGCAATGGTTGTTCACTTTGACAAGGTCTTGGATGACATGGCAATGGTTGACCAAGTTTGGTTGAAGAAAAGTCAAAACCAGAGGGGTAAAGTGAGGAACATTTTATAAAACTCAATTTTTACCATTATCACATGTATGTTGGTTTTGATATTTTCTTTTATTTGATTCTGGTTTCTTTGATGCATTTGTGTTTGTTTATCATATATAAGTATTCTACAAGCAATAGATCAAGCAATGGTGGCCTTTGGTGAAGATTTGCAAAATTGGCCTTATGTGTATGTGAGGGAAATTGGGATTTTCTCCCTATTTGATTTCTCTCCATTTGATTTGACTTTTCTTTACTCTAATGATTCTTATTAGTTTAGAAACATTTTCAAACCATTGAAACCATTTTAAAAGGTCTTGTTCAAAGATTTGCAAAAATGGCCATAACACATAAGAGGTGATGTGTCATATTTCATTTAACTTGTAAATTGTTCCTCTTGATTTACTTGGGCATGGGTTAGGTTTAATTTATCATTAGATTAGGTGTAGAGATGGTTTCACATCATTTGGTCAAGGTTTAAAGTCATAGGTCAAGGTTTGATGAAATGGCTAAGTGTCACATATGTCTCTATGCATATGTTGCATTTGAGTTTTAATTTGACTTGGCTTGACCCAAATGGTGTTGGAATGGTATATAGGAGTGATCCCACCATTCACAACAAGTCCTAGGGTCAAGCTTCTCAAATTCACAAATTTTCTATTTTACTCTCATATGCCTCGATGGCATTTTTTAGTTTCTTTTTATTTTCTTTGGAAACAACTTGGATTTGGTTTGATGAGTACCAGGTAAGGTGTATGAAGGTTTTCCAAACCTCTAAACAAAGTAGAAAGGTTTAGGGTAAATATTTATAATTATAGCCATAGGCACATATGCCTTTTCTTATTTAAGATCACCTCTTTTTATTTTGGTTTTTCAAAGATTTGTGACAAGAGGAATGAGGTTTAGGGTTTAGTGAGGTTCACAATGGTTCACCGCCATTTAGCAAAAATAATAAAGGTGGGGTTCAAGATTTACCTATTAGGGCTATATGCTCACATATGTCTTTTCTTTTATTTTTGGTTTCTCAAAATAGATCCAAATGATTTTTGAGAAGGTTAGGGTTTAAGGTTTTTCTTATTTGATTTCTTTCTCTTTTATTTTATTTGGTTGGTGATCTTCACTTGATCACTTTAGGTTTTAGGGTTTAGCACATAAGCATAATAACACTCATCATGGCAAAACACAAATACTAGGTATGAGCACTATGCATAGCACTCAATGTAAGAAAAGTTTTTGTTGGTTCTCATTTTTGGAAAAAAAGGAAATTCATTTTCTCTTTGTTTTAAAATTTGGGATGTTACAAACCCTTCCCCCTTAAACAAATCTCGTCCGAGATTTTAAGAAAAGTTAGGTTCCTAAGAGAGATTGGGCAGAGGGGTTAACAGTAAAACATACTCTGCATGGCTTGGGGTGCTTCCTGAGCTTCAGTGGCACTCATGTGGTAGAGACGGCCGTTGCGGTTGTTCGGGTTCCTTTTAGCTGCAAAGCGGCGCTGTTCTGAGCAGGTGGCGGTGTTAGCGGCAATCTTGGCAAGCTTCTTGGGGCACTCATTTGGAGTAGTGACCCATAACTCCACATTCATAGCAGGTTGACGGTGGACTTGTCCTTGGGGCTGATGGGGATGGCATTGCTTCCAATCCTTGGGGCGGTATTGGGGTTGTTGTTGTTGGTGCAGTTGCCATTGTTATTGTTGTTGTTGGTGTTGTGGTTGTTGTTGTTGTGGCTTCCGGGCTTTGGGGGTCCTCCATTGTTGTTGGCGTAGTTGGGGCGATAAGTCCGAGCAGTGGGCTTGTTGTATCTTGTAGCAAATCCCCCAGATGAGTTGTTGCGGTACTTCTGGGTATTGCTGGACCCAGGCTGGTTCATCATCCGGCGTTTGCGGTTCTCATTGGCTTGGTGGAGTTTCCCTTCCATCTGGATAGCTGAGTCCACCAGGGCTTCTAGGTCGGCAAAGGGAATGTTGACTAGCACTGTCTGCATCTCATCATGTAGTCCGTTCAGAAATCTCTCCTTCCTCTTCTCATTGGTGCCTGTCTCATCCGGGGCGTACCTTGACAGAGTGAGAACCCGCGCGTATTCCACCACGGACATCCTTCCTTGCTTGAGTTCGTGGAACTCGTCTCTCATCTTCTTCATCACCCTTGGGGCACGTGGATACTTGCTAAACTTCAGCTTGAAGTCTTCCGAGTTCATCATTTGTCCGCATTCATTGCGTGGGCGCTTGTCCACCAGGCTCGTATGTGTCCCGACAGTAGTGTGTGGCGACAATACTTTTTCTGCGGCTTCTACTCCCGTAACTTCGAGGTTGTTCTCCATTGTCCGGAGCCAGTCATCAGCATCGGGGCTCTTCGGTCTTGCTGAAAATAGGTGGGTTGGTGTTTTGAAAGTTCTTCAGTTTTGGACCCTGGGTGGTCGTGGTTTCCATGGCCGTTGTTGTTTCGAGCAATCACTGGCAGCATTACAATGATGTTGGCTTGGCGTTCTCACTTCTTTATTTCTCGGTCGCCCATCATCATTCCCATCCGTGATTGCTACGTTTTTGTGGTTACGGTTAGGAGGGGCCATCTGAACATTGAAGTAGATGATAAGATAAGAGGGAAACTTCTAGGGTTTGTTTGAGTTAAAGTTCACAAAGTTCAAAACTTGAAAACTTGAGTAGTGTTGAAGGGGGTAAAAACCAGCAACACCTTTTCATTCATACCAAACATCACACATTACAAATCTAACACACCGTTGGTTTGAAGAACCATTCATTCGCTCTACGATACAAGGGGATCCCGATACAACTCACACCTACTTAAGTGCTGGGGTGGTGGCGGTGGTGGTGGAGAACTCCGACAGGGCTTCACCTATGCACTGCGGGAGTTGTATGTGGAGGAGGGGCGCTAGGGTTTGGGGAGAGAGGGGGTGTAGGGCGCTGGCGGTTCATCTCCAGGTGGTGGCATGGTCATCGATCTTTCCCATGGAGTCATGTCTGGGGTAGTAGCAGTGTTCCGATCTTGTTCTCATTTTGTCCACACACGGGCAATGGCTTCTTGCATAGCTCGACTAGTCCTTCCTTCCAGGTGCTTCCCATTACAGAAAACCATATGGTTTCCCATACCGGGGCTCCATGCTTTCTTCGTAGATCTGTAGAAACTTCCCACCGAGGTGGTCCCAACTGATTATTGAGGGGTATTCCGAAGAACTCGGGATACGGGTGTCCTAGATATTCCACTAGTTGCTTCAAATCTTTTTCGAACTTTAGGTCGCCTCCGTGACCAAGATGATAGAACTCCCATTGGTACTCCATCTGTGAGTAATTAGGATAAGTAAGTTAGTGAAGTGATCAAGTGTGCAAAATTTTATGTAGAATTTCAAAGAAAAGTAGAGCATAAAATTTCTCTTTTTGAAAAAGTTATCAAGGATAAGAGTGAGAATAAGTTTCTCATAAATATTCACTTCATTGGTTTTGAAACTAGGTTTTTCGTACGTCCATTAACTAGGGTCTCCTAAGGTCAAAAAATGGCTCATACCAACTTGTCAACACCCGGATTTTTAAGTCCGCATGCCTATGCCATACATCACAATCCCAGGAATATTGTTGTTGCGAGAAATAACAGTGAATATCATAAGTCATCATTCATTACATATCATAGTCGCCTTACAAATAGATCACATGATCCAATATTACAATAATAGTGAACTATTGTTTCAACACACATCACAAATACATAGCGGAAGCGTAGATAGAAGGGGACTCTATAGTCCACAGGCCAAGCTTGAACGTCGGGAGTAGTCCTAGTTGTCGTAGACGTCCCGTTGTCCGTCATCCTGATCTTGTTGCTCCTCTTCATAGTCTGGCCATTTGAATAGCCGGGACAGCAGTGAGTACTTTAAAGTACTCGCAAACTAATACTAATGTTACTAACATTTAGTAAGGGTGCTAAGCTCTAGTTTCTTTGCATAAAGCCAATTTCAGTTCACAAGTATTTGAAATAAAAACTCTTCATGTGCTAACTAACTCAAGTGGGAACATTAGAGTCATTCCCACAACTCAGTTGTGTTTTCAAGTCAAAATCACCATTTCAAGTTCAAATCACAAGTCACCCTTCACATGTCACATTTTTGAAAATGGTCTGATGACGGAACAGTGGGCCTTTCCAACCGTCCATAACTTGGACGCGGCTATTCGAATAGTTCTACACTACAGAGGTCGTACACTTGTGCCACAACATTTGCAATAATCCATCAGGGTTAACTGGCCCTGATTTATCACACTCCGTGTGCGGACTACCAACCATAACCTTTCACTTACATACCCTAGTATAGGCATCTCTCCCCATGAGCTTGGCCTCCTAGTGAAGACAGACTGTGGCCTGGGAACTTGGGCCGGACATTCACCTCATATTCACGTCATATCACATCATTCCATATTTCTTTAGAGGCAGCCCTTGGCATAACCCCGATGACGCTTGTGTAGAGGGAACCCATACTAAGTTACATAAACTTCTAGTTAAGCCCTACCCATATCAGGTATTGTGGGGGTACTTTAAAATTGGAATGGTATCGCATCCGAACCCAACCATCAGTTTTCGTAAAATTCACCAAGTCATTCACCAGTCATATTCACCTTCAAAATCTTTCAATAGAATGAATCATCATTCCAAGGTTTTCAAAGTCATTTCATTTCACATATTCCCATCTAGAGTAGTCAATTTCAATTTAGCACTAGCATCTAAGTATGAGGAGTGCTAAGTAATTTGCTTTGCTTCTAGGCTACCATTGATACTCTTGTACTAATCCAATACTCACCAAATGAATCATGAATCAAACAGTATTTTGATAAAACAAAGGTAAGTAAAGCTTGTAAAGTAAAACTGGGAAATAGGATCATGAACATAAAGTAAATGGGTAATGCCTTGCTCATGGTGAGCTTTGCACTTTGCAAGAGTATTATCTTGTAACAATAGAACTTGCAATGGTGTTAGCTTGCAAGAGTATAGCTTGCCTTGGTGGTTGAGGTGATCAAAGTGGTCTTCTTCTCCTTGAAAGTAGACTTCCTCCTCCTCTTGATACTCCTCGGTACTAGCGTCTAAAATACGAAATACGGGGTACAATCACCAAGCAATTCATTGGCTATTCTAAAAATCACATGTATTCACACAAACTATTCTATTCACACAATTAATACAATTTGGTGCATTGGTGGTCTTGCTTGAGGAAAAATAATTTCCTCTCATTTCATATGTAAATGATAGTTTCCATATAGTTCTTGAGTAATAATTTCCTCTCATTGAATCTTCTTTAAGATTTAATTTCTCAAACAATCACTCATGAATCCAGGTTGTCCTAAGTCAACCATTCACCATCATCATTTGAGAAAATGATTTAAATGAGGCAGAGATACCTCATACTATTTAACACTTCTACAAATGATTTGAAATCTCCAAGTATTTCATATGAGAGCATTTGACCAGGGGTCCAAACTTCATATGAAAGTACTTGGGACAAGATTTAAATGAAGTGAAACACCTCATATAATTTATACAAATTAAACTAGCATAACACATTACTATTAAGTGGGTAGATGTGTTGTTTTCTTATTTAGGAAAAATAATTTCCTCTCATAACCATTAAGGTGTTACTTTTAATTACTTAGAGAAATAATTTCCTCTCATTATCTTATTAAGATTTAATTTCTCTTATGAATAATATATGACCTAGGTTGACCAAAGTCAACCTCTTCATACTTATCATTTAAGAAAATGATTTAAATGGGATGAAGCACCTCATACAATTTAATCCTAATATAGTAAAGATTTAATATCATCAAACAATTCATATGAGACCTAAATGACCAGAGTCTCTACCTACTTTTTGAATTGTTCATGACAAGATTTAAATGAGAGCAAACTCCCATGTGATTTATTAATAGTTTAAGACAATATCTTTGACTAGAAATAGCCATATAATCCTTTAATTAAGCTAGACCATGATCATTCATAGTAAGCATGGCATATTGTTGCAGAAACAATTAGTACAAGTGAAATGTGCTTTATAGGAGTTGGAATTAACTTAAAAGCATTTTTGGTTGATTTTTAATAATTATTCTAAGGCAGAAAAGTCCCTGCCTTGTTTATTTTCCTACTTTAATTCTATAATAGATCTAAGGTTCAATCCAGTGGAATTGTGTAGATAAAATCCTAAGCTTTCCAAATATATAAAATTTGTAAAATTTGGCCAAGTAGATTTATCCCTATTAAATTTCAAAGTTAACATCAGATTGCATATTTCATTTATTTTGGATTTTTGAATTTGAAACGTGGGCTGGCGGGAAATAAACGGGCTGTGCCAAGCGAGAGGGAAATGGGCCGGCCCAGTTTCGCAGCGGGCCAGCTGACAAGGTGGGGGCCACCTGTCTGTGAGTCTTAACTAGCGAATCGGTATAGGGAGATGCTGGCCGTGCGATTAGAAAGAAGATCGACGACCGTGGTGCGTCGTCGTCGACGGCGAGAGGCGGACTTACTGGCGATGGCGGTAGGGGGTCGGCGAGCTCGTCGGAGCTCCAGCGGTCATCGGAGATGTGCGCAGGGACCGTGTCGTCGATGAGGAGGCGCCTGGAAGCAGTTGCGTCGCCTGCGTGGTCTCCTTCTCCGGCGTGCTCCGTGTACTGGCGGCGGCGGCGAGCTTGCAATTCGAGCGGTGGAGTGGCTAATCGATCAAATTGAAGTGGCGAGGAGAACTGTGGTGAGGTGGGAGGAAGAGAGGGGCGTGCTCAGTTTGGTGGGAGGAGCCCTCCTTTATAGCAAAATGTAGTGAGTAGGCCGAAGGTGCCGGGAAGGCTGACGATGGCGACGACGTTCGAGGCGAAGCGGCGTGGTGATGAAGCAAGGTGGGGCGACCGCAGGGCGGTCGTGTGAGCGGCCAACGGCGCGGTAGGGTAGGGTGTACGTTGGTCGCGCGCGCGCGTGTACTGACGCGTCCGCGCCGCGGCGTGGCTGGCGTGTGGTCCTTTCCCGGGGCGACGGCGGGCGCGGGGAGGTGACGCCAGCCTTGTCCGGCGGGCTCCGCGTGTCGTGGCGGGTACCGCTGGCGAGCGGAGGCGGCCTGGGCATGCGGGAGTACGGCGAGGCAACGCTAGTGGGCCTGCGTGACGCCCGCGGCGTGTACTCCTGAGCCGACGTCATCCGCATCCCGGGAGATCCGGGGCTGCGATTTCCTGGGCGATGGTCGGCCCTCCTCGACAACGCGTTCATAGGCAGGTGTAGGGAGGTGAGGTGGAGGTACTGGACACCAAGGCCAGGGTTGGAGAGGAAGGGGAAGAGAGGTGGTGCGGCATGGTGGTGACATGGCCGGCATGGCCATGTCCTTGCCTCCTTAGGGTTTCTCCTTGGGTTCCTACACATGCATGAGTTAGAGAGGGAACCAGGGGACAGGTTAGAGTAGCTTGGGGTAGTTGGTTTGGCCAAAACATCATTTTAAATAGAGTTTGCAATTATTCCATATTTGCCCAAATCTATTCCTTGCAAATTTTGGTTAAGCTCATATGGTTGCACAATTTGAAAGTGGTGAGTTTGGTTAAGTTGTATAAGACCAGAGACAAACATGTGTGGTGGTAGTATTCATTTTGAAGAAGATTTGCAAAATCTCAAAAGTGAGATGATCTTGTTTTCATTCTCGGGTTCCATCTTGGCACCTCATTTCTGGTCAACCTAGTCAACTCTAGCAATGGTTGTTCACTTTGACAAGGTCTTGGATGACATGGCAATGGTTGACCAAGTTTGGTTGAAGAAAAGTCAAAACCAGAGGGGTAAAGTGAGGAACATTTTATAAAACTCAATTTTTACCATTATCACATGTATGTTGGTTTTGAGATTTTCTTTTATTTGATTCTGGTTTCTTTGATGCATTTGTGTTTGTTTATCATATATAAGTATTCTACAAGCAATAGATCAAGCAATGGTGGCCTTTGGTGAAGATTTGCAAAATTGGCCTTATGTGTATGTGAGGGAAATTGGGATTTTCTCCCTATTGGATTTCTCTCCATTTGATTTGACTTTTCTTGACTCTAATGTGATTCTTATTAGTTTAGAAACATTTTCAAACCATTGAAACCATTTCAAATGGTCTTGTTCAAAGATTTGCAAAAATGGCCATAACACATAAGAGGTGATGTGTCATATTTCATTTAACTTGTAAATTGTTCCTCTTGCTTTACTTGGGCATGGGTTAGGTTTAATTTAGCATTAGATTAGGTGTAGAGATGGTTTCACATCATTTGGTCAAGGTTTAAAGTCATAGGTCAAGGTTTGATGAAATGGCTAAGTGTCACATATGTCTCTATGCATATGCTGCATTTGAGTTTTAATTTGACTTGGCTTGATCCAAATGGTGTTGTTGAGTGTTGAAATGGTATATAGGAGTGATCCCACCATTCACAACAAGTCCTAGGGTCAAGCTTCTCAAATTCAAAAAAATTCTATTTTACTCTCATATGCCTCGATGGCATTTTTTAGTTTCTTTTTATTTTCTTTGGAAACAACTTGGATTTGGTTTGATGAGTACCAGGTAAGGTGTATGAAGGTTTTCCAAACCTCTAAACAAAGTAGAAAGGTCTAGGGTAAAGATTTATAATTATAGCCATAGGCACATATGCCTTTTCTTATTTAAGATCACCTCTTTTTATTTTGGTTTTTCAAAGATTTGTGACAAGAGGAATGAGGTTTATGGTTTAGTGAGGTTCACAATGGTTCACCATCATTTGGCAAAAATAATAAAGGTAGTGTTCAAGATTTACCTATTAGGGCTATATGCCCACATATGTCTTTTCTTTTATTTTTGGTTTCTCAAAATAGATCCAAATGATTTTTGAGAAGGTTAGGGTTTTTTAAGATTTTCTTATTTGATTTCTTTCTTTATTTTATTGGGTTGGTGGATCTTCACTTGATCACTTTAGGGTTTTAGGTTTAGCACATAAGCATAATAACACTCATCATGGCAAAACACAAATACTAGGTATGAGCACTATGCATAGCAACCAAATGTAAGAAAAGTTTTTGTTGGTTCTCATTTTTGGAAAAAAGGAAATTCATTTTCTCTCTGTTTTAAAATATCCGTCTAGGGCTCCAAGAACCCAAGAGTAACAACCTCTTGTTTTCACCACCACGAATCACCGTGAAGAACTCAAACCGATGCACCAAATGTAATGAAAGGCAAGAACACCACAAAGATGCTCAAAATCCTTCTCTCTCAAATTCCAACAAAGCTACAAAAGCTATTGGGGAATAAGAGAGGAAGAACAAAGAGGAGAACACAAAATCCTCCAAGATCAAGATCTAGTGGGTTCCCCTCACAAAGAGAGGGATTTGATTGGTGAAGATGTAGATCTAGATCTCCTGTCTCTTTTCCCTCAAGAATATGCAAGAATCATGGGAGGAATCAAGAACTAGGGAAAGCTTTGAAGGACAACAATGGAGGAGAGAGAGAGAGTGAACCAACCAGCCCAAGGAGGAAGAAGGGGGTCTTATATACCCTCCCCAACGAAATATGAACGTTTGGGACCTCCTGTGCCGGAAAATCCGCCCCGGCCGGATTATTCGCCTCGAAATCGCCCTGGACTAGGGCCGGATATTTGGCCGGATATTTTCCAAAAATTGGTCATTCGGGCCGGATTATCCGCCCCCGTGGGCACCGGATTATCTGGCCTGGAGGCATAACTTAGCATCCGGATCGAGCCTTGATGATCTTGGGTTTGTTTTAAAGCTAGGAACAAGCTATACAAGACCACGCAGGAAACCATCATAGTCCAACAAGGGAGGATAGAAACAAATGATGAAAGGCTTGACCTATCTAAAAAAGACATACCGGTAAACCTCCAATCTTGAAAATGCAACAAGTTGCCCATGCAAAAACCATTCTCAATAAACTAGAGCTTGTCATGAGAATACACAAGCTCTAAAACACCACATGGATAAGATCCAAATAAAACCAAGAAAGATGATGAACCAAACTCGAAAACGCAACAAGTGATCTATGCGAAATCCATTTTGAACTAGAGCTTGTCATGAATAAGCACAAGCTCTAAAACATCACATGGATAAGGTCCAAATAACAACCAAGAAAGATAATGCAAGGATGCAAAGGTTTGAGCTCTCTCCGAACGATACGATCGAGTTACTCACTCGAGAGCCCTCTTGATAGTACGGCAACTAAACTATAAACCGGTCTCTAACTACACTATGAGACCGGTGAGAAAGAAACCCTATCAAGAGCAAACCTTATACTTGCGTATTCCACTTGAGCCTCGATGACGACGATCTTGACTTCCTCAACAAGATGGACGCCTTTCTTGCTTGTGTTTGCTTGACGAGTAGTCTTGTGGATTGCTCCCCATAATTCACCATGGGAGAGCTTCTTCTTCGGCGCACCTTCACATATCCACCATGTGGATTGCTCTCCCATAATCCACCATGGGAGAGCTTCTTCTTCGGCGCATCTTCTCATATCCATGATCACCATATGGATGGTAAGAGTCAAGCAAAGAATCTCTTCGAGATGGCTCATCTTGAACTTGCACTTCATTTCGTTGATGTCTTGAAGTTAACCTTTGAGAGCTCACTTCATCTTCATCTTCAAGACATACTTGACACTTTGCACTTCATTTCGTTGATGTCTTGAAGTTAAACCTTGAGAGCTCACTTCATCTTCACCTTCAAGACATACTTGACACTTGATCTTCTTCATTTGCTTTATTGCAATCTTGAAGCCAACATATGGTTCAAGCATTGCCTATGAACAACTCCTACAAATATAACTCAATGCAAACATTAGTCCATAGGGATTGTCATTAATTACCAAAACCACACATGGGGGCTCCATGCACTTTCACTACCATCGGCCACGCTCAGCGACGTGGTGCGGTACGGCCGTACGGCAGTTGTCCTGCTGCATACACAACTCATGCCGCCGGAAAATCGAGCTCGCCGGCGGCAGCGAACTCCTATGCTTCGACCCGACCTTCGTTCAGCACCGCTGACACAACACGCATGCCGATAGCAGCGAGTTCCTCTGCTTCGGCCCAGTCTGCGTTCATCACCCCGGCCTCCATCAGATGCACCCCTGACCAAGCGCCGCTACGGCGAACCACACTGAACCACGCGCTCACGCCGCCCGCCAACGGCAGCGAGCTACCGAGCTCCTACATTTCGACCCAGTCAGCCAGGCCGGCCTCGTCTGCGCGTTTTGCTCCACCTACCTCGGCTCCTTCTCCGCCCTGGCCACAACGCGGAAAATGCGCGTCCACTGTGCCCCGACAGTGTCGATGGTGCAGATGTCACTGCCGTGGCCTCGTCTATGGAGACTCGACGTCCGCTTATAGGCTTTGCAGCACCGAGCACTCGAGCAGAAACAGAAAAGAGGTTCTAGGAAGACGAACACACTGTACTATTGTAGTACTACGGTACTAGTACTACTGCCCCACCATTGTCAAGAAAGAGCTCCACAGGACCACAACCATGTACTCAGTGGTTCTTTGTATACGGAAACTATTCTATTACGTGCTCTTTGTATACGGAAAAGGCCACCTGCAACATTGGGGCCCACAATGTTTCTGAACCAATGAGACGCTGAGTTGGGGCAGGTTCACATGCCGCCCGGTTCCATTTATGCAGTCTCGGCTCTCTCGGTCATATGTGCTGCTCGCTGGGTCGTGAGCCTTAACTAGATCGTGTGAGATCTAGATTCTCTCTCTTCATTCTCTCTCTTCAAAAAAAATGAGAGAGAAGAGTACCAGTATGACATCATCTTCACCTGGCTATGCTAGCATTGCTCGCTGCCTGATGAATGCATGGTCTTCGATTTTAAGGTGTTCTCGCTAGCGACGTCTAAGGATGTGGCCAAGGTTATCGAGGCTACTACATATAGGCCCTAGCTGCAAATGATGCTTAATCATCATGTACTTGATTACTCAACTACTCTTGGTATCTATCGTGATAGTTTGGATGCTTACACTCAGTGGTGTGATAAGTATGCTAAGTCTATCAGCCTATTGGAGATATGCTAAACGGGTATACCCACGATGTAGTCTCATACTGCCAAGCCCAGGTAGCCCATAAATGATGGTTGGTCTTTTGACAAGATGGTCCAACTGATGTTTGACCAAGGTGGAAAGTCAGCCAAAGGAGTGTGTTTGGAGGATCCACACACTCTTGGTGCATACAAAAGGTCACTTTACCATGCATGAAAAACCATTTGAAGATAATTAAAAAATAAGCTGAAACAGAAATGGCAAATAAATTTTTTTCGTCAAAAACAAGTATACGATATTTTCGTAAAAATCTGTACTGTTAAATTAAAATAGGACCAGATGGTCGGCAGGTCGCTTCAAAGCTGCACCTCAACTTCAAACAATTTACGAGTAGCACGACCCTGGACGCAGTACAAGCCATCGGGCTCGGATCCCACGATGGGGGTTTTTCACCCCTGCAACCTAAGGTTTGCTTTCGCCAGGGCGGCGGCGCAATGGCGGCGAGTGCATACTCTTAGCCGGGAGATGGTGCCTCAGCCGGTTCCCGCCATCCCAATGCACCCGCCGATTCCATGGGGCTGGGCCGCGTCCGCCGTTCCCAATGCCGCACCGTCGGTCGCGCTCGCTCTTCGTCGACTCCGTGCTCGTCGGTAACCTTCGGCTCCATCAGCGCCCTGATACGTCTCCAACGTACCTATAATTTCTGATGTTCCATGCTTGTTTTATGACAATACTTACATGTTTTGCTTGCACTTTATAATGTTTTTATGCATTTTCCCTGAACTAACCTATTAACGAGATGTCAAGGTGCCATTTCTTGTTTTTGTTGTTTTTGGTTCCATAAAGGCTGTTCGGGCAATATTCTCTTAATTCGACAAAACGAAGACCCAACATCTTATTTTTCCCGAAACCTTCCATAAAGTCAGAGGGGGACCAGAGGGGAGCCCGGGGGCCCTGACACAACAGTGCCGCGCGAAGCTCCACCCCGGCCGCGCTGGCCTACTGTGAGGGGGGCCCAAGCACCCTCCGACTCCGTCTCTTCGCCTATATAAGCTCCCTGACCTAAACCGCGACACCAATTGACGAAACTCTGAAAGACTCCAGGGCGCCGCCACCATCGCAAAACTCGATCCGGGGGACAGAAGACTCTGTTCCGGCACCCTGCACGGACGGGGAAGTGCCCCCGAAGCCATCTCCATCGACGCCGCCGCCTCCATCATGCTCCGTGAGTAGTTCCCCCATGGACTACGGGTTCTAGCCGTAGCTAGTTGGTATTCTCTTCCCCATGTACTTCAATACAATGATCTCATGAGCTGCCTTACATGATTGAGATTCATCTCATGTAATCGGTGTTGTGTTTGTTGTGATCCGATGGATTGTTACATTATGATTAGTCTATCTATAAAGTTTGTGAAGTTATTGTTGCCGCAATCTTGTTGTGTTTAATGCTTGTCACTAGGGCCCGAGGGGCATGATCTTAGATTTAAGCTCTATACTTATTGCTTAGATTGTATCTACAAGTTGTTTGCACATGTCTATGTCCGGAACCAAAGGCCCCAAAGTGACAGAAATTGGGACAACGGGAGGGGAAGGCTTAGATATGAGGATCACATGTTTTCACGGAGTGTTAATGCTTTGCTCCTGCGTTTCTTAAAAGTGAAAGTACCTTAATTTCCAAGAGATTCTTAGAGGCCCGGTTTTCACACCGGCCGGTAGGACAAAAGATGTTGTGCTTCTCATTGCGAGCACGTATGACTATATATGGAAAACATGCCTACATGATTAATAATCTTGATGTTCTGTCTTAATGCTATTTCCAATCCTATCAATTGCCCAACTGTAATTTGTTCACCCAACACTTGTTATTGGAGAGTTACCACTAGTGTAGATAGTTGGGAACCCCGGTCCATCTCTCATCATCATATACTTGGTCCTATATGTCATTGGAAGTAGTATCAACTATTTTCTCGGTGCCATTGCTCTCATATTACCGTTTACCGGCTAAGCCGTGTTACCGTTACTAATGCTTCTCATATTACTGCCGTTTACATCACCCCCGTTACTAGTGCTTTTCCAGGCGCAGCTGAATGACAACTCACTTGTTAAGGCTTATAAGTATTCTTTACCTCCCCTTGTGTCGAATCAATAAATTGGGGTTTTACTTCCTCGAAGACTCGTTGCGATCCCCTATACTTATGGGTCATCAAGACTATTTTCTGGCGCGGTTGCCGTATGTATAGCCTTACTCACAAGGTCGGATCCCGACAAATTCTCACTTCTATTTTATTTTATTTTGTTTGCTTAGTTTAATTTTATCAGTTTATTTGTGCTTAGTTTATTTCTCTTCCAGTATTATTTTGCCTAGTTTATTTTTGTCTAGTTTCTTTTTGTTTTGTTTTATTTTCCTATATACCCGAAAATCCATAAAAATTTGAAAACCGAAAATTAAAACTGTTATTATGGGAGAACCCACAACCTATTTGGAGCTTATTGAATTATATAATAATTATAGAGAATCAAGAACGGGAAAAGTTATGAGTGCTGTCATAGAAAAATTGAATATAATTGCTAAAATCTTGCTTAAACGCCATGATATAAACTCTTGCTCTAAACAGGATACTAAACATCTTAAATTCCAATGTGGTTTTAGTGAAGAAGTTTTAATTAAGAACTATAATTGGAATAGCTATATTCATTTTGGGTTCGAAGAGGTAGAACAATTTGTCATATTTATGGGAGCCTCTGAGATAGAATCCTTTATTGCTAAAAATTATGAAACTTGTGTTGTTTGTAAGGACCTTAAAGATTATGTCTCTTCTATCCTTAATTTTTGCATAGAAAGCTACAATGATAATCCTTATATCATCGATTATAAAGAGAGACTCATTAATGCACAAGAATGCACTCACAATTTGCAGGAACCTGTGGAAATTGATGAACCTGAAAGCTCATTGGATGAAAAAGAAGAGGAGAGTGATTAACAAAAGGAGGAAGAATGGATTAGCTACCCATGCCAACCTTCTAATGAGAGTAACTCTTTATCTCTTACACTATTTGATTGTCCTCCATGCTTACCAAAAGAGGATGAATGTTATATTCCTGTGGATTCTCTTGAAATATTTCCTATGAGTAAAACTTGTGAGAATAATTATGTTACTGTTATCTATGATAATCCATGCTATTTTGATAAATCATGATAATGCTTTGTTTGTGCTTGATGTCGAAATGCATAATAAAAGAGTTTTTGCTGTGAGCAAATGTTTATGATAAATCTCTAGATGATGGTCCTATGTTACTTGATAATATTAATTGTACTACTAATGAAAATGGATTGGAGAGTTCTTGACTTTATCTATGAGTCCCATATCTTTTGAGATTGATCAATCATCTTGTTATATTATCGATAAAAGTGGTTTAGAAAGTTTTGATCCTATTATTTTTGAACTTGATAAAAAATTATGTGTTTGTGGATCATGAAAAGTATGCTGCATGTGATAGATATATTGTTGAGTTTATCCATGAAGCTACTGAAAATTATTATAAGAGAGGAAAATATGGTTGTAGAAATTTGCATGGTACTTAAAACACCTCTCTATATGCTGAAAATTTTGGTTACACTTGTTTTATCTTCTATGCTTGCCACTTTGTTCTTCATGAATTTATTGTGTACAAGATTCCTATGCATAGGAAGTGGGTTAGACTTAAATGTGTTTTGAATTTGCTTCTTGATGCCCTCTTTTGCTTCAACTTTTATTTCTTGCGAGAGCATCATTAAAATTACTCAGCCCATCTTAATGGCTATAAAGAAAGCACTTCTTGGGAGATAACCCATGTGTTTATTTTGCTACTGTTTTGTTGTGTCTTGAAGTTGTTACTACTGTAGCAACCTCTCCTTATCTTTATTTTATTGCAATGTTGTGCCAAGTGAAGTCTCTAATAGAAGGTTGATGCTAGATTTGGATTTCTGCACAGAAACAGATTTCTTGTTGTCACGAATTTTCTGTAGGTAACTCCGAAAAAATTGCCAATTTACGTGAGTGATCCACAGATATGTACGCAACTTTCATTAGTTTTGAGTTTTCTGATTTGAGCAACGGAAGTAATTATTAAAAATTCGTCTTTACGGACTGTTCTGTTTTGACAGATTCTGCCTTTTTTTGCATTGTCTCTTGTGGACTTTAAGTGAGACTTTCTACACGTGGAGAGCTGTAGCTAATGTTTTATTGAGTACTTGCAATGTGTCACTATAGGGCTAAAGTGGATTAAAGTTTTTTGAGTACTAACTCTAATGAAGTTTATGAGAAGTTTGGTGTGAAGGAAGTTTTCAAGGGTCAAGAGAGGAGGATGATATATGATCAAGAAGAGTGAAAAAGTCTTAAGCTTGGGGATGCCCCCGTGGTTCATCCCTGCATGTTTCAAGAAGACTCAAGCGTCTAAGCTTGGGGATTCCCAAGGCATCCCCTTCTTCATCAACTTATCAGGTGTTTCTTCTATTGAAACTATATTTTTATTCGGTCACATCTTATGTGCTTTACTCGGAGCGTCTGTGTGTTTTCATTTTTGTTTATGTTTCAATAAATTCGAATCCTAGCAATCCTTGTGTGGGAGAGATACACGCCCGCTTTTTCATATGAACACTTGTGTTCTTCGTTTTACTTTTAATGTTCAATGACAAAAGTTGGAAGCTATTGCATTTATTGCTATTTGGTTGGAAAAATAAAATGCTTCATATTGTCTTGGATAATTTGATACTTGGCAATTGTTTTGAGCTCTCAAGTAGATCATGATTAAGCTCTTGCATCATGTAGTTTAAACCTATTAGTGGAGAAATACCGTGGAGCTTGTTGAAACTGGTTTGCATGATTGGTCTCTCTAAGGTCTAGATATTTTCTGGTAGAAGTGTTTGAGCAACAAGGAAGACAATGTAGAGTTTTATAATGCTTGCAATATGTTCTTATGTAATTTTTGCTGTACCGGTTCATACTTGTGTTTGCTTCAAACAACCTTGCTAGCCCAAAGCCTTGTACTGAGAGGGAATGCTTCTCGTGCATCCAAAACCTTGAGCCAAAACCTATGCTATTTGTGTCCACCATATCTACCTACTATGTGGTATTTCTCTGCCATTCCAAGCAAATACTTCATGTGCTACCTTTAAATAATTCAAAAGCTATTATCTCTTATTTGTGTCAATGTTTTATAGCTCATGAGGAAGTATGTGGTGTTTTATCTTTCGATCTCGTCATTTACTTTTGACAGACTTCAATTAATGGACTAGTGGTTTGTCCGCTTATCCAATAATTTTTGCAAAAAGAGCAACGGGGTTCCCACCCCCAATTAATCAACCTTCATTAATACTTCTCTTCACATGTTTTGATTCATCAGTAAGAAACTTAATTTTGCAAATAGACACTCCTTCATGGTATGTGAATGTTGGAAGGCACCCGAGGATCCGGTTAGCCATGGCTTGTGTAAGCAAAAGGTTGGGAGGAGTGTCATCCATAAATAATGAAACTAAAATACATGTGTAAACAAAAGATAAGAGGGATGATCTACCTTGCCGGTAGAGATAACGTCCTTCATGGGAGCCGCTCTTGAAACCGGTTGATGAGGTAGTTAGAGGGCCATTACCATTCGTTGACAACAACAAACACCTCTCAAAATTTTACTTTTATACTCTCTATATGATTTCAAAACTTAAAAAGCTCTAGCACATGATTTAATCCCCGCTTCCCTCTGCGAAGGGCCTTTCTTTTACTTTTATGTTGAGTCAGTTTACTACTTCCTTCCATCTTAGAAGTAAACACTTGTGTCAACTGGGGCATTGATTCTTACATACTTGCTTATTTGCATTCATCATACTACTTTGTGTTGACAATTATCCATGAGATATGCATGTTGAAAGTTGAAAGCAACTGCTGAAACTTAAATCTTCCTCTGTGTTGCTTCAATGCCATTACTTTGAATTTATTGCTTTATGAGTTAATTCTTATGCAAGACTTTTGATGCTTGTCTTGAAAGTACTATTCATGAAAAGTTTTGCTATATGTTATCTATTTGTTAGCAACTATAGATCATTGCCTTGTGTCAACTGCATTCATCTCATATGCTTTATAATAGGATGATCAAGGTTATGTAAGTAGCATGTCACTACAGAAAT
>JAUUTY010000052.1:0-175797 GCA_030979885.1 Lolium multiflorum | reverse complement strand
TACCATCCCCTTGGCCTACAGCGGGAATTACTCACACATGGATGGAGGAAACATGGCTGGTCGATGGAGAGCGTCGGTGGTGATGATGGCGATGATCTCCTCCAATTCCGCGTCCGGCGGGTGCCGGAGAGCAGGTTTACGGTCCCCAGGAACGGAGTTTCGCGATGGTGGCGGCGTACTGGATGTCTTCTGGCGATTTCGTCTAACCCCCGTGCGTTTTTAGGTCGAAGGCGTTAAGTAGTCCAGAGGAGGGCGTCGGGGGCCAGCCGAGGCGGCCACACAATAGGGCGGCGCGCCCCCCTCCTGGGCCGCGCCGGCCTAGCGTGTGGGGGCCTCGGGCCTCCACCTGGCTTGCCCTTCTGGCTCCGTAATTCTTCTGGAAAAATAAGACCTTTGGCATAAATTCCGAGGATTTTCCTGAAAGTTGGATTTCTGCACAAAACACCAGAGCAGTTCTGCTGAAAACAGCGTTAGTCCGTGTTAGTTGCATCCAAAATACACAAATTAGAGGCAAAACAATAGCAAAAGTGTTCGGGAAAGTAGATACGTTTTGGACGTAACAACTCCCCCCAAGCTTAGCTTATTGCTTGTCCTCAAGCAATTCAGTTAACAACTGAGTGCGATAAAAGAACTTTCACGAACACATTTGTTCATATGATGTAAATATTCTCATGATATGGCAAGTACTTAAGCAATTCATAATAAGATACATGCAAATAAAATCATCTAATAGCTATGTCAATCATGGAAAAGGTACCAACAAATTAATAATGAGCATCATGAATCATGTCTATAAGCAGGATTGCAATGTTCATAGAAGGATGATAAAGTGGTATCTCGCTTGCCCGTGTTTGTACAGCAAAACATAAATGCTTGGGCACCTTTGAAGTTCATGGGAAGACTGGAAGTAGAGGTTATCAAAGATTAAAGCATCAAAGTTATACCACAATTAATCACATTTTGGGACAAGCATATTATACTAAGAATGACAGTTGTGCTCTCAAGAAAGTGCTCAAAGAAAGGATGGAGACTCAATGTAAAAGTAAAAGATTGACCCTTCGCAGAGGGAAGCATGGATTAGAGCTTTTCATTTTGAAAAACAGGGGTAAAATTATTTTGAGAGGTGTTTGTTGTTGTCAACGAATGATAGTGGGTACTCTAACTACCTCGTCAACCAGAATTTTCAAGAGCGGCTCCCATGAAGGACATTATCTCTACCAGCAAGGTAAATCATCCCTCTTCTCTTTTGTTTACATATGTTTTAGTTTCATTATGGATGACACTCCCCCAACCTTTGCTTACACAAGCCGTGTAACTCACACGTTCGTTGAGAACCCCAAGAGAGTATGATGCGCACAGCAGCAAGTTTTCCTGAGAAAGAAACCAGGTTTATCGAGCCGGGGAGGAGCCAGAACACGTTGAAGGGTTGATGGCGGCGGGATGTAGTGCGGCGCAACACCGGGGATTCCGGCGCCAACGCACAACACAACCCCAGTACTTTGTCCCAACGAAGCAGTGAGGTTGTCAATCTCACTCACCGGCTTGTTGTAACAAAGGATTAACCGTGTGTAAGGAAGATGATTGTTTACGGAAAACGATAAAACAAGTATTGCGATAGATTGTATTTAGAGTATAAAAAGAATGGACCGGGGTCCACGGTTCACTAGAGGTGTCTCTCCCATAAGATAAAGAAGCATGTTGGGTGAACAAATTACGGTCGGGCAATTGACAAATAGAGAGGGCACCGCAATGCACATACATGACATGGTAAATATAGTGAGATTTAATTGGGCATTACGGCAAAGTACATAGACCGCCATCCAGCATGCATCTATGCCTACAAAGTCCACCTTCAGGTTATCATCCGAACCCCCTCCAGTATCAAAGCAACAGACAAGTGCATTAAGTATGGTGCGTAATGTAATCAACAACTACATCCTCGGACATAGCATCAATGTTTTATCCCTAGTGGCAACAGCACATCCATAACCTTAGGGGTTTCTGTCACTCCCCCAGATATCAATGCAGGCATGAACCCACTATCGAGTATAAATACTCCCTCTTGGAGTTACTAGCATCAACTTGGCGGGCCTCTACTAATAACGGAGAGCATGCAAGATCATAAACAACACACAAACATCAGATTGATAATTACCATAGCATAGTATTCTCTATCCCTCGGATCCCGACAAACACAACATATAGCATTACGGATAGATGATCTTGATCATGTTGGGCAGCTCACAAGATCCAACAATGAGAAGCACAAGCGAGAAGACAACCATCTAGCTACGGCTATGGACCCATAGTCAGGGGTGAACTACTCCCTCATCACTCCGGAGGCGACCATGGCGGTGTAGAGTCCTCCGGGAGATGAATCCCCTCTCCGGCAGGGTGCCGGAGGCGATCTCCTGAATCCCCCGAGATGGGATTGGCGGCGGCGGCGTCTCTGGAAGGTTTTCCGTATCGTGGCTCTCGGTACTGGGGGTTTCGTGACGAAGGCTATTTGTAGGCGGAAGGGCAGGTCAAGGGGCGTCACGAGGGGCCCACACTACAGGCCGGCGCGGCCAGGGGTGGGGCCGCGCCGCCCTAGGGTTTGGCCACCCTGTGGCCCCACTTCGTTGACTCTTCGGTCTTCTGGAAGCTTCGTGGAAAAATAGGGACCTGGGTCTTGATTTCGTCCGTCCGAGGATATTTCCTTACTAGGATTTATGAAACCAAAAACAGTCAGAAAACAACAACTGGCTCTTCGACATCTTGTTAATAGGTTAGTTCCGGAAAATGCATAAATATGACATATATTGTGCATATAACATGTAGATATCATCAATAATGTGGCATGGAACATAAGAAATTATCGATACGTTGGAACGTATCAGCATCTAGCTTAGTTCTGCTCGTCAGGAGCAGGTAAACAATAACAAAGATAATTTCTGAAGTGACATGCTATCATAATCTTGATCATACTATTTGTAAAGCATATGTAATGAATGCAGCGATCAAAACAATGGTAATGACATGAGTAAACAAGTGAATCATAAAGCAAAGACTTTTCATGAATAGTACTTAAAGACAAGCATCAATAAGTCTTGCATAAGAGTTAACTCATAAAGCAATAAATCAAAGTAAAGGTGTTGAAGCAACACAAAGGAAGATTAAGTTTCGGCGGTTGCTTTCAACTTATAACATGTATATCTGATGGATATTGTCAACAGAGAGTAATATAACAAGTGCAATATGCAAGTATGTAGGAGTCAATGCACGGTTCACACAAGTGTTTGCTTCTTGAGGTGGAAGGAGAAATAGGTGAGCTGACTCAACATAAAAGTAAAAGAATGGTCCTTCAAAGAGGAAAGCATCGATTGCTATATTTGTGCTAGAGCTTTTATTTTGAAAGCATGAAACAATTTTGTCAACGGTAGTAATAAAGCATATGAGTTATGTAAATTATATCTTGCTAAGTTGCAAGCCTCATGCATAGTATACTAATAGTGCCCGCACCTTGTCCTAATTAGCTTGGACTACCGGGTCATCACAATGCACATGTTTTAACCAAGTGTCACAATGGGGTACCTCCATGCCGCCTGTACAAGGGTCTAAGGAGAAAGTTCGCATTGGATTTCTCGCTTTTGATCATTCTTCAACTTAGACACCCATACCGGGACAACATGAATAACAGATAATGGACTCCTCTTTAATGCATAAGCATGTAGCAACAATTATTATTCTCATATGAAATTGAGGATATATGTCCAAAGCTGAAACTTCCACCATGATTCATGGCTTTAGTTAGCGGCCCAATGTTCTTCTCTAACAATATGCATGCTTAACCATATGGTGGTAGATCTCCCTTACTTCAGACAAGACGGACATGCATAGCAACTCACATGATATTCAACAAAGAATAGTTGATGGCGTCCCCAGAAGCATGGTTCTCGCACAACAAGCAACTTAATAAGAGATAAAATGCATAAGTACATATTCAATACACAATAGTTTTAAGGCTATTTTTTGTCCCATGAGCTATATATTGCAAAGGGCGAATGATGGAATTTTAAAGGTAGCACTCGAAGCAATTTACTTTGGAATGCGGAGAAATACCATGTAGTAGGTAGGTATGGTGGACACAAATGGCATGATGGTTGGCTCAAGGATTTTGGATGCATGAAGTATTCCCTCTCGATACAAGGTTTAGGCTAGCAAAGTTATTTGAAACAAACACAAGGATGAACGGTGCAGCAAAACTCACATAAAAGACATATTGTAAACATTATAAGACTGCTCTACACCGTCTTCCTTGTTGTTCAAAACTCAATACTAGATATTATCTAGACTCTAGAGAAACCAAATATGCAAACCAAATTAGCAAGCTCTAAGTGTTTCTTCATTAATGGGTGCAAAGTATATGATGCAAGAGCTTAAACATGAGCACAACAATTGCCAAGTATCCCATTACCCAAGACATTTTAGAATTACTACATGTAGCATTTTCCAATTCCAACCATACAACAATTTAACGAAGAAGAAACTTCGCCTTGAACATTATGAGTAAAGCCTAAGGACATATTTGTCCATATGCAACATCGGAGCGTGTCTCTCTCCCACAAAGAATGCTAGGATCCAACTTTATTCAAACAAAACAAAAACAAAAACAAACCGACGCTCCAAGCAAAGTGCATAAGATGTGACGGAATAAAAATGTAGTTTCAGGGGAGGAACCTGATGATTTTGTCGATGAAGAAGGGGATGCCTTGGGCATCCCCAAGCTTAGGCGCTTGAGTCTTCTTAGAATATGCAGGGGTGAACCACCGGGGCATCCCCAAGAGCTTTTACTCCTCTTGATCATAGTATATCATACTCCTCTCTTGATCCTTGAAAACTTCCTTCACACCAAACTTCAAGTCAAACTCATTAGAGAGTTAGTGCACAATAAAAATTTACATGTTCAGAGGTGACACAATCATTCTTTACACTTCTGGACATTGCATAAAGCTCCTGGACATTAATGGATCAAGAAATTCATCCAACATAGCAAAAAAGGCAATAGCAATACGAAATAAAAGGCAGAATCTGTCAAAACAGAACAGTTCGTAAAGACAGATTTTAAAATGGCACCAGACTTGCTCAAATGGAAAAACTCAAAACTAATGAGAAAGTTGCATACATATCTGAGGATCACTCACGTAAATTGGCATAATTTTCTGAGTTACCTACAGAGAATTAGGCCCAGATTCGTGACAGCAAAAAAATCTGTCTCTGCGCAGTAATCCAAATCTAGTATGAACCTTACTATAGAGACTTTACTTGGCACAAAAAACATGATAAGGAGAAGGTTGCTACAGTAGTAAACAACTTCCAAGACTCAAATGTAAAACAAAGTACTGTAGTAAAAACATGGGTTGTCTCCCAGAAAGTTCTTTCTTTATAGCCATTAGATGGGCTCGGCAGTTTTAATGATGTACTCGCAAGGAAATAAGAGTTGAAGCAAAGAGAGCATCAAAAAGCAAATTCAAAACACATTTAAGTCCTAACATGGCCCCTGCCATAGGAATCTTGTAAATAAACAAGTTCATGAAGAGCAAAGTAACAAGCATAGGAAGATAAAACAAGTGTAGCTTCAAAAATTTCAGCACATAGAGAAGTGTTTTAGTAACATGAAAATTTCTACAACCATATTTTCCTCTCTCATAATAACTTTGTAGCATCATGGGCAAACTCAACAATATAACTATCACATAAAGCATTCTTATCATGAGTCTCATGCATAAAATTATTACTCCCCACATAGGCATAATCAATTTTATTAGTTGTAGTGGGAGCAAATTCAACAAAGTAGCTACCATTATTATTCTCATCAAGTGTAGGAGGCATAGTATCATCAAAGTAAATTTTCTCCTCAATGCTTGGGGGACTAAAAATATCATGCTCATCAAAGCCGGCTTCCCCAAGCTTAGAATTTTCCATATCATTAGCAACAATGGTGTTCAAAGCGTTCATACTAATATGTTCCATAGGTTTTTAAATTTTCGCATCAAACCATCCATGTCTTAAATCAGGAAATAGAATAAGAAGCTCATTGTTGCCCATTATGCCTAACTAGTGTAAACAAGAACTTAGTATTTTCAGGGGTATTCATTTTAACAGCAGTAAATAAAGCAAACTAGATAAAATAAATGCAAGTAACTAATTTTTTTGTGTTTTTGATATAGAGCAAGACAGTAAATAAAGTAAAACTAGAAACTAATTTTTTTGTGTTTTTGTTTAAGTGCAGCAAACAAAGTAGTAAATAAAATAAAGCAAGACAAAAACAAATTAAAGAGGAAGTGGAGACTCCCCTTGCGGCGTGTCTTGATCTCCCCGGCAACGGCGCCGGAAAAAGAGCTTGATGGTGTATTTCACACGTTCGTTGGGGAACCCCAAGAGGAAGGTATGATGCTTGACAAGTTTTCCTCAAAAAGAAACCAAGGTTTATCGAACCAGGAGGGGCCAAGAAGGACGTTGAAGGTTGGTGGCGGCGGGATGTAGGCGCAACACCAGAAATTCCGGCGCCAACGTGGAACCTGCACAACACAAACCAAGTACTTTGTCCCAACGAAACAGTGAGGTTGTCAATCTCACGGCTTGCTGTAACAAAGGATTAACCGTATTGTGGAAGATGATTGTTCACGAAGCAGAGTAAAACAAGTATTGCGGTAGATTGTATTTCAGTATAAAAGAATGGACCGGGGTCCACAGTTCACTAGGGTGTCTCTCCCATAAGATAAAGCATGTTGGGTGAACAAATTACAGTCGGGCAATTGACAAATAGAGGGCACCGCAATGCACATACATGACATGGTAAATATAGTGAGATTTAATTGGGCATTACGACAAAGTACATAGCCTCCAACTGCATCTATGCCTAAAAAGTCCACCTTCGAGGTTATCATCCGAACCCCCTCCAGTATTAAGTTGCAAAGCAGAGACAATTGCATTAAGTATGGTGCGTAATGTAATCAACAACTACATCCTCGGACATAGCATCAATGTTTTATCCCTAGTAACAGCACAACACAACCTTAGGGGTTTCTGTCACTCCCCCAGATTCAATCGAGGCATGAACCCACTATCGAGCATAAATACTCCCTCTTGGAGTTACTAGCATCAACTTGGCAGAGCCTCTACTAATAACGGAGAGCATGCAAGATCATAAACAACACATAAACATCAGATTGATAATTACCATAGCATAGTATTCTCTATCCATCGGATCCCGACAAACACAACATATAGCATTACGAGATAGATGATCTTGATCATGTTAGGCAGCTCACAGATCCAACAATGAAGCACAATGAGAGGAAGACAACCATCTAGCTACGGCTATGGACCCATAGTCCAGGGTGAACTACTCACTCATCACTCCGGGCTCATGGCGGTGTAGAGTCCTCGGAGATGAATCCCTCTCGGCGAGGTGCGGAGGCGATCTCTGAATCCGAGATGGGATTGGCGGCGCTGCGTCTCTGGAAGGTTTTCCGTATCGTGGCTCGTCTTGGGGGTTTCGTGACAAAGGCTATTTGTAGGCGGAGAGGGCAAGTCGGGGAGAGCACGGGGCCCAAACCACGAGGCGGCGCGGCCGGGGAGTGGGGCGCGCCGCCCTAGGGTTTGGCCACCTGTGGCCCCTCGTTGACTCTTGGGTGTACGGAAGCTTCGTGGAAAAATAGGGACATGGGTCTTGATTTCGTCGATTCGAGAATATTTCCTTACTAGGACTGAAACCAAAACACAGAAAACGCAAGGCTCTTCGGCATCTTGTTAATAGGTTAGTTCAGAAAATGCATAAATATGACATATAATGTGCATATAACATGTAGATATCATCAATAATGTGGCATGGAACATAAGAAATTATCGATACGTTGGAGACGTATCAAAGCCATGGCTAACCGAATCCTCGGGTGCCTTCCATCAATCACATACCATGGAGGAATGTCTATTTGCAATTTAAGTTGCTTACTGATAAATCGGGGCAAAACATGTGAAGAGAATTATTAATGAACGTTGATTAAGGGGCGGGAACCCCGTTGCAGCTCTTTTTAATTATTGGATAAGCGGATGTGCCACTAGTCCATATATGTCGGGAGTAAATGACAAGATTGAAAGATAAACACCACATATTTCCTCATAAGCTATAAAACATCTACTTTCCCGAACACTTTGCTATTGTTTTGCCTCTAATTTGTGTATTTTGGATGCAACTAACACGGACTAACGATTTGCTCTAGTGTCTCGTTTTGTGCAGATCAACTTTCGGGAAAAACCTGGTTTTGACGAAGGCCTATTTTCCCCAGAAAACTCACGGAGCCGAGAAGGGCAAGGCGAGGTGGGGGCACGGGCCCCCGCACTAGGCGGCGCGGCCCGGGAGGGCCCGCGCGGCCCAAGTGTGGCGGCCTCGGCGGCCCCGATGCCCTCTTTCGGACTACTTATCGCCCTCGACCTAAGCGCACGGGAAGAAGTCGAAGTCACCAAAACCCTCCAGAATGCCACATCGCGAAACTCCGTCTCGGGGACCAGAAGTCTCCGTTACGGCACCTCGCAGGGACGAGGGAATTGGAGAGATCATCGCCGTATACCACGACGCCTCTACATCAGCCATGTTTCCCCATCCATGTGTGAGTAACGCTGTAGGCTGAAGGGGATGGTAGGGATTGGATGAGATTGGTCATGTAATAGTCATAGATTGTTAGGGCATAGTGCCTAGTATCCGTAGATGTTACTTTTATGATATTGTTGCAACTTGTTATGCTTAATGCTTGTCACTAGAGGCCCGAGTGCCATGATCTCAGATCTGAACATGTTATTGATTCATGAAGATATTCGTTGTTTATGATCTTGCAAGTTGTATACACATGTCGTGTTGGAACCAATGGCCCCGAAGTGACCAATCGGACAACCGGAGGGATGGTAGTGATGTGAGGATCACATGTGTTCACGGAGTGTTAATGCTTTGCTCCGGTACTCTATTAAAAGGAGTACCTTAATATCCAGTAGATTCCCTTGAGGCCCGGCTGCCACGGGCTGGTAGGACAAAAGATGTTGTGCAAGTTTCTTATTGCGAGCACGTACGACTACACATGCCTATTGATTGATTAGTACTTGGATACCGTTTTATTATTATGCCCTGCTTTGATTGTTACATGAGTTTCTCTCATCCATGCAACGCTCGTTAATCAGTCCTGTGCCTACAGTATTTTAATCCTGTTGTTTACTATAATCACTACTGCTGTGTTGCTGCTACTCTTTTTTTATTTTCCCTCTATTGCTATAAAGCTGACACTGCGATAAACTCTTGCGAGCAAGTCTGTTTCCAGGTGCGCTGAATTGACAACTCATTTGTTAAGGCTTTCAAGTATTCTTTGTCCCCCCTTGTGTCGAATCAATAAATTGGGTTTTACTTCCCGCGAAGACTGTTGCGATCCCCTATACTTGTGGGTCATCAATGAGCTATAAAACATTGACACAAATTGAGAAGCATTTTGAAGGTTTTAAAGGTAGCACATGAGAATTTACTTGGAATGGTTTGAAATGCCATGCATAGGTATTTATGGTGGACACTTTGGAATAACTTGGTTTTAGGTGTTTGGAAGCACGAGCAGCGTTCCCGCTCAGTACAAGTGAAGGCTAGCAATAGACTGGGAAGCGACAATCAAGAGAGAAATGTCATAATCATGCTTGCGACAAAATAAATTAACGGAGGCATAAAAGTGATACAAGAACTCTGAGGTGAAGTAAATCATCGAGGCTTAATTGATTTTGTTCAGTCATATGCATGCGTGAGCATGTGCCAAGTTGAATCAAGTGAATTATTCAGAGGAGGATACCACAATGTCATATCTATCTATGAATAAAACAATGCAAGCAAATATTTATGACATGCTACTCATATTAATAAATTGGAACTAATCATGAGAGATCATGAACTACTAGACTTTCTTAAGTGACATATACCTCACATGAACCAACTAAGCATGCTCACATGGATGAGTATATGTACAAAAATGAAAACAAATAGAGTTCATACCAGCCTCTCACCACAATCGGATTGTAAGTAGATCGTCATTATTGCCTTTTCACTTGTGTAGCTTGAATAATATGGAATGAAAACCACGCTCCAGCCACCGAAGACCATTGAACTCATAATGAACTTTACAAAACCAAAGAAGAATACAAATATTTTGGTGTTTTCGAATTAGAAACAAGAACAAAAGGAAACAAACAAACAAAGCAAAATCTTTTTGGTTTTCTATAGCAAACCAACGATAGCAAACAAAGCAAAATAAAAGCAAGAAACCAAGGTAAACAAATGGTAAAGAGAAACAACAGAAATATTTTGGTCTTTTTGTTTTAGGAAAGAAACAAAGCAAAAACAAGAAAATGAAAACTAAAAGAAACACAGAAAAGCAAGATGGCAGAAATCTGCCAAAACTTGACAGCAGTACAGTAATCGATTTTTAAGAAATTCTTCCGCTGCTCAGCTCGAAAAGTGTTCAACTAATGAAAGTTAGATAACAACCTGGGGAACATGCACAAAAAATGGCAGCTCAAAATGACGTTCTGGCTGCGCACAGGAATTTTTTTAGTAACAGCCCAGAATCTGTTTTTTTAGCCAGCACTTCCCAAAATATCATCTCACTCATTAGAAACCACTTTAAGAAGCTAAACAAGTATATACATGTTTCCAGCAACCATAATATTCAAAGAATGAGTGATGCCGGTATACCTCCCCCCAAGCTTAGGCTTTTGGCCCAAGTGGAGATCAACCCCATGGTGCCCATGCACATTTTTGGGTGTTAAAATTATTATTCCAGGGCAGAAAAAGATTTTCAAACCTCTAAACAACTAAAGCATCTTGTAAAATAAGTAGTGCTACAACAAGTAAAACAAGTGGAGAAGGAAAAAATGTTGTTTAGCTCTTCTATGCATATAAAATGTATTTGTTAACAAGGTTGATCAAGTCTTGCCACCAAATAAATTTTACATAGCATAAGAAGAATTAAACCTCAAATCAATCATGTTACCTTGTATTGTATTGATATGGATCCAATCACAAGAGTTTGATATTCATCTTTAGGCTCATATATAGGACAATCAATAGTTCCCACTTTGATAGTTCTCACATTAGTAATTGTATTAACTCCACATGCTTTCTCAATCCTCTTGGGAAAATAAACGGTATGCTCCTTGTCATCAACATTGAAAGTAACTTTTCCTTTATTGCAATCAATAACATGCGGTGTTAAGAAAGGGTCTTCCAAGAATAATAGACATATTATCATCTTCAGGCATTTCCAACACAACAAAATCAGTTAATATTAAGCAATTATTAGTAACTTGAACAGGAACATCCTCACATATACCAACAGGAATAGCAGTAGATTTATCAGCCATTTGCAAAGATATATCGGTCGGTATCAACTTATCTAAATAAAGTCTCTTATAAAGAGAGAAAGGCATAACACTAACACCTGCTCCCAAATCACATAGAGCTGTTCTAACATAATCTATTATATACTAAAAGCAAAATAAGGGTGTTTAAATAGAGACACCACATTAATCCACATCATTAGTATTATTTTAGCTGTTAGATCTATAAGTTTAATGGTCAAGATTTAAAGATTTTACGTAACATATATAACACATATTTTGTGACATACATGATATGTCATGTCTAGCACCGTACGCGGAAGGAAAAATAAAAAAGAAAAGACACATATGGAAACGTGATAAAACGTATGGCAATAGGACTCATGATTCACATATAATAGAGACTCAATTGATTAGCGACCAAAAAAGCTAAATGGTCTCTACTACGTGAGTATACATGGAAAGCCAGAAAACAACATGGAACGGATCCCGTACAAATAAGGCAGGGTCCCTTTAAAAAATTAAATGTACACTTCTATCTATAAATAAACCCCACAAAAATAGGCCAGTCAGTTTAAAAAAATACTACATTATTTTTTTGAGGGAAAGCCAAAAAATACTATACATCATTTAGCTATCTAGCCTCCTAGAGATAATAAGTTCGTTCAGGATGCAATATACGGATGTATCATGGAGATGTCACGTTAATCTATGTCATCTTAATTATTTTTTATTGTTAGATCTAAAATCTATAGTCAGGATTTAATGAAAATTGTTTGTTGTCAAAACAAGTCTTTGACACATATTATATTAAAAATTAGGGAGCATAGTGGTTTCCGCCCAAACGAAATAAATTCTCTATGTGATGAAAAAAGAACTAGCGATGTTGCCTGCGCCGCCATAGTGCTTCACGGATCGATCAAAGGAGAAAACAGAAAAGTCGGCACATCATAAAGATAGGGCCCACCGCTGAGTTACTTTATTAAACCACCTAAGTACACTCCTCACTTGAGTTATTTCATTTTATAAGATCACCAGAGAAAATTTCTAATCTAGGTAATCTTAAAGATCAATCTATAATAAATATCATGTGCTCTATTTGAACTCCACATGCCTACGTGGCTTCAACTACTTTCTTTATTTTTATTTACTTTGTCGTTCCATCTATCATATAAAATCTATGGTAATAAAATAAACATAATATATATTTTTATGTTATATGATTTTAGTGTGATGGATGTTGATATTTGTTCCTATATTTTTAGACAAGCTTTGCAAACTTTGAAAGTAACTAAATTTAGAATACAGAGTAAACAAAAAATAGGGATATAATATTTTGATCGGTTGATTGGTTGATAGCGGCAAATATTGTGCTCATGTGTAGAATTTTGTCGTCAAAATTTAGATTGAAGTATGAATTATGCATATCTTCTTGAACAATAACACATTAGATAGTCTCTAAACGGCCACAAGAGGCGATGTTATATATGTAAAAATGAACAAGTCATTAACTAGATGAAGTTCCAAGAGTACTTTTAAGGTGATTGATAACTAAAAATAATTATTATCATTTACATCCAAAAATCGACGTAAATCAAGAAATTCATATCCAATAATTCCATTTGAAAGATGTATTGTGTTGCATTTTTCAAATTTATATGGCATGTCTTAATTCATTCTTAGTTTAGAATTACACTTATGGACACAATCAAGATGCGACTTGACTCAAATTAATATACATGTTAGTATAACATAAGAAAATTATGCGATGTGACTTGCAGATCTAACTAATTATAAATAAATAATTCGTAAATAAAGAAAAGCTTGATAGAGTGTCATGTGTTTTTGAACCAAGGTTGTAAGAAAAGTATGAAATCTCAATGCATAAAAGAGTAAATAAACACATAGAATTAATATAATCACATGCAATAATATACTTTTATAGAGATTATAGAACTGTATTATGTGCTACATTATAGAGTGGATGTGATGTTTTTTAAGGAGTATAACCACAATGAAATGTGGATATTCTTGAAGCTGTCAATTTAGGATTACAACTTTTTAATGCATTAAAGGCGATGCCCTCGCATTTGCGAGGGCCACTATGCTAGTTATTCTTAATAGAACAAGGAATAGTCGGTATACCTGGGTCGCCAAGCTTCTTTAGAACCTTACCATTGAAAGAATAATTAGCAAGCATAGTGGAAATCTCCTCATTAGAATTTTCCTTTTGTTAGAGACAATATCTTTCATATACTTTGAATAAGGAGGCAATTTAATAGCATCGGTCAAAGGTTTGCAGGAATAAAGGTTTCATCCAATCACAAAATTTATTATAGTGTTCTTCTTCCTTTGATTTTAGTTTCTTAGCAGGAAAGGCATTTGCTTTTGAACCCAAGGTTCTCTTTCATTACCATGTTTCTTAGCAATAAAATCTTCTTTAGTATACTTTTTATTTTTAGCATGCTTTCCAGGTTCATCTTCTCTTCTTTATCAGAAGCATCATTCTTATCATTATCTTTATCATGTTCATTACCCCTTTCAGTTTCAGCATCAGAAATAGAAATACTATTAGGATCATTAACAGGCTCAGAGGATTCTACAACAGTTTTATGTTTCTTTTTCTTTTTCTTAGATGGAGCACTAGTTTCAGTTCGTTGAGAATCTTGTTCAACTCTTTTGGGATGCCCTTCAGGATATAGAGGATCCTGGGTAGAAACACCACCTCTAGTTGTTACTTCATAAGCATGTTTTTCTTTAGATTATTTTTTTAACAAGTCATTTTGCACTTTAGTGAGTTGATCAATTTGAGTTTGAACCATATGAAAGTGTTTAACAAGCATCTTAACATCATTGGAGTTCTCTCCACAATACCATGCAATTCACTAATAGCTCGAGAATTTTCTATTAAATGATTCTCTACTCTCATATTAAAATTATTTTGCTTAACAATATAATTATCAAACTCATCTAAGCATTGAGCGGGAGGTTTTGAATACGGAATATCTTCCCTAGTAAAGCGTTGAAGAGAGTGTACCTCAATCATGGATGAAGGGGAGTTATCTTACATAAATCTTCTATGGGAGGTAAATTCTTCACATCTTCGGATTTAATACCTTTCTCTTTAAGAGATTTCTTGGCTTCCCTCATATCTTCATCATTTAATTTAATCATACCCCTCTTCTTCAATATTGGTGTCGGGGTTGGTTCAGGTGTAGACCAATCATCATGATTCCGGCCTATTCTCGCCAATAATTCTTCAGCGTCATCTGGAGTTCTTTTCCTGAAAACACAACCAGCACAACTATCCAGGTATGCCCTAGACTCAATGGTTAGTCCACTATAAAATATATCAAGTAAATCATGCTTTTCCAGATCATGTCCAGGCCGAGCTCAATAAGAGAGCAAAATCTCGCCCAAGCCTCAGGCAATTTCTCTCCATCTTCCTGGTCAAAATTATAAATTCTCTGCAAAGCAATATGTTGAGCACTGGCAGGAAAGTATTTCCAAAAGAAAACATCAAGCAACTCTTTTGGACTATCAATGGAATTAGGTGGCAAGCTATTGTACCAAGTTTTAGCATCATCCTTTAATGAGAAAGGAAAAATTTTAGCAACGAAATAAGTACGCTTCTTAACATCATCAGAAAACAAGTTACTTAGAGTAGACAGCTCAATCATGTGTTCTACGGCACTTTTTTTCAGTACCACAAAAGGTGTTTTCTCAATAATAGATATATGAGACAAATCAAGAAAAATCATAATCCTTATCCTTAATGTTTATAGGAGATGTGGCAAATTTAGGATCGGGAGACAGTTTATATCTAACAGCATGCAAGCAACTTTTTAATTTTTCTTGCATCAGTAGTAGCATTGCATTTATCAATAAAATCATCATCAAGTTCTACATAATCTTCATCAATCATCACTAGAGTATTCAACAGACTCAGGTGAATTAATAGGTGTAGGCATTTTCATTAGGAGTTTCAGCATTTTCAATTTGTCTAGACCTAGCAATTTGTAGCATCTAGAAAAGATCCTAATGAACCATCATTATCAAACACAGGAGAAGCATCATCAAAATTATAAGAGGAACTTTCAGATCTAGCAGAAGTACCAGCATGTGAAGCTTGTGGTGGTGAAACAAGTTTATCTATCACGGATGGTGAATCAAGAGCAGCAGAGGTACTCAGAGTTGTACCTTTTCTTGTAGTGGATGGTAATATGGCGACTTTAGTATCGCAAGGTTTACCCATGATGGAGAATTTGCAGCGAACAATATCAAAGTGAACTTCCAAATAAAGCTATGCTCGGCAACGGCGCCGGAAAATAGTCTTGATGACCCACAAGTATAGGGGATCATAACAGTCTTCGTGGAAGTAAAACCCAATTTGATTCGACACAAGGGAGACAAAATACTTGAAAGCCTTACGGTGAGTTGTCAATTCAGCTGCACTGGAAACAGACTTGCTCGCAAGAGTTTATCGATGTGCGATTTTATAGCGATAGCAGTAGTGAAATAACGACGAGTAAAGACAGCGGTAGTGATTATAGTAAACAACAGGATTAAAATACGTAGGCACGGGGATGGATGAACGGGCGTTGCATGGATGAGAGAAACTCATGTAACAATCAAGGCAGGGCATTTGCAGATAATAATAAAACGGTATCCAAGTACTAATCAATCAATAGGCATGTGTTCCATATATAGTCGTACGTGCTCGCAATGAGAAACTTGCACAACATCTTTTGTCCTACCAGCCGGTGGGAGCCGGGCCTCTAGGGAATCTACTGGAAATTAAGGTACTCCTTTTAATAGAGCACCGGGGCAAAGCATTAACACTCCGTGAACACATGTGATCCTCATATCACTTCCCCTTCGGTTGTCCCAATTTCTATCACTTTGGGGCCTCGGGTTCGGGACAACAATACGTGTATACAACTTGCAGGTGATCATAAAACAATGCATATCATCATGAAACAATAACATGTTCAGATCTGAGATCATAGCACTCGGGCCCTAGTGACAAGCATTAAGCATAACAAGTTGCAACAATATCATAAAGTACCAATTACGGATACTAGGCACTATTTCCTAACAATCTTATGCTATTACATGACTAATCTCATCCAATCCCTACCATCCCCTTCAGCCTACAGCGGGTTATCCACACACATGGATAGAAACATAGCTGATCGATGGAGAGGGCGTCGGTGGTGATGATGGCGATGATCTCCTCCAATTCCCGTCCCGGCGGAGTGCCAAAACGGAGTTTCTGGTCCCGAGACGGAGTTTCGCGATGGTGGCGGCGTCCCTGGAGTCTTTCTGGCGATTTCGTCTAACCCCACGTGCGTTTTTAGGTCGAGGCGAATAAGTAGTCCGAAGGGGGGCGTCGGGGGCCAGCCGAGGCCCACACACTAGGGCGGCGCGCCCCCCTCCAGGCCGCGCCGGCCTGCGTGTGGGGGGCCTCGGGCCTCCCCCATGCCCTTCGCTCCGTTATTCTTATGGAAAAATAAGACCTTTGGCATAAATTCCGAGGATTTTCCTGAAAGTTGGATTTCTGCACCAAAACGAGACACCAGAGCAACTGCTGAAAACAGCGTTAGCCCGTGTTAGTTGCATCCAAAATACACAAATTAGAGGCAAAACAATAGCAAAAGTGTTCGGGAAAGTAGATACGTTTTGGACGTATCAACGCGCCAGCACCTTCTCCGGCAGCTCCTACCGGCAAGCCAGCTCAGAAGGAGGGATTTCAAACATCTCGGGATAAGTGTGTGAACGTGCCCCCCCCTGGCACGGCAACGGCAGCACGCCGGCCGCGCTACCCTTGTGCCCGGTGAAAAGGCTCCACTCAGTGAGCCGGATCACGCTTAGCCATGGCGAGGTCAACACAGGCCGGCTGCGAGGCGTCTGCTGAGAAGTGGAACACAGCGGACATGTCCCCGACCACCGCGGCAGGCAAGGATAAGCTTCCGATGGCTGACCCTTGGGGCCAGTGACTCGGCACAACACGGCCGGCAACGCGCCGTCAAGGAGTTTGACCACGCGTGGCACGACGTCAGCGGCAACATGGTGGTAAGTTCCACATCCAAAACTTTTTCTTCTTTCAACAATGCCGGTTTTCAATCTCTCAACTTATAGATATATCCTCGTAGTCCCCGAGTTTCGGGTTGAGCACGCAGTTCTTAGCGCGAAACTTGCTTTCTAAAAATGCGCTTTGCTTTGTCGGTTTCGGGTTAGTGCGATTCTTAGCGCGAAAAGGTCATGTAAAAAAACCGCATATGAGTCCCGAGTTTCGGGTTGGTACAGTTCTTAGCGCGAAACTTTGCTTAAAAACCGCATAGCCGGTCCCGAGTTTTGGGTTGAGCACGCGTTCTTAGCGCGAAACTTGCTTGAAACAAAAAACCGCATAGCCAGTCCCCGAGTTTCGGGTTAAGCACGCAGTTCTTAGCGCGAAACTTTCTTGACACAAAACTCCGGCATAGCCTTTCTGGACGCTTCTTAGCTTGACAGGGCACCTTGGACACCCGGAACCTTTTTATCTTGAGCAGGCACGCTGGACAGCCGGAAGCAGCTCTTCGAGGAGCTTGTGGGAGCACCGGTTCCTTTCCGCGGCCCACAGCAAGTGCCAAGGTGAGTTTCCATCTTCCGGCCTCTTTTTGTACCGGTTGCTTTTCACAACGTATACTCATAAGTTTTTTGTACAGCTGCCCTTCCGGAAGCCTCCTCTGAGGACCTCTCCGCCCAGCTCTCTGCGCTTAAAGGTACAATTTACTTGCTCATTTTATTTTTCCTCTTTTGAATCTACCGGTTTCTTTTGCTAATCCTTTGTTCTTCCGGCTTACAGCTGAAAAGGAGCAGCTTGCCCTCGAGCACCACAAGGCCCTGGACGCTCAAGAGAAAATCTCTTCTGAGCTGAAGGATAAGCTTATGCAAGCTGAACTCCGGCACGCGCGAGCTCAAGGAGGCCCGGCTGCTGCTGAGGCCAAGGCGGACGAGTCGTTGAAGGACTTCACCGGCCTCCAGCGCGGTGCTGCGGAAGGAGCTGGAGGAGGAGTCCGGCTGCTAAAGAGGCGCGGGACCGGAGCCATGTTCACCTCGGACCAGGTGAGTATGACCGGTTGGTCATTCAGGCGATACACTGGCCCTCGGTAAGTCTTTTTCTTCTTTTGGCTTACAAGCTTATATCTTCCGGCAGTATATCCTTATACCGGTTCCTTTTTTCTTTCCCTTTCTTTCCTTGCAGACCTCTTCCCGGAGTCTCGGCCGCGTTGCGAAAGAGGGTAACGGAGCGCAGGTTGAGCAAGCTCTGAGCAATCCGGATGCGCCCTGGGACGCCTACGACCATCTTGTCGCGTTGGCCGCCCGGATCTCCCACATGAGAGCTGTGGACCGGCATCTGGTTGATCTGCCTGAGAGGGCCATGCAACTCTTCAAGGTCCTGTGGCCCGGGGAAGCGCTGCCGGCAAACCGACGCTCCTCTCGATCGAAGAGCGCCGGAAGAAGGTTCGAGGTGGCGTGCTCATCTGCCCGTGCCGGAGCTGACGCAGCGCTCCGCGTTGCCTGCTCTTGGTACAAGGATCTAGACCTCGACGCCCTCCACAGCTTGCGCGGCGGTGCGCCTGCCGACACCGACCCCGCCAAGACTGCGAAACGTAAAGACCGTGCGTACCGGATTGCCCAGTCCGCTGCTACCAGCACCTTCATCCGTCCTCCTGCTAACTTAGCGGATGCACTATCTGATGACGAGGAGGAGGATGTCGGTGAGGACGAGGAGGAGGCCCCGGAAGACGACGTCGTCCCAGATCAAGCCCCGGAAGCTCCCGCTGCCTGAAACACCTTGCTTTGTTCGGTTACCACCTGTTGTCTTAAAACAATGTCTGTTAAATTCTCCCCCGGTGTGCCGGGGTGTTTGATGTAAAACAATATCCGTTATGTCCTTTTGGTTGTGGTACACCTTATTATGTCGGTATCTTATATGATATGCCGGTGATGTCTACGCACGCTTCTATTCTTGTAGACAGTGTTGGGCCTCCAAGAGCAGAGGTTTGTAGAACAACAGCAAGTTTCCCTTAAGTGAATCACCCAAGGTTTATCGAACTCAGGGAGGAAGAGGTCAAAGATATCCCTCTCAAGCAACCCGCAAATCACGAAACAAAGAAGTCTCTTGTGTCCCCAACACACCAATTATCAGATGTATAGGTGCACTAGTTCGACGAAGAGATAGTGAAATACAAGTGGTATAGATGATGGTAATATTGGGAAGTAAAGATGCAGTGAACAAGAAACAAGTAGTGCCAGAAAATAGCTTGCACAGCGTGGGAAGCAATTCTGTGGTGTAACTTATTCGGAAGCAAGGCCTAGGGATCATACTTTCACTAGTGGACACTCTCAACATTGATCACATGAATAAATAAATACTACTTCTCACTCTCTTTTGGATGACAAACACCATTCATTGTGTAGGGCTACAAGAGCACCTCGATGCCGGAGTTAACAAGCTCCACAACATTCGATGTTCATATTTAAATAACCTTAGAGTGCATAATAGATCATTGCAATTTAGACCGAGAACTAACATAGCGCACACACTGTCACCATTACACTATGAAAGGGGAATAGATCACATCAATACTATCATAGTAATAGTTAACTCCATAATCTACAAGAGATTACAATCATAACCTACGCCAAGTACTACATGATGCACACACTATCACCATTACATCATGAAGGAGGAATAGACTACTTTAATAACATCACTAGAGTAGCACATAGATGATATTCAACTAGATCACAAAGCTCATGATCACATAATCCATGGGGGAGAGAGATGAACCACATAGCTACCGGTACAGCCCTTAGCCTCGAGGGAGAACTACTCCCTCCTCATCATGGGAGACAGCAGCGGTGATGAAGATGGCGGTGGTGTCGATGGAGATGCCTTCCGGGGGCACTTCCCCGTCCCGGCGGCGTGCCGGAACAGACTTCTGTCCCCGAATCTTGGCTTCGCGATGGCGGCGGCTGCGTAACTTTTCTCGTCCCGTGGCTTATCCCCCTAGGGTTTTCGCGATGGAGTCCTTAAGTAGGCGGAAGGGTAGCCTCGGAGGGGCCCTGGTGGGGCCACACAATAGGGGGGCGCGCCCCACCTTGGCCGCGCCGCCCTGGCGTGTGGGGCCCCCTGGCTCCCCTCGGTCTCTCCCTGGGGTGTTCTAGCTTCGTGGAAAAATAAGATACTGGGCGTTGATTTCGTCAATTCCGAGAATATTTCCTTACTAGGATTTCTGAAACCAAACAACAGAAAAACTGACACTTCGGCATCTTGTCAATAGGTTAGTTCCGGAAAATGCATAATAATGACATAAAGTGTGAATAAAACATGTAGGTATTGTCATAAAACTAGCATGGAACATAAGAAATTATAGATACGTTTGAGACGTATCAAGCATCCCCAAGCTTAGTTCCTACTCGCCCTCGAGTAGGTAAACGATAACAAGGATAATTTCTTAAGTGACATGCTATCAACATGATCTTGATCAATACTATTGTAAAGCATATGAGATGAATGAAGTGATTCAAAGCAATGGTAAAGACAATGAGTAAACTGAATCATATAGCAAAGACTTTTCATGAATAGTACTTTCAAGACAGGCATCAATAAGTCTTGCATAAGAGTTAACTCATAAAGCAATAATTCAAAGTAAAGGTTTGAAGCAACACAAAGGATGATTAAGTTTCAGCAATTGCTTTCAACTTGTAACATGTATATCTCATGGATAATTGTCAACATAAAGTAATATAACAAGTGCAATAAGTAAACATGTAAGAATCAATGCACACGGTTGACACAAGTGTTTGCTTCTAAGATAGAAAGAAGTAGGTAAACTGACTCAACATAAAGTAAAAGAATGGCCCTTCGCAGAGGGAAGCATGGATTACTATTTTTGTGCTAGAGCTTTTCATTTTGAAAACATAGAATTTTTTTTGTCAACGGTAGTAATAAATCATATGTGTTATGTATAAGATATCCTATAAGTTGCAAGCCTCATGCATAGAATACTAATAGTGCTCGCACCTTGTCCTAATTAGCTTGGATTAACACGGATTATCATTGCATAACATATGTTTCAACCAAGTGTCACAAAGGGGTACCTCTATGCCGCTTGTACAAAGGTCTAAGGAGAAAGTTCGCATTGGATTTCTCGCTTTTGATTATTCTCAACTTAGACATCCATACCGGGATAACATAGACAACAGATAATGGACTCCTCTTTTAATGCTTAAGCATTCAACAACAGATAATATTCTCATAAGAGATTGAGGATTAGTGTCCAAACTGAAACTTCCACCATGATTCATGGCTTTAGTTAGCGGCCCAATGTTCTTCTCTAACAATATGCATACTCAAACCATTTGATCATGAAAATCACCCTTACTTCAGACAAGACGAACATGCATAGCAACTCACATGATATTCAACAAAGGTGTAATAGTTGATGGCGTCCCCCGAAACATGGTTACCGCTCAACAAGCAACTTATAAGAAATAAGATACATAGCAACATATTCAATACCACAATAGTTTTTAAGGCTATTTTCCCATGAGCTATGTATTGCAAAAGACAAGGAATGAAATTTTAAAGGTAGCACTCAAGTAATGTACTTTGGAATGGCAGAGAAATACCATGTGGTAGGTATGGTGGACACAAATGGCATGGATTTTGGCTCAAGGATTTGGATGCACGAGAAGAATTCCCTCTCAATACAAGGCTTAGGCTAGCAAGGTTGTTTGAAGCAAACTCAAGTATAAAACGGTGTAGCAAGACTCACATATGAACATATTGTAAGCATTATAAGACTTTACATCGTCTCCTTGTTGTTCAAACACCTTAACCAGAAAATATCTAGACTCTAGAGAAACTAATCATGCAAACCAAATTTTAACAAGCTCTATGTAGTTCTTCATTAATGGGTACAAAGTACATGATGCAAGAGCTTAAACATGATCTATATGAGCACAACAATTGCCAAGTATCAAATTATTCAAGACATTATACCAATTACCACATGCAGCATTTTCCGTTTCCAACCATATAACAATAAACGAAGCAGTTTCAACCTTCGCCATGAACATTAAGAGTAAAGCTAAGAACACATGTGTTCATACGCAACAGCGGAGCGTGTCTCTCTCCAACACAAGCATGAATTTATTCAGAGAATGAAAATAACAAAACGAAAATAAAATCACACAGACGCTCCAAGTAAAGTACATAAGATGTGACTGAATAAAAATATAGTTTCACTAGAGGTGACCTGATAAGTTGTCGATGAAGAAGGGGATGCCTTGGGCATCCCCAAGCTTAGACGCTTGAGTCTTCTTGAAATATGCAGGGATGAACCAGGGCATCCCCAAGCTTAGACTTTTCACTCTTCTTGATCATAGTATATCATCCTCCTCTTGACCCTTGAAAACTTCCTCCACACCAAACTCGAAACAAACTCATTAGAGGGTTAGTGCATAATCAAAAATTTCACATGTTCAGAGGTGACACAATCATTCTTAACACTTCTGGACATTGCCCAAAGCTACTAGAAGTCAATGGAACAAAGAAATCCATCCAACACAGCAAAAGAGGCAATGCGAAATAAAGGCAGAATCTGTCAAAACAGAACAGTCCGTAAAGACGAATTTTCTGGGGCACTTAACTTGCTCAGATGAAAAAGCTCAAATTGAATGAAAGTTGCGTACATATCGAGGATCACGCACGTAAATTGGCAGATTTTTCTGAGTTACCTACAGAGAACCCTGCCCAAATTCATGACAGACAGAAATCTGTTTCTGCGCAATAATCCAAATCTAGTATGAACCTTGCTATCAAAGACTTTACTTGGCACAACAATGCAGTAAAATAAAGATAAGGAGAGGTTGCTACAGTAGTAACAACTTCCAAGACTCAAATATAAAACAAAATTGCTGTAGTAAAATAAACACATGGGTTATCTCCCAAGAAGTGCTTTCTTTATAGCCATTAAGATGGGCTCAGTAATTTTAATGATGCACTCCCAAGAAATAAGAGTTGAAGCAAAAGAGAGCATCAAAAAGCAAATTCAAAACACATTTAAGTCTAACCCACTTCCTATGAAAAAGAATCTTGTAAATAAACAAATTCATGAAGCATAATGCAACAAGCATAGAAAGATAAAACAAGTGTAACTTCAAGATTTTCAGCAAAAAGAGAGGTGTTTTAGTAACATGAAAATTTCTACAACCATAGTTTCCTCTCTCATAAAGATTTTCAGTAGCATCATGAACAAACTCAACAATATAACTATCAAATGAAACATTCTTATCATGAGCTATATGCATAAATTATTACTCTCCACATAAGCATAATCAATTTTATTAGTTGTAGTGGGAGCAAATTCAACAAAGTAGCTATCATTATTATTCTCATCAAGTGTAGGAGGCATAGTATAATCATAATAAAATTTACTCTCCATAGTAGGCGGCACCAAAAGACCACTATCATTATAATCATCATAAATAGGAGGCAAAGTATCATCAAAGAAAATTTTCTCCTCAATGCTTGGGGGACTAAAGATATCATGCTCATCAAAACCAGCTTCCCCAAGCTTAGAATTTTCCATATCATTAGCAACAATGGTGTTCAAAGCGTTCATACTAATATCATTGCTACTAGCATGCAAATAAGATTCCATAGGTTTTTTAATTTTCGCATCAAACCATCCATGTCTTAACTCAGGAAATAGAATAAAAAGCTCACAGTTTTTTTTCCATTATGCCTTACTAGTGTACAAGAAACAAAAAGATGCAATTGCAGGATCTAAACGAAATAGCTTCGAGCACTCACAACGGCACCAGAAAATAACTTAGTTACCTGAGACCGGAGTATGAGTGCCTTTTACCTTTCCCGGCAACGGCGCCGAAAATAGCTTGATGTCTACGCGCTTCTATTCCTGTAGACAGTGTTGGGCCTCCAAGAGCAGAGGTTTGTAGAGAACAGCAAGTTTCCCTTAAGTGAATCACCCAAGGTTTATCGAACTCAGGGAGGAATAGGTCAAAGATATCCCTCTCAAGCAACCCAATCACGATACAAGAAGTCTCTTGTGTCCCCAACACACCCAATACACTTGTCAGATGTATAGGTGCACTAGTTCGGCGAAGAGATAGTGAAATACAAGTGGTATAGATGATGGTAATATTGCAGGAAGTAAAGATGCAGTAAAACAGTAAACAAGCGGTGCCAGAAAATAGCTTGTTGGCGTGGGAAGCAATTCTCTGTGGTGTAACTTATTCGGAAACAAGGCCTAGGGATCATACTTTCACTAGTGGACACTCTCAACATTGATCACATAACTGAATAAACAAATACTACTTTCTCTACACTCTCTTGTTGGATGACAAACACCATTCATTGTGTAGGGCTACAAGAGCACCTCGATGCCGGAGTTAACAAGCTCCACAACATTCGATGTTCATATTTAAATAACCTTAGAGTGCATAATAGATCATTGCAATTTAGACCGAGAACTAACATAGCGCACACACTGTCACCATTACACTATGAAAGGGGGAATAGATCACATCAATACTATCATAGTAATAGTTAACTCCATAATATACAAGAGATTACAATCATAACCTACTGATAACCCACAAGTATAGGGGATCGCAGCAGTCTTCGCGGGTAGTAAAACCCAATTTATTGATTCGACACAAGGGGAGACAAAGAATACTTGAAAGCCTTAACAACGGAGTTGTCAATTCAGCTGCGCCTGGAAACAGACTTGCTCGCAAGAGTTTATCATAACAGTTTTATAGCGAGCGATAGTGAAATACAGAGTAACAGAGACAACAGTAGTGATTATAGTAAACAGCAGGATTAAAATACTGTAGGCACGGGGATGGATAACGGGCGTTGCATGGATGAGAGAAACTCATGTAACAATCAAGCAGGGCATTTGCAGATAATAATAAAACGGTGTCTAAGTACAAAGCAATCAATAGGCATGTGTTCCAATTATAGTCGTACGTGCTCGCAATGAGAAACTTGCACAACATCTTTTGTCCTACCAGCCGGTGGCAGCCGGGCCTCAAGGGAATCTATTGGATATTAAGGTACTCCTTTTAATAGAGCACCGGAGCAAAGCATTAACACTCCGTGAACACATGTGATCCTCACATCACTACCATCCCCTCCGGTTGTCCGATTTCTGTCACTTCGGGGCCATTGGTTCCGGACAGCGACATGTGTATACAACTTGCAGGTAAGACCATAAACAATGAATATCATGATGAAGCAATAACATGTTCAGATCTGAGATCATGGCACTCGGGCCCTAGTGACAAGCATTAAGCATAACAAGTTGCAACAATATCATCAAAGTACCAATTACGGACACTAGGCACTATGCCCTAACAATCTTATACTATTACATGACCAATCTCATCCAATCCCTACCATCCCCTTCAGCCTACAGCGGGGAATTACTCACACATGGATGGGGGAAACATGGCTGGTTGATGTAGGCGTCGGTGGTGATGGCGGCGATGGTCTCCTCCAATTCCCGTCCGGCGAGTGCCGAACGGAGACTTCGGCTCCGAGACGGAGTTGCGATGTGGCGGCGTCCGGAGGGTTTCGGTGACTTCGACTTCTCTCCGTGCGTTTTTAGGTCGAGGGCGATAAGTAGTCCGAAGGAGGGCATCGGGGGCCAGCCGAGGGCCACACGCTAGGGCCGCGCGCCCCCCTCCGGGCCGCGCCCTAGGGTGTGGGGCCTCGGGCCTCCACTGACTTGCCCTTCGGCTCCGTGAGTTTTCTGGGAAAATAGGGCCTTCGTCAAAATCCCGAGGTTTTTCCTGAAAGTTGGATTTCTGCACAAAAACGAGATACCAGAATTCTGCTGAAAACAGCGTTAGTCCGTGTTAGTTGCATCCAAAATACACAAATTAGAGGCAAAACAATAGCAAAAGTGTTCGGGAAAGTGGATACGTTTTGGACGTATCAACTCCCCCAAGCTTAGCTTATTGCTTGTCCTCAAGCAATTCAGTTAACAACTGAGCGATAAAAGAACTTTCACGAACACATTTGTTCATATGATGTAAATATTCTCATGCTATGGCTAACACTTAGGCAGTTCATAATAAGATACATGCAAATAAGATCATCTAATAGCTATGCCAATCATGGAAAGGTACCAACAATTAATAATAAGCATCATGAATCATGTATATAAGCAGGATTGCAATGTTCATAAATGAGTATGATAGAGTGGTATCTCGCTTGCCCATATTTGATCAGCAAAACATAAATGCTCGGGCACCTCTGAAGTTCATAGAAAGACTAGAAATAGTGATTGTCAAAGATAAAAGCATCAAAGTTATACCACAATCAATCATATTTTGAGACAAGCATATTATACTAAGAATGACAGTTGTGCTCTCAAGAAAGTGCTCAAAGAAAGGATGGAGACTCAACATAAAAGTAAAAGATTGACCCTTCGCAGAGGGAAGCAGGGATTAACATGCGCTAGAGCTTTTCATTTGTAAAACAGGAGTAAAATTATTTTGAGAGGTGTTTGTTGTTGTCAACGAATGGTAATGGGTACACCAACTACCTCGCCAACCGGACTTTCAAGAGCGGCTCCCATGAAGGACGTTATCTCCACCAGCAAGGTAGATCATCCCTCTTCTCTTTTGTTTACACACGTATTTTAGTTTTATTATGAGTGACACTCCCCCAACCTTTGCTTACACAAGCCATGGCTAACCGAATCCTCGGGTGCCTTCCATCAATCACATACCATGGAGGAGTGTCTATTTGCAAAATTAAGTTGCTTACTGATGAATCAGAGCAAAACATGTGAAGAGAATTATTAGTAAAGTTTGATTAATCGGGGCTGGGAACCCCATTGCCAGCTCTTTTTGCAAAATTATTGGATAAGCGGATGTGCCACTAGTCCATATGAAAGTCCGTCAAGAGTAAATGACAAGGTTGAAAGTTAAACACCACATACTTCCTCATGAGCTATGAAACATCAACACAAATTAAGAAGCATTTTGAAGGTTTAAAGGTAGCGCATGAGAATTTACTTGGAATGGTTTGAAATGCCATGCATAGGTATTTATGGTGGACACTTTGGAACAACTTGGTTTTCATGTGTTTGGAAGCACGAGCAGCGTTCCCGCTCAGTACAAGTGAAGGCTAGCAAAAGACTAGGGAGCGACAAATCAAGAGAGCAGTAACTGTCATAATCATGCTTGCGGCAAAATAAATTAACCGAGGCATAAAAGTGATACAAGAACTCGAGGCAATGTAAATCATTGAGGCTTAATTGACTCTTGTTCAGTCATATGCATGCGTGAGCATGTGCCAAGTTAATTCAAACGAATTATTCAGAGGAGGATACCACAATATCATACCTATTTATGAATAAAACAATGCAAGCAAACATTCATGACATGCTACTCATATTAATAAATTGGAGCTTAACTGTCAACACCCGGATTTTTAAGTCCAGATGCCTATTATGCCATTCATCGCAATCCCAGGAATATTGTTTTTGCGAGACATAATAGATTGATATCACAACACATCATTCATTACAACACATAATCGTCTTACAACAAAGGATCACATGATCCAGTCTTAATACAACATAGTGGATCTAGAGATCCTATTACAAAACACATAGCGGAAGCGAAGTAGTAGCGGTCGTGGTCCATCTATTCCACAGGCAACTGTTGACGTCAGGAGTGGTCCTAGTTGTCGTAGACGTCCTGCTGTCCTTCTTCCGGGTTCTGGTACTCCTCTTCATAGTCTGGCCATTTGAATAGCCAGGGACACAGCCGTGAGTACTTTAAAGTACTCGCAAACTAATACTAATGTAAATACTATCAACTATAGTAAGGGGGTTCTAAGCTCTAGTTTCATTTGCATAAAGCCAGTTTTATTTCATAAGCACTTTAGTAAACAAAACCTCTTCATTTGCCTAACTTACTCAATTGGGAACATTAGTGTCATTCCCACAACTCTGTGGTGATTCAATTCAAATTCACCATCTCAAGTTCAAATCACAAGTCACCCTTCACATGTCACATTTTTTGAAAATGGTCTGATGACGGAACAGTATGGCCTTTCCAACCGTCCATAACCGTGGACGCGGCTATTCGAATAGTTCTACACTCTGCAGAGGTCGTACACTTGTGCCACAACATTTGCAATAATCCGTCAGGGTTAACTGGCCCTGATTTATCACACTCCGTGCGCGGACTACCAACCATAACCTTTCACTTACATACCCTAGTATAGGCATCTCTCCCCATGACCTTGGCCTCCCAGTGAAGACCAACGTCAGCTGAACTGCAGGGCTTGGGCCGGACATTCACCTCGTTTCACGTCATTTCTCATCATTTCTTTTGTTGTAGAGGCAGCCTCCAGCCTAACCCCGATGACGATTGTTTAGAGGGAACCCATACTAAGATACATAAACTTCTAGTTAAGCCCTTCCCCATAATCAGGTATTGTGGGGGTACTTGCAAAATTGGAATGGTATCGCATCCGAACCCAATCATCAGTTTTGGTAAAATTCACCATGTCATTCACCAGTCATATTCACCTTCAAAATCTTTCAATAGAATGACTCATCATTCCAAGGTTTTCAAAGTCATTTCATTTCACAAGTTCCCAACTAGAGTAGTCATTTTCAATTTAGCACTAGCATCTAAGTATGAGGGGTGCTAAGTAATTTGCTTTGCTTCTAGGCTAACTTTGATACTCTTGTACTAATCCAATACTAACCAAGTGAATCATAAATCAAAAAAAAATACTTTGATAAAACAAAAGTAAATAAAGCTTGTAAAGTAAAACTGGGAAATAGGATCATAAGCATAAAGTAAATGGGGTAATGCCTTGCTCATGGTGAGCTTTGCACTTTGCAAGAGTATTATCTTGCAAGAATATTAGCTTGCCTTGATTGGGGTAGTGGTCAAAGTTCTCTTCTTCTTCTTGGTAGAATACCTCCTCCTCTTGATAGTCTCCGGTACTAGCGTCTATAAACGAATACGAGGATACAATCACCAAACAATACTTAAGTAGACCTAATTAGCCTTAATGGCTCACACAAATGATCTAGCATCATTACTTAACATTACTACCAAAAATTATGCTAGGGTTTCCTTACTTAGTGTTAGAAAAATAATTTCCTCTCATCGAAGTGTGGATTAGGGTTTCTCTTTAGTTTGGGAGAAGTAATTTCCTCTCATTGAACATTGTTAAGATTTAATTTCCTCAATTCATAAAGGTGAGATCATGTTGACCAAGGTCAATACTTCACATTTACCATTTGAGAAACATGATTTAAATGAGGTTCCATACCTCATGCAATTTAAATCCTATTTGATTTAATATCCACAAGTGAGCATATATGAGACCAAGCAATAAGGGTCATCACATTACTTCATACCACTTGTGAAAATGATTTAAATGAGGTGCTACACCTCATAGATTTGAAACCCTAATTTTGAAATAGTTTAAATGGGCTAGATTTTGACTACATAGCCAATACTTTGCTCTAGCCCATGATCATATGAAACAACTATAGTATTTTATTACATAATAAATTAGAAAACATCAAATGTGATTTATGAGAGGTGGAATCACCTCAAAATTCAAAAGGGTTGATTTTTAAGATTTATTTGAAGTTTGAAAAGTTACTGATTTGTTATTTTTACTATTCAAAAACTACACAAGCTATGAGGTTGAAACCAGTGAGGTTTGTTAGAGAATTTCATAAGCTTTCTATAACATTTTGAATCACTAAATTTGGATTAGTACAATTGAAACTATTCAAATTCTAGCAATGTTCTAGTAAGCAAAAGCTGAAATAAAAGTAAACACGAAATTTGAATTTAAACCGCGGGCGGGAAAAGGAGTGGGCCGGCCCAGCGGCGGCCTGGGCCACGCGTGCATGGGGCATGCACGTCGGGCGCGGGCGACGCACGCGGTGCGTCGGATCAGGATCCGACGGCGCTGGGCCGTCGTCTTCCTCCCGACGCTGCTAACTTGCGGGGGCTCTAACTTTCACCTCGGAGCTCGGATTGAGGCGTGGTTTGTTGCGTTGGAAAGGTATTTCCAAGGGCTACAACTTTGCTGTAGGGCTCCGGGGCTATGGTGATGAAAATCTGGGCGCTTTTGAGGGATGCCGCCGGTGGCCGTGATGAGCTTGTGGACGCCGGTGTGCGGCAAGGAGGGAGAGAGGGAGGCTTTAGGAGGGAGGGAGTGAAGCTGCTGGGTGGTGTGGTGATGTCCAAGGCGCGGAGGGCTGCTTATATAGGCTCCAGGGACGGGAACGCGACGTGGAGGTCATGGCGGGCGACGTCACGGGCGCGTCAAGTACAGGGGGCTCTGGTCCTTGCCATGGCGTCAGCGGAGAGGTACTGGGGAGGGGTGAACGCGTGCACAGTGGCTGGCCTGCAGACGTAGTGTGCAGGGCACACGAGGACGAGGCCGACGTCGGTGTCCTTTGAGGGCGTCGCGTCGTGGCGTCCACTTGGTGCGTGGGCAGGTCAACGGTCGTGTCTAGGAGGTGTTCTGAGGTGAGAGGAGTGTGGTGGCGCAGTGGGACGCGATGGGATGCAGTGTGCACGCAGAGGGAGAGGGGTGGCCACGGGTTGGTGATCAAGTGACATGGCATGAGTGTTGTGGTCAAGTCTTTGCTCTCCTCCACCAAGGACCATGTCTGGCAGGTGTCTAGGGTCCAGGGGACTGTAGGTGACATGGTGAGAGGGAGGGAAAAGGGCCAGGGCATGTGGGTGCATGGTGGTGACTATGTGAGTGGCATGGTGTGACATGGGCTATGCTATGCTTCTCCTGAGGTCAACCTTGGCATGGTGGGGGTCAGTGAGGTGAGGGAAGCTTATTTGACAAGGTGAGGGTGACTAGAGAGGGAGGAGGACAAGGGTTGGCATGTGATGTCATTTGGAGTGGCATGGTCATGTCTTGGCATTTTTTTGTGCAAAATCTTTATCCCTGGGTCCATGGCTTGGTCAAGTGGGGTGAGTCCAGGTGAATTGACAAGGTGAACAAGTGGAGAGGGGTCTAGAGCATGTACATCTAATATTTGTCAAAGTATATGTGACATAAGACAAGATTTTTGGGCATGGTGGTGATGGGAGGTGACCATGTACTTGGTGAGGTCATGCTAGGTGGGTTTGGGCACCAGGTAGTGTGGATGAGCACAAGGGAGAGAGAGGTGAGGTGATAGGAGAGTGGGTGGAATAGTGGTTGTACCTCTATGGCATCATTTTGATTATTTAACAAGGTCTCATGTGTGATGACTTTTGACCAATTTTTGTGATGGATGGGTTCTAAAAGATGTTGTGCAGCAATGTGTGGCATTGGTTTGAGATTTGGAAAGGATTTGTGAAAAATCTAAAATTTGAGGGAATCTAGAATTTGTTTCAACATAGCATCTTGGCTTGACTATTTTGAGCAATGGTCAACGATCTGGTCAAAGTGGTCAACACAAAAGTTGTTCACCTTGATGAGGTCTTGGATGACATGGCAATGGTTGGTCAAGGTTGGTTGAAGAAAAGTCAAAACCAGAGGGGTAAAGTAGTGAACATTTTATAAAATCCAAAATTGACCATTATCACATGTATGTTGGTTTTGAGATTTTCTTGGATTTGATTCTGGTTTCTTTGATGCATTTGTGTTTGTTTATCATATATAAGTATTCTCCAAGCAATAGATCAAGCAATGGTGGCCTTTGGTGATGATTTGCAAAATTGGCCTTATGTGTATGTGGGTGAAATTGGGATTATCTCACTAATTGATTTCTCTCCATTTGATTTGACTTTTCTTGACTCTAAGGGGATTCTTATTAGTTTAGAAACATTTCCCAACCATTGAAACCAATTCCAATGGTCTTGATCAAAGATTTGCAAAAATGGCCATAACACATAAGAGGTGATGTGTCAATTTTTCTTAATCTTGTAAATTGTTCCCCTTGCTTTACTTGGGCATGGGTTAGGGTCAATTTAGTGTTATATTAGGTTGAGAGATGGTTTCACATCATTTGGTCAAGGTTTTAAGTCATAGGGCAAGAATTGGGTATTATGGCTATGTGTCACATATGCCTCTATGCATATGTTGCATTTGATTTTTAATTTGATTGTTCTTGGCCCATTTGATATTGTTGAGTGTTGAAATGGTATATAGGAGTGATCCAACCATTCACCACAAGTCTTAGGGTCAAGATCCTCAATTTCACAAATTTGCATTTTACTCTCATATGCCTCTATGGCATTATTACTTTCTTTTTAAAATCCTTTGTTTCACTTTGGATTGGGTTTGAGAAGTACTAGATAAGGTATATGAAGCTTTTCCAATCCTCTAATTAAAGTGGAAAGGTCTAGGGTAAAGTTTTATAAAAATAGCCATAGGCACATATGCCTCTTTCTTATTTGAATTCTTTTTATTTTATTTTAACATGGATGGTAAAAAGGAATGTGAGGTTTAGGGTTTAAGATTATTTCAAAAACTAATTTAAACAAGCAATCATGGCAATAGCACAATAATTAAACAAGATCTCTATGGATCAACTTAATTTAATAAAAGTTTTTGTTGGTTCCAAAATTTGGAACTAGAGAAATTCATTTTATTTGTTTTGAAATTTTTGGGATGTTACAAACCCTTCCCCTTAAACAAATCTCGTCCCGAGATTTTAAGAAAAGTTAGGTTCCTAAGAAAGATTGATCAGTGAGATTAACAGGGGAACATGGCATGGCCTGAGGGGCTTCTTGGGCTTCATTGGCAGTCATGTGGTAGAAACGGCCGTTGTTGTTGTTCTGGTTCCTTCTTCGGCGCTGTTGCTGAGCTGGTGCAGCGGTATTGATGGCAATCTTGGCAAGCTTCTTGGGGCACTCATTGGAGTAATGACCCACAACTCCACATTCATAGCAGTTGACGGTGGACTTGTCTTTGGGGTTGACGGGAACAGCGTTACTTCCAGTCACGGGGGCAGTATTGGGGTGGTTGTTGTTGCCATTGGTGTGGTTGTTGTTGTTGGTGCGATTGCCGTTGTTCTGGTTGTTGTTGTTGTTGTTGTTGTTGTTGCTGTTGCGGTTGTTGTTGGTGTTGCGGTTGTTGTTGTTGCTTGGGCGGTAAATCTGAGCTGGGGGCTGGTTGTATTTTGAGGCAAATCCTCCATTGAGTTGTTGCGGTACTTGGCGTTTTGGGCCCATTCGGTTCATCATCCTTCTCTTGCGGTTCTCATTGGCTTGGTGCGTTTTCCTTCCATCTAGATGGTGAGTCTACCAGGGCTTCGAGGTCAGCGAACGGAATGTTCACTAACACAGTTTGCATTTCATCGTGCGATCCGTTCAGAAATCTCTCCTTCCTTTTCGTTGGTGTCGGTCTCATCCGGGCGTACCTTGACAGTGAAATAATCGCGGTATTCCACCACGGACATCCTTCCTTGCTTAAGTTCGCGGAACTCGTCTCTCATCTTCTTGATCAGTCCTTGGGGCACATGGTACTTGCTAAACTTCAGCTTGAAGTCTTCCCAGGTCATCATCTGTCCTGCGTTCATTGCACGGGTGCTTGTCCACCAAGCTCTTGCTGGTCCTGCTAAGTAGTGCGTGGCAAACAGCACTTTCTCTGCGGCTTCAACTCCCGCAACTTCGAGGTTGTTCTCCATTGTCTGGAGCCAGTCATCAGCATCTAGGGGTTCTTCAGTCTTGTTGAATATTGGTGGGTTGGTGTTCTGAAAGTTCTTTAGCTTTGATCCTGGGTGATCATGATGGCCTTGATTGTTGTTTGCAAGCTGTTGAAGTGCTGCAATGTTGGCTTGGCGTTCAGCTCGTTCAGCTTGCCTATCCTCCAGCATGGTTTGCAACATCTGCATCATGGCGTCTTGATTGGCGCTGCGGGTTGGTGGGGCCATCTGAATATCGAGGTAGATGATAAGATAAGAGGGAAATTTCTATGGTTTGTTTTGTTAAATTTTAAAAAGTTCACAATTTGAAATTTTGAGTAGTGTTGCGGGGGTAAAAACCAACAACACTTTTTCATTCATACCAAGCATCACACATTACAAATCTAACACACCGTTGGTTTGAAGAACCATTCATTCGCTCTACGATACAAGGGGATCCTGATACAAAACTCACTCTAGTGCTCTCTTGCGTAGGTGTGAGTTCTACTAAAGTGATCAAGTGTGCAAAATTTTAGGTAGAATTTCCAGGAAAAGTAGAGCATGTATTTCTTGTTTTGAAAAGCTCTCAAGGATAAGAGTGAGAATAAGTTTTCATAAATATTTACTTCATTTATTTTGAAACTAAGTTTTTCAGACGTCCATTCTAACTAGGGTCTCCTAAGGTCAAACAATGGCTCTGATACCAACTTGTCAACACCCGGATTTTTAAGTCCAGATGCCTATTATGCCATTCATCGCAATCCCAGGAATATTGTTTTTGCGAGACATAATAGATTGATATCACAACACATCATTCATTACAACACATAATCGTCTTACAACAAAGGATCACATGATCCAGTCTTAATACAACATAGTGGATCTAGAGATCCTATTACAAAACACATAGCGGAAGCGAAGTAGTAGCGGTCGTGGTCCATCTATTCCACAGGCAACGACGTCAGGAGTGGTCCTAGTTGTCGTAGACGTCCTGCTGTCCTTCTTCAGGGTTGGTACTCCTCTTCATAGTCTGGCATTTGAATAGCCAGGGACACAGCCGTGAGTACTTTAAAGTACTCGCAAACTAATACTAATGTAAATACTATCAACTATAGTAAGGGGTTCTAAGCTCTAGTTTCATTTGCATAAAGCCAGTTTTATTTCATAAGCACTTTAGTAAACAAAACCTCTTCATTTGCCTAACTTACTCAATTGGGAACATTAGTGTCATTCCCACAACTCTGTGGTGATTCAATTCAAATTCACCATCTCAAGTTCAAATCACAAGTCACCCTTCACATGTCACATTTTTGAAAATGGTCTGATGACGGAACAGTATGGCCTTTCCAACCGTCCATAACCGTGGACGCGGCTATTCGAATAGTTCTACACTCTGCAGAGGTCGTACACTTGTGCCACAACATTTGCAATAATCCGTCAGGGTTAACTGGCCCTGATTTATCACACTCCGTGCGGACTACCAACCATAACCTTTCACTTACATACCCTAGTATAGGCATCTCTCCCCATGACCTTGGCCTCCCGGTGAAGACCATTGTCACCGCAGGGCTTGGGCCGGACATTCACCTCGTTTCACGTCATTTCTCATCATTTCTTTTGTTGTAGAGGCAGCCTCCAGCCTAACCCCGATGACGATTGTTTAGAGGGAACCCATACTAAGATACATAAACTTCTAGTTAAGCCTTTCCCCATAATCAGGTATTGTGGGGGTACTTGCAAAATTGGAATGGTATCGCATCCGAACCCAATCATCAGTTTTGGTAAAATTCACCATGTCATTCACCAGTCATATTCACCTTCAAAATCTTTCAATAGAATGACTCATCATTCCAAGGTTTTCAAAGTCATTTCATTTCACAAGTTCCCAACTAGAGTAGTCATTTTCAATTTAGCACTAGCATCTAAGTATGAGGGGTGCTAAGTAATTTGCTTTGCTTCTAGGCTAACTTTGATACTCTTGTACTAATCCAATACTAACCAAGTGAATCATAAATCAAAAAAAATACTTTGATAAAACAAAAGTAAATAAAGCTTGTAAAGTAAAACTGGGAAATATGATCATAAGCATAAAGTAAATGGGGTAATGCCTTGCTCATGGTGAGCTTTGCACTTTGCAAGAGTATTATCTTGCAAGAATATTAGCTTGCCTTGATTGGGGTAGTGGTCAAAGTTCTCTTCTTCTTCTTGGTAGAATACCTCCTCCTCTTGATAGTCTCCGGTACTAGCGTCTATAAACGAATACGAGGATACAATCACCAAACAATACTTAAGTAGACCTAATTAGCCTTAATGGCTCACACAAATGATCTAGCATCATTACTTAACATTACTACCAAAAATTATGCTAGGGTTTCCTTACTTAGTGTTAGAAAAATAATTTCCTCTCATCGAAGTGTGGATTAGGGTTTCTCTTTAGTTTGGGAGAAGTAATTTCCTCTCATTGAACATTGTTAAGATTTAATTTCCTCAATTCATAAAGGTGAGATCATGTTGACCAAGGTCAATACTTCACATTTACCATTTGAGAAACATGATTTAAATGAGGTTCCATACCTCATGCAATTTAAATCCTATTTGATTTAATATCCACAAGTGAGCATATATGAGACCAAGCAATAAGGGTCATCACATTACTTCATACCACTTGTGAAAATGATTTAAATGAGGTGCTACACCTCATAGATTTGAAACCCTAATTTTGAAATAGTTTAAATGGGCTAGATTTTGACTACATAGCCAATACTTTGCTCTAGCCCATGATCATATGAAACAACTATAGTATTTTATTACATAATAAATTAGACAACATCAAATGTGATTTATGAGAGGTGGAATCACCTCAAAATTCAAAAGGGTTGATTTTTAAGATTTATTTGAAGTTTGAAAAGTTACTGATTTGTTATTTTTACTATTCAAAAACTACACAAGCTATGAGGTTGAAACCAGTGAGGTTTGTTAGAGAATTTCATAAGCTTTCTATAACATTTTGAATCACTAAATTTGGATTAGTACAATTGAAACTATTCAAATTCTAGCAATGTTCTAGTAAGCAAAAGCTGAAATAAAAGTAAACACGAAATTTGAATTTAAACCGCGGGCGGGAAAAGGAGTGGGCCGGCCCAGCGGCGGCCTGGGCCACGCGTGCATGGGGCATGCACGTCGGGCGCGGGCGACGCACGCGGTGCGTCGGATCAGGATCCGACGGCGCTGGGCCGTCGTCTTCCTCCCGACGCTGCTAACTTGCGGGGGCTCTAACTTTCACCTCGGAGCTCGGATTGAGGCGTGGTTTGTTGCGTTGGAAAGGTATTTCCAAGGGCTACAACTTTGCTGTAGGGCTCCGGGGCTATGGTGATGAAAATCTGGGCGCTTTTGAGGGATGCCGCCGGTGGCCGTGATGAGCTTGTGGACGCCGGTGTGCGGCAAGGAGGGAGAGAGGGAGGCTTTAGGAGGGAGGGAGTGAAGCTTCTGGGTGGTGTGGTGATGTCCAAGGCGCGGAGGGCTGCTTATATAGGCTCCAGGGACGGGAACGCGACGTGGAGGTCATGGCGGGCGACGTCACGGGCGCGTCAAGTACAGGGGGCTCTGGTCCTTGCCATGGCGTCAGCGGAGAGGTACTGGGGAGGGGTGAACGCGTGCACAGTGGCTGGCCTGCAGACGTAGTGTGCAGGGCACACGAGGACGAGGCCGACGTCGGTGTCCTTTGAGGGCGTCGCGTCGTGGCGTCCACTTGGTGCGTGGGCAGGTCAACGGTCGTGTCTAGGAGGTGTTCTGAGGTGAGAGGAGTGTGGTGGCGCAGTGGGACGCGATGGGATGCAGTGTGCACGCAGAGGGAGAGGGGTGGCCACGGGTTGGTGATCAAGTGACATGGCATGAGTGTTGTGGTCAAGTCTTTGCTCTCCTCCACCAAGGACCATGTCTGGCAGGTGTCTAGGGTCCAGGGGACTGTAGGTGACATGGTGAGAGGGAGGGAAAAGGGCCAGGGCATGTGGGTGCATGGTGGTGACTATGTGAGTGGCATGGTGTGACATGGGCTATGCTATGCTTCTCCTGAGGTCAACCTTGGCATGGTGGGGGTCAGTGAGGTGAGGGAAGCTTATTTGACAAGGTGAGGGTGACTAGAGAGGGAGGAGGACAAGGGTTGGCATGTGATGTCATTTGGAGTGGCATGGTCATGTCTTGGCATTTTTTTGTGCAAAATCTTTATCCCTGGGTCCATGGCTTGGTCAAGTGGGGTGAGTCCAGGTGAATTGACAAGGTGAACAAGTGGAGAGGGGTCTAGAGCATGTACATCTAATATTTGTCAAAGTATATGTGACATAAGACAAGATTTTTGGGCATGGTGGTGATGGGAGGTGACCATGTACTTGGTGAGGTCATGCTAGGTGGGTTTGGGCACCAGGTAGTGTGGATGAGCACAAGGGAGAGAGAGGTGAGGTGATAGGAGAGTGGGTGGAATAGTGGTTGTACCTCTATGGCATCATTTTGATTATTTAACAAGGTCTCATGTGTGATGACTTTTGACCAATTTTTGTGATGGATGGGTTCTAAAAGATGTTGTGCAGCAATGTGTGGCATTGGTTTGAGATTTGGAAAGGATTTGTGAAAAATCTAAAATTTGAGGGAATCTAGAATTTGTTTCAACATAGCATCTTGGCTTGACTATTTTGAGCAATGGTCAATGATCTGGTCAAAGTGGTCAACACAAAAGTTGTTCACCTTGATGAGGTCTTGGATGACATGGCAATGGTTGGTCAAGGTTGGTTGAAGAAAAGTCAAAACCAGAGGGGTAAAGTAGTGAACATTTTATAAAATCCAAAATTGACCATTATCACATGTATGTTGGTTTTGAGATTTTCTTGGATTTGATTCTGGTTTCTTTGATGCATTTGTGTTTGTTTATCATATATAAGTATTCTCCAAGCAATAGATCAAGCAATGGTGGCCTTTGGTGATGATTTGCAAAATTGGCCTTATGTGTATGTGGGTGAAATTGGGATTATCTCACTAATTGATTTCTCTCCATTTGATTTGACTTTTCTTGACTCTAAGGGGATTCTTATTAGTTTAGAAACATTTCCCAACCATTGAAACCAATTCCAATGGTCTTGATCAAAGATTTGCAAAAATGGCCATAACACATAAGAGGTGATGTGTCAATTTTTCTTAATCTTGTAAATTGTTCCCCTTGATTTACTTTTGCATGGGTTAGGGTCAATTTAGTGTTATATTAGGTTGAGAGATGGTTTCACATCATTTGGTCAAGGTTTTAAGTCATATGGCAAGAATTGGGTATTATGGCTATGTGTCACATATGCCTCTATGCATATGTTGCATTTGATTTTTAATTTGATTGTTCTTGGCCCATTTGATATTGTTGAGTGTTGAAATGGTATATAGGAGTGATCCAACCATTCACCACAAGTCTTAGGGTCAAGATCCTCAATTTCACAAATTTGCATTTTACTCTCATATGCCTCTATGGCATTATTACTTTCTTTTTAAAATCCTTTGTTTCACTTTGGATTGGGTTTGAGAAGTACTAGATAAGGTATATGAAGCTTTTCCAATCCTCTAATTAAAGTGGAAAGGTCTAGGGTAAAGTTTTATAAAAATAGCCATAGGCACATATGCCTCTTTCTTATTTGAATTCTTTTTATTTTATTTTAATGGATGGTAAAAAGGAATGTGAGGTTTAGGGTTTAAGATTATTTCAAAAACTAATTTAAACAAGCAATCATGGCAATAGCACAATAATTAAACAAGATCTCTATGGATCAACTTAATTTAATAAAAGTTTTTGTTGGTTCCAAAATTTGGAACTAGAGAAATTCATTTTATTTGTTTTGAAATTTTTGGGATGTTACATTAACATGAGAGATCATGAACTACTAGACTTTCTTAAATGACATATACCTCACATGAACCAACCAAGCATGCTCACATGGATGAGTATATGTACAAAAATGAAAACAAATAGAGTTCATACCAGCCTCTCACCACAATCAGATTGTCGTAGATCGTCATTATTGCCTTTTCACTTGTGTAGCTTGAATGATATGGAATGAAAACCACGCTCCAGCCACCGAAGACCATTGAACTCATAAAGAACTTTACAAAACCAAAGAAGAACAGCAAATATTTTTGGTGTTTTCGAATTTGGAAGCAAGAACAAAAGGAAACAAGCAAACAAAGCAAAATCTTTTTGGATTTTCTTATAGCAAACCAACGATAGCAAATAAAGTAAGATAAATGCAAGAAACTAAAGTAACCAAGTGGTGAAGAGAAACAACAGAAATATTTTTGGTCTTTTTGTGTTTTAGGAAAGAAACAAAGCAAAAACAAGAAAATGAAAACTAAAAGAAACATAGAAAAGCGAGATGGCAGAAATCTGCCAAAACCTGACAGAAGTACAGAAATCGATTTTTACAAAATCTTCCGTTGCTCAGATCGAAAAGTGTTCAACTAATGAAAGTTAGATAAAAACCTGGGGAACATGCACAAAAATTGGTAGCTCAAAATAACGTTCTGGCTGTGCGCACGATTTTTTTTAGTAACAGTCCAGAATCTGTTTTCAGGCAGCATTTCCCCAAATATCATCTTCCTCTCATTAGAAAACCACTCAAAGAAACTAAACAAGTATGTACAAGTATCCAGCAACCATAATATGCAAAGAATGAGTGATGCCGGTATACCTCCCCCAAGCTTAGGCTTTTGCCTAAGTGGAGATCAATCCCATGGTGCCCATGAAGAAGCACCTTCGTAGTACGAAGATGGATCATATTCCGGGTATGTGCTAGAAGAAGCACCCGGATACGTGACGGTGTAGTCGTAAGCTCGGCGTCCTCGGAGTCATGCTGCTGGTGGAAGCCTTGTATCTTCAATTGCTCATCCACCTCCTCCTTAGTGCGCGACCATGGTTCCCTGTCAATACTGAACAAATCTGGCTGCGGCAAAAGGATTTCCCTCTCTTCCCCGTCAGCAAACAATATTCTATAGATAATCTTATCTAAACTAGAGTCGGTTGTAACAAATTGATGACTCTTCATAGCAGCAATATCGAGCCTCATAGGAGCTATTTTTACATCATTAGGGTCAAGAGGAAGCTCTAAATATGCTAAAACGCGCGAAGCAATAATTCCTCCAAATATAGGCCCCTTGCTGGACAAGCGGCGAGCAACAAGAGCACCAAGATGATAAGGCGTGTCCCCAGTGAGTGCAGCAATTAAGAAACCAAGGTGATAGCTAGATATGTTGCTAGTATTCTCCCTACCAAGAATGCTAGTACCAATGTAATAAGCAAAATACTTAATGGCGGGGAGTTGAATGTTTCTTATCTTGCCACGCTGAATGGTGCGACAATCATCATTGGTGATCCCTCGATAGAGCTCCAACAATTCCCTTGGGTTGTCCTCGATCTTCCTTGCTGTACCTACAGGGACAATACCTAATGCAGCACAAAAATTTTCCAACTTCATAGTAATAGGTTTACCATAGATCTTGAATGAAACTGCCGGGTGAAAGTGCTTATTGTTGAACTTGAAGCTCTCCACAAAGATTTTAGTGAGCGTGTAGTATTGCTCACTCTCATCTCCCACATAGGTGGTTAAACCTGCCTTACCGACAAGGGTCAAGAAATCCTCCAACAAACCTGCATTTCTCAAAAAGTCATAACATGGGAAGGATGAAGCATTAGGGACTCCATTGTCCTCCTCGGGTGCGAAGCTTGGTGCGATGAGATCCTCATTGTAGGATTGCCTGAATCGGGTGGATGACCTCGAGGGCCTCCCCGTGCTTGTTGTCTCCCCTTGGAACACTTCTCCAAAGTTAAAGTTGTCCATCCCCCTTTTCTGAAATTTTTCAACAAACAATATAAAACTTGATTTGGTGACATATAATTGAGGGAAACTACCATAGGAACTTGCTAGAGTACTAATCATGCATCAAAACTAGTTTCTACCACTTAGAACAAGCATGCAAGCTCACTAAACATGTTACCTACAGCAGCAAAATATGCAAGATATACTCCACCAAACAAAATTCTACTTGGAGGGTTGGAGGAGTCACATACCGAAGAGCAAATGTGCCAAATTTCAGACAGAAAATGGGCTGAGCAAAGAGATCGAGAAATCTAGAGTTCTTGAGCAAAAACACGAGTGAGAGGAAGCTGGTCGATTTTTTTGGGAGAGAGAAGAGTGTGGGAGGAAAAGATGCTGAAGTGGGGTAAAGGGGGACCCACACCAGGGTGGCGCGCCTCTTGCTGGCCGTGCCGGCTTGTGGGGTGCCACCCTGGGTGCCCCATGGTCATTCAGTGCTCCCAGGTGCCTCGTCGTAAAATAGGACCAACGGTATATTTTTTGTGAATTTTTGAAAACTTTGAAAAATGCACATTTCTGGGTATTAAGTTTATTATTACTGGCGAGGAAAATTTTTGAAATCTCTAATTAACTAAGGAACTTTGCAAAATAAAAGTGCTACAGCAACTAGAGCAAATGGAGGAGAAAGAGATGTTGTTTACCTCCTCTATGCATATAAAAAGTATTTGTTAACAAGGTTGATCAAGTCTTGCCACCAAATAAATTTTACATAGCATAAGAAGAAATAAACCTCAAATCAATCATGTTACCTTGAATTGTATTGATATGGATCCAATCACAAGAGTTTGATATTCTTCTTTAGGCTCATATATAGGACAATCGATAGTTCCAACTTTGATAGTTCTCACATTAGAAATAGTATTAACTCCACATGCTTTCTCAATCCTCTTGGGAAAATAGACGGTGTGCTCCCTATCATCAACATTGAAAGTAACCTTTTCTTTATTGCAATCAATAACAGCCCCTGCAGTGTTAAGAAAAGGTCTCCCAAGAATAATAGACATATTATCATCTTCAGGCATTTCCAACACAACAAAATCAGTTAATATCAAGCAGTTATTAGTAACTTGAACAGGAACATTCTCACATATACCAACAGGAATAGCAGTAGATTTATCAGCCATTTGCAAAGATATATCAGTAGGTATCAACTTATCTAAGTAAAGTCTCTTATAAAGAGAGAAAGGCATAACACTAACACCCGCTCCCAAATCACATAGAGCAGTTCTAACATAATTATTCTTAATTGAACAAGGAATAGTTGGAATACCTGGGTCGCCAAGCTTCTTTGGAACCTTACCATTGAAAGAGTAATTAGCAAGCATAGTGGAAATCTCCTCATTAGGAATTTTCCTTTTGTTAGTGACAATATCTTTCATATACTTTGAATAAGGAGGCAATTTAATAGCATCAGTCAAAGGGATTTGCAAGAATAAAGGTTTCATCCAATCACAAAATTTATTATAGTGTTCTTCTTCCTTTGATTTTAATTTCTTAGCAGGAAAAGGCATTTGCTTTTGAACCCAAGGTTCTCTTTCATTACCATGTTTCTCAGCAATAAAATCTTCTTTAGTGTACTTTTTATTTTTAGCATGCTTTTCAGGTTCTTCTTCAACCTCTTCTTTATCAGGAGTATCATTCTTATCATTATCATTATTATTATGTTGTTCATTACCACTTTCAGTTTCAGCATCAGAAATAGAAATACTATTAGGATCATTAACAGGTTCAGAGGATTCTACAACATTCTTATGTTTCTTTTTCTTAGATGGAGCACTAGTTTTAGTTCGTTGAGAATCTTGTTCAACTCTTTTGGGATGCCCTCAGGATATAGAGGATCCTAGGTAGAAACACCACCTCTAGTTGTTACTTCATAAGCATGTTTTTCTTTAGAATTATTTCCCAACAAGTCATTTTGCACTTTAGTGAGTTGATCAATTTGAGTTTGAACCATATGAAAATGTTTAACAAGCATCTTAACATCATTGGAGGTTCTCTCCACAATATCATGCAAATTGCTAATAGCTTGAGAATTTTCCATTAGATGATTCTCTACTCTCATATTAAAATTTTCTTGCTTAACAATATAATTATCAAACTCATCTAAGCATTGAGCAGGAGGTTTTGAATACGGAATATCTTCCTAGTAAAGCGTTGAAGGGAGTTTACCTCAATCATGGATGAAGGGGGAATTATCTCACATATATCTTCTATGGGAGGTAGATTCTTCACATCTTCAGATTTAATACCTTTCTCCTTGAGAGACTTCTTGGCTTCCTCATATCTTCATCATTCAATTTAATTAAACCCCTCTTCTTCAATATTGGCGTTGGAGTTGGTTCAGGCGTAGTCCAATCATCATGATTCCGGCCTATTTTAGCCAATAATTCTTCAGCGTCGTCTGGAGTTCTTTTCCTGAAACACAACCAGCACAACTATCCAAATATGCCCTAGACTCAATGGTTAGTCCACTATAAAATATATCAAGTAAATCATTCTTTTCTAAATCATGTCCAGGTCGAGCTCTGATAAGAGAACAAAATCTTGCCCAAGCCTCGGGCAATTTCTCTTCATCTCCCTGGTCAAATCTATAAATTCTCTGTAAAGCAACATGTTGAGCACTAGCAGGAAAGTATTTTCGAAAGAAAACATCACGCAAATCAGTTGGATTTTTAATAGAACCAGGAGGCAAATTATTATACCAAGTTTTAGCATCATCCTTTAATGAGAAAGGAAAAATTTTAACGACAAAATAAGTACGCATCTTGATATCATCAGAAAACAAGCTACTCATAGAAGAAAGTTCAATCATGTGTTCCACAGCACTTTCTTTTTCAGTACCACAAAAGGGTGCTTTCTCTACAATAGCTATATGAGATAGATCAAGAGAAAATCATAATCTTTATCCTTAATGCATATAGGAGATGTGGCAAATTTAGGATCAGGAGATAATTTATGTCTAACAGTATATTGTGTGAGAAACTTTTTAATTTTACTTGCATCAGCAGTGGCATTGCATCTATTAATAAGATCATCATTAAGCTCCACATAATCTTCATCAGGATCATCACAAGAATAATCAAGTTCAGGTGAATTAACAGGTGAAGTAGCATCAGGAGTTTCAGTATTTTCAATTTGTCTAGTCCTAGCAATTGTAGCATCTAGAAAGGATCCCAATGAACCACTATCATCAAGCACAGCAGAAACATTATCAATATCATAAGAGTTTTCAGATTCAGGTTGAAGTACCAGCATGTGAAGCATGTGGCGGTGAAACAAGTTTATCAATCACAGATGGTGAATCAAGAGCAGCAGAGGTACTCGGAGTTGTACCTTTTCTTGTAGTGGATGGTAATATGGCGACTTTAGGATCGCGAGTTTTACCCATGATGGAGAATTTGCAGCGAACAATATCAATCCAAGTGAACTTCCAAATAAAGCTATGCCTCCCCAACGGCGCCAGAAAACAGTCTTGATAACCCACAAGTATAGGGGATCGCAGCAGTCTTCGCGGGTAGTAAAACCCAATTTATTGATTCGACACAAGGGAGACAAAGAATACTTGAAAGCCTTAACAACGGAGTTGTTAATTCAGCTGCACAACAGACTTGCTCGCAAGAGTTTATCATAGTAACAGTTTTATAGCGTAGCATAGGAAATAACAGCAGCAGAGTAACAGAGACAGCAGTAGTGATTATAGTAAACAACAGGATTAAAATACTGTAGGCATGGGGACGGATAACGGGCGTTGCATGGATGAGAGAAACTCATGTAACAATCAAGCAGGGCATTTGCAGATAATAATAAAACGGTGTCTAAGTACAAAGCAATCAATAGGCATGTGTTCCAATTATAGTCGTACGTGCTCGCAATGAGAAACTTGCACAACATCTTTTGTCCTACCAGCCGGTGGCAGCCGGGCCTCAAGGGAATCTACCGGATATTAAGGTACTCCTTTTAATAGAGCAACGGAGCAAAGCATTAACACTCCGTGAACACATGTGATCCTCACATCACTACCATCCCCTCCGGTTGTCCCGATTTCTGTCACTTCGGGGCCATTGGTTCCGGACAGCGACATGTGTATACAACTTATGGGTAAGACCATAAACAATGAATATCATGATGAAGCAATAACATGTTCAGATCTGAGATCATGGCACTCGGGCCCTAGTGACAAGCATTAAGCATAACAAGTTGCAACAATATCATCAAAGTACCAATTACGGACACTAGGCACTATGCCCTAACAATCTTATACTATTATATGACCAATCTCATCCAATCCCTACCATCCCCTTCAGCCTACAGGGGGAATTACTCACACATGGATGGGGGAAACATGGCTGGTTGATGTAGAGGCGTCGTGGTGATGGCGGCGATGATCTCTTCCAATTCCCCGTCCCGGCGGAGTGCCGGAACGGAGACTTCGGCTCCCGAGACGGAGTTTCGCGATGTGGCGGCGTTCGGAGGTTCTGGTGACTTCGACTTCTCTCCGTGCGTTTTTAGGTCGAGGCGATAAGTAGTCCGAAGGAGGGCATCGGGGCCAGCCGAGGGGGCCACACGCTAGGGCCGCGCGCCCCCTCCCAGGCCGCGCCGCCCTAGGGTGTGGGGCCTCGGGCCTCCACCCGACTTGCCCTTCTGGCTCCGTGAGTTTTCTGGGAAAATAGGGCCTTCGTCAAAATCCCGAGGTTTTTCCTGAAAGTTGGATTTCTGCACAAAAACGAGATACCAGAATAGTTCTGCTGAAAACAGCGTTAGTCCGTGTTAGTTGCATCCAAAATACACAAATTAGAGGCAAAACAATAGCAAAAGTGTTCGGGAAAGTGGATACGTTTTGGACGTATCACCTACGCCAAGTACTACATGATGCACACACTGTCACCATTACATCATGAAGGAGGAATAGACTACTTTAATAACATCACTAGAGTAGCACATAGATGATATTCAACTAGATCACAAAGCTCATGGTCACATAAAGATCACATGGGAGAGAGAGATGAACCACATAGCTACCGGTACAGCCCTTAGCCTCGAGGGAGAACTACTCCCTCCTCATCATAGGAGACAGCAGTGATGAAGATGGCGGTGGTGTCGATGGAGATGCCTTCCGGGGGCTTCCCGTCCCGGCGGCGTGCCGGAACAGAGACTTCTGTCCCCCGAATCTTGGCTTCGCGATGGCGGCGGCTGCGTAACTTTTCTCGTCCCGTGGCTTATCCCCCTAGGGTTTTCGCGACGGAGTCCTTAAGTAGGCGGAAAGGCAGCCTCGGAGGGGCCCTGGTGGGGCCACACAATAGGGGGTGCGCCCCACCCCTTGGCCGCGCCGCCCTGGCGTGTGGGGCCCCTTGGCTCCCCTATGGTCTCTCTCCGGTGTTCAAGCTTCGTGGAAAAATAAGATGCGGCGTTGATTTCGTCCAATTCCGAGAATATTTCCTTACTAGGATTTCTGAAACCAAAAACAGCAGAAAACAGGAACTGGCACTTCGGCATCTTGTCAATAGGTTAGTTCCGGAAAATGCATAATGATGACATAAAGTGTGAATAAAACATGTAGGTATTGTCATAAAACTAGCATGGAACATAAGAAATTATAGATACGTTTGAGACGTATCAGCCGGTAACTTATTAAGTTATGTTGGTATGCTATCTTAGCAATTTGCCTTTGTTACTTTGCTTTGATCATGCATACTGAAGATTCCGGAATTGTTTCCGCATCCAATCTGATGCACACTTGGTTCTTTTGCTTTGGCTCTGCCTACCTCTCTGGGTTTTTTGGCGTATGAGTCACAAAGTTATTTTGCCAAGCAAGCACTTTCTTGAACTTATAAATAACTCGAAATTTTTCACAAAAAACCGGTACAACCGGAGTTAGTTAAACTTTCCTCGGATTACTTGTTCCCAATCCCCTTCGGATTTTTCACGTGTTTGGGTCCTTCCGGTTTATCTTGCTTGCCATGAAGCCGGGTTTCGGACAACAGCAAGTCGAAGACTCCGGTAGGTTTAGCACGTTACTGAACCGGAAAAGAAATTGTCCAACAACCAAACCGGTATACTGAAAAAATAAACATATTGCATGCAATTCCGGTAGAGGCAGTCCCCGAGTCTCACTCGAGGTGCCGGTATCTTTTATTCATAGCAAATAAGGTACAAAAAAGGAACTCCTTACATCACATCTTCAGGAATAGAAAGGACGCAGCAAAGTTATGTTCCATGGACGCTTGTTTCATCTCCGGACCTGTCCGACTTTCCTTTCTTCGATTCCTATGCATCGATCAAGTAGTAGGCATCATTGTGCGAGCCTTGCTCACAATGAATGGCCCTTCCCACGGAGGTGAGAGTTTGTGGCGCCCCTCAGTGCGCTGCACTAGGCGTAGCACCAGGTCCCCTTCCTGGAATATTCCACCGGGTCAGGTAATCCCGGTCTGTTTCGTTGGAGCGCTGCTGGCATAGAGCGAGCTGTTGCAGCCTGTTTGGCTTGCGGTACGTGCTGCTGAAGTTGCTCACGAAAGCTTCCTCAAAGTCCAGCCAACCATTTATGCTTCCCTTTGGCAAATTGTTGAGCCAAATTCGTGCCGGTCCTACCAGGAAGGATGGTATGATTCTCACGGCCCAACGCCGATTTTCTCTGCCACCAGCGACGTATACTGCGGTCACATAGTCCGCAAGCCAATCTTCCGGCTTAGTGGTGCCATCGTATGTTTTTGTATCACGGGGTAACTGGAAGTTGAGAACCGGTGGTTCCTCTCTCATGATCCGCGGGCCAAAGCACTTTGGACCCGGAGGACCCTCAGCTTCGATTATCTCAGAGAGATGCACTCTATCCAGCCTGTGCCTCGCATCCTGGTCTGGCAGAAGTCTTTCTCCAACACGTTCTCCCAACGGCTTCCGGTAAGCTCCGACCCTTTCCATGCCTGAATCGGCTTCATCGTAATATTCCGGTACCGCGGCTCTTGCCTGCCGGTACCTTGGTGGTGGCATTTCATCTTCAACATATGCTGCCCTTGCAGCTCAATAATTTTGCCCGGTTTCACCTTTACCAACATAATTGTTTCCAGCGTAGCCCTTTCCGGCATAGCCTCGACCTGCCCCTTGGATTTTTCTACCGGCATCGTGTTGCCCGGCCTGTTGTTTTCCGGCAAGCACCGGATCATACACAGTCATCTGCTGCGCATTTGCCTCTTTTTCTCTTCTTCTGTCCGGATAGGGGGACGATGCCTGCCCATGGGACTTGCTTCCGGCATTTCTTGCCGAACTCACCGACTTTGATGCCGCAGCTGCTTGGTTTGCCTTAGCAAGCTTAGCATTTTGCTCTTGTATCATTTCTAGCAATTCTCTAACTCGATCTTGTTGTTTAGCTAGAGCATCGCCGGTAAGAGAATCACACACATCTACCGCAGCCTTAGCAGCTTTTATTGTTTTATCCGGGCTGCTGTACTTAGGTTTCTCTACGATGCTCAAGGATACCGATGTACTCTTTCCGGTAAGAACTTCCCGGCGCAAATCCTGATCTAGATTGCGAGCTCTAAGCCGGTTTTCCGGTACTCTAGCAGCCTGAGCGCTAACAGAAGCAAAGCCATGGGCAGCGTTATACTCACGTAGGGTTAGGTTCAGCTCGCGCTGCGCCCTGATGATGTCCGCGCCTCCGGAGAGCAGCTTCTTTCACGTCGCCTCCAGCTCCGCCTGAGCCGCCGCTGGGTCGATGTTTTGCGCGATGGGCGTGGCTAGCACGCTCATGGCCGCTTGGAGAGGAGTCTCCGGTGGCGCTGCAGATGTGCCCGCAACTACCTGGTCGCGCTCTGTCGGCGGTTTGGCCGTGCGCGCGGACTTGGTCTGTCCCGCGCCTTCCGCCGCTGCCTCCTTGTCGGTGTCAGCCGCGCCAACCACCAGCACCTCCACGCAGCTGGCGGCGCAGCCGTTGCGCAGCCCACGAGCTGATCTTGGCGGGTCCGGCGCTACCAGCACCGGCGAGAGGTACTGGCGCGCAGAGACGGTGCCGAGGTAGACGTGGTGGCTGCCGAACTCGATGATGCGGCCGTTCTTGGGGAACTTACCGCCGTTGGAGAAGCAGCCAACGTTGTCGTTGATGAAGTCCAGCGAGCCGAGGCGGTAGACGAGGCCACTGACCACACGCTCGCCGGAGATGGTGAAGAGGCCCGCCGAATATGAACTCAGCAAGCGCGCTGGCCCCATGGTGGCGCCAACCGTCATCGTGGTGAATGTGCGGATGCCATGGGATTTGAGTTGGGGCCGAATGTGCGCTAGAGATTCGGGGAGGGTTTTGGTTATATGGTGATGAACTCTGGATGAATTACCGGAAGCTCTCTTTATGAACTAGGGCTTGGCCAGAGGTTGAAGAAGAAGAACACAGGAACTGGCTCAACTCTGGATCTCTCTATTCCATGATCAGATGAGATTACAGGCTATCAGGTACAAGGTTGGACGTACCCGCGATAGGTTGTGCTCCCTCTCCTTATATAGGGGAGAGGGTGGCTTACAGGGGAAGAAACCCTAGGAAACCCTAATGGCATCTTTGACTAGACAAACTACTTTACAAAGCCACTTTGGCAACCGGTGACGCCGGTATGTCTTTAATCAGGGAGGCTGACGTCCTTCGGTACCTTTTACGTCATCTTCTGCTTTGGCCTCAGAGCTTCGATTAAAGCTGAAGTGCTTCGCTCATCTTTGTCCTCTAGCCCTTGAGAGAATCTTTGACCATCTTGCCCATGTGCTACAGTGTAGCCCGTGCCGGTACTTCCTGTATATTCTTAGCCTATTCCGGTATACCCCTCCTGGGATACCGGTATAGTTTCACTTAGCCACACAACCGTCTTTGTCCTCCGGAATAATTTCTAAACCGGTACATTGATTGCCTAGACAAGGCTAGTTTGGCATGCCTTTGGCATACCGGGGGTCATCCCCCCGACAAGGTGGTTGCCTTGATCATCTTTTGATCCCTGCATAATTAACATAAAAATAGAAATGCACATTGTTTCCAAGTGGCAATGCTACTTGGAAGGTTAGAAAGAATGGAAATAGGGAGGATAAGATCAGACCAGCCGAAGCTGATCCATAACTTCCCAAGTTCCATCATGGAACCACACAAGCAGCTCACAAGGTAGTGTGCATGCACATCAGCACACACAGCCAGAGGAGTCACCAAAATGAAACCAGGCCTTGTTGTCGACCAAGGAGGCCAACAAAGGTTCATATAAAACCTTTTCATCACAAACCCTAGTCATTCATCGACTAGCCAGCCAGAGCTAGCTAGAACACCAAGAACACTCAAGTACACCAAGAACACAAGAACAGAATAGTTCCAGTTCTTTCTCCACAAAGAAGAAGTAACTGTTGAACCAGTAGATTGAGTAGCACCAGCACAAGCCAGCTAGGAGGAGCAGGACAAGCACCAATCCATCAAACAGAACCAATCCTCTACATCAGCAAAACCTAGGAGCTGGAGTGAGGTATACCATTGAAACATGGACAAACCAGATGGCTTTGTTCATAATATTGCACAGCCATGCTACACACAAGCACACAAGGGTGGAAAACCCTGTTTGATCATCATTTGGTCATAGACCAAGTGAAATCTGGTGGAAATGGAAAAATCCAGAGATGAATCAAGCATATGATCATGGTTATGCCAACCAGACAAGTGGTAGCATCTTCTAAATGGAAATAGGAAGGAAACCATCCCAGATACTTAACCCACATATACCAGACTACACTAGCCCTTTGAAACCATCAGAAAAATGAAAAAAAAAAGTATCTGCCAGTATTTTCAACATCAAAAGCTACAGGCAATCAAATTTGATCACCCAGCAAGCACTTATCCATTCACGGAAGCCAATAGAGGTGGGAGATACCAAAACAACAGCTAGATACTGCTAAGGCCAACTCAACCACACAAAACCATCCAAATATCCAGCCTTACACATTTATCATTACCCAGAGGGGTTCAAAATAGAGCTAGGGTCCCCAACAGTAGTTGGCATCCCTCTAGCTCAATCAAACACATCACAAGAGTCATCACTACAAAGCAGTTCATCTCATTTATCCACTGATAAATGATAAACTGCATAGATAAATGAAGTAATCAAATAACAAGTAACAGAAACACTTGTCAAGCATCAAATGGATCACTGTAAACATATGCACATGATTTACCAAGCACCAGCATCCACCAGCACATGGTGAAATACTATACAATAGCAAGGATATCCATCAGTAAGCACAGAGAGGTATCACAGTGAGTAGATATCAAGCAAATGGTGATCATAGGATCACCGGCACTTTCAAGAGCAAGCTAGAGCATCAGTAACTCATGTGAGTTACTGAATTACCATAGCTAAGCAACAATTGAATAAACAGAAATTGTATAAACAATTTTATAATTGTATCCAGAAGCGCATCATCAAGAATGGATGAATCTGTGCAACTGAACAAGCAAGAAAGTCCTAGGATTAGACAGAGCCTCACAGCAACACCACACAGGCATAATTGGCACTTGCAAATGCAATTACTGCTAGCAGCAGTAAGCCAAGGATGCAAGAACAGAGGCAGACACACATAATTTAAGCAACAACAGTTCATGACAGGTAGAGCACAGCAACAGCTAGCAGCAACAACAGTCATGCAATAGAGCATAGCAGTAGCCAGCAGCACAACATCAAACCATGCAATAGTGAAATAGCAGCAGCAGTAACAACATGCACATCAATGGAGCAGCACGGCATGGCCATCATCCTCGGAGAGGGAGGCTTGGCCAGTAACCCTAGAGCATGGAGAAGAAGAACAGAAGAGAGGAGGAGAAACAGGAGGCGTACCTGGAGCATGGTGATATAGGCCATGGCGGCACCAGGCCACGACCAAGCCGTGGCTACGCCGAGCACCACCGTTCCGGCGCACCACCAGCACGTCTGCAAACATCTCTTTTCACTCGATACATCTAATCCTTTGTGTTCAGCAAACCGGTGAGATTGACAACCTCACTACAAGTTGGGGCAAAGTACTTTGGTTGTGTTGTGTGTAGGTTTCACGTTGTTGCAGACGCCGGTAGTGTGCACTACCACTAGTCAGCCAGCAACACCTTCAGAAGTCACTATTTTCTCCTATTGGTCGATTAAACCTTGGTTTCGTACTGAGGAAAAACTTGATGTTGTGCTCATCACACCTTCCTTTTAGGGTTTCCCAACCGCTTCCACAACAACACTCAGCAAAATTGTCTGGCTCCATCACCGGAGCACCATCATCTGCTAATAAATGGACAACGTGGCTACACTTATGCCAAAGATTAATGATGGTAAATTTAAATAATGACTCGGACTGTTTTATCTGGAAACTAACAACTAATGGGTTGTTTACAGTCAAATCTATGTATAAGGATCTTATGAATGATCATACAATATGCTTGCGGAAATATCTTTGGAAAATGAAAATCTCCCTAAAATTTTAAAAAATTATGTGGTTCCTGAGTAATAAGGTGCTATTGACAAAAGATAATTTAGCAAAGAGACAATAGATTAGGTTTACTAAATGTGTTTTTTGCGAAGAACAAGAGACAATAGAACACTTATTCCTAACATGCCCATTTGCTAAACTAATATGGCGAACTGTTAATTTTACTCGTAATCTCCCTCCGTCAACCAATATTACAAATATGTTTGGAAATTGGTTAAAAGGAGTTGACAATAATACGCATTGGCGTATCAGCCTTATGTTGGTCAATATGGAGATGCCGCAGAGATATAATCTTTAACAATAAGAAAATTTTCAATTTTTTACAGGTTATCTTCTCCATGGTGCATTGGATCCAACTCTGGGCTCTCCTCTCACCACCAGAGCAACGGGATGGCATGGTTTCTGGATGCACACGGCTCCAGATGGTCGCTCAGGATATCGTGTGCCGTGCTGGCTGGCAGCATATTAGTCGACTAGAGGATGCATAGTCGATTCCTGCTATTTTCCTTTTTTCGCTGGTTTATTTTTGTATCGACTTTAGGCGATCCTTGAGATGTAATAAGTACAGAACAACGAATACTGGTTTTTAATAAAGGGTTGTGTGCATCATCATGATGCAGAAGTCGGGTTTTTATCTTTAAAAAAACAATTATCTCACTGACTAAGTCGAAAATGAAGTGATAGATAATACATCGGTGGGGTAATTATTTTTCAATCAGGGGATAATACTGCGTAGAATTTACGGTTATTCATACCCAAACTCGTGGTAGTGCTTCAGCGTCAGAAGCATGCCATGGCAGGCGTCGACCTTCAGTAGCTTACTGCCCCTGAGGCGGTCGATGCTGTCGCGGAGGCTGGAGAGGCATCCCGGCGATGATGCGCCTGCGGTGCAGAATTGGATGGCGGAGAGTGGGAGCGTGAGGAAGTTGAGGAGGACGTCAACGAAATCGGAGCCCGCGTCGGCGAACAGGACGCGGTTGCGCGACCTGTCCACGGCGATGGTGATCATGATGGCGGCCATAGGTGCACACTATACGTGCTATACTGCTATTCCAGAACTCCAGATGAAGTAGTGCAAGAAACGATGGGACTAATCAGAGAGGAAGAACTAAGAGAGTGTGTGAGATATTAGGGGCTTTTGCCCCCACTATGATGCCCCTTTAGATTTTTCCGAGCGAGTGCGCCTGCGCAGTATTTTTTAAAGGGAAAAACCCGGCTTCTGCATCGTGGTGATGCACACAACCCTTTATTGAGAACCAGTATTCTTCGTTCAGTATTTATTACATCTCAAGGATTGCCTAAAGTCGATACAAGAATCAACCAGCGAAAAAAGGAGAACAACACGAATCAACTAAGCATCCTCTAGTTGACTAATATGCTGTGAGCCAGCCCGGCACAAGATATACTGAGCGACCATCTGGAGCCGTGTGCATCCAGAGGCAATGACATCCCGCTGCTCTGGTGGTGAGAGGAGAGCCCAAAGTTGGATTCAATGCACCATGGAGAAGATAACCTGTAAAAAATTGAAAATTTTCTTGTGGTTAAAGATTATATCATTGCGGCATCTCTATATTGACCAACATAAGGCTGATACACCAATGCAAATTAAAATCTTGGATTATTTGTCAACTTCATTTAACCAATTTCCAAACATATTTGTAACAGTTCGCCATATTAATTTAGCAAAAGGGCATGTTAGGAATAAGTGTTCTACCGTCTCTTGTTCTCCACAAAAAACAGATTTAGTACACCCAGTCCATTGTCTCTTTGCTAAATTATCTTTTATCAAAAACACCTAATTACTTAGGAACCACATAAAAAAATTAATTTTTAGGGGGATTTTCATTTTCCAAAGATATTTCCGCAAGTATGTTGTATGATCATTCATAAGATCCTCATACATAGATTTGACTCTAAACAAACCATTAGTTGTTAGTTTGCACATAAAACAGTCCAGTTCATTATTTAAATTTACCATCATTAATCTTTGGCATAAATGTAACCATGATGTCCACTTAATAGCACACGTCTGAAACCAATGTTCAGCGGTGTTTCTGCCAATACATGAGCCACTAACACATTTTTATGGTTCATGATATTATATAAAGATGGGTATTGAGTAGCTAATGAGGATTCTCCTAACCAAATATCTTCCCAAAATCTTGTCGTTGCACCCTTTCTAATTTTAAAATATCCTTTTTGAAAAAATCATCTTTTACCCTCATGAGTCCCTTCCAAAAGGGGGAATCAGTCGGTTTTGCCTGCACCTTAGCAAGGTTTTTTTTTACTTAGGTATTTATTTTGTAGCAACTCTTGCCACACCCCTTCATCATTTAGTATTTTAAGGAGCCACTTACTCAATAAATATCTATTTTTGAGTTCAAGAACCTCAATATCTAACCCTCATTGATCTTTTGGTCGGCAAATTATGTTCCATTTTCAGAGTCTATATTTTCTCTTAGCTTCATCTGATTGCTAGAAGAATCTAGACCTATAAAAATCCAGACGGTTCCTGACCCCAACGGATATTTCGAGGAACGATAAGATGAACATTGGAAGAATTTTTAAAACAAAATTGATAAGTACTAATCTATCGCCATACGATAGTAATTTTCCTTTCCAGCATCCCAATTTACCTTCAAATCAGGTCTCCACTGGATATCAATCTGAATTTTTAAGCTTTCTAAAATGAATAGGAATTCCTAAGTATCTAAAAGGTAGCTCCCCAATATCACATCCAAAAATTTGTTTGTAATGTTGCTCTTCCTCCTTAGCCTTTTCGAAACAGAATAACTCACACTTATGAAAATTAATCTTGAGTCCCGATAATTCTGCAAACAAATATAAGATTAGCTTCATGTTTACCGCTTTTTGCAAGTCATGTTCTAAAAACAAAATTGTATCATCAGCATATTGTAGGATAGAGAGTCCTCCCTCGACAAGATGAGGAATAAGACCACCCACTTGACCATCCTCCTTTGCTCTTTCGATTAGAATAGCAAGCATGTCTGCTATAATATTAAACAACATTGAAGATAATGGGTCACCCTGTCTGACCCCTTTTTTTGTTTGAAAATAACGCCAATGTCGTCATTCACTTTAACACCAACACTTCCTCCTTGCATAAGAGATCCAATTAACTTACACCATCCACTAGCAAAACCTTTCATTTGCATGAACTGTTGCAAGAAAGACCATTTGACCTTGTCATATGCCTTCTCAAAATCAATTTTAAAAAGAACACCATCCATTTTCTTACTATGTAATTCATGAATTGTTTCATGCAAAATCACCACCCCCTCTAGGATGTTACAACCCGGCATAAATGCCGACTAAGTAGGTTTTATCACTTTTGGGGTAATCCCGGTAATGTGATTAGTCGTTACCTTTATGAAAATTTTGAAACAAACATTTAGAAGGCAAATAGGCCTATATTGCTGAATCTGAAACGCGTCATGTATTTTTGAAAGTAAAGTGATAACACCAAAATTCAGTTTGTACAGGGGCAAATCCCCTGAAACGAGCTGATCAAATAGTGCCATAATGTCGCTTTTAACTACTCCCCCAGAACATTTGATAAAACTCCACCGGAACACCATCCGGCCCAAGAGCTTTATTGTGTTCCATATGTCAAACTGCATCGTACACCTCCTTCTCGGTGAAAGGAGTTGTTAGGATCACATTTTCCTCAGCAGAAAATTGTGGAATATCTTGTACAAACTCCTCCATCAAGGATACATTAATCGACTTCGGAGGTCCGAATAATCTTTTGTAGAACTCAGTAATATATATTTTTAGGTTTTCCTGACCAACAATGGTTCCCACTTGTTGCTCTAGTTGAATTTTTTTTCTTTTTCCTATGCTTTCCATTAGCAATTAGGTGAAAATATCTAGTATTGTTCCCCTCTTCTTGAATATGCTTTACTTTTGCTCTCTGGGCCTATTTTGTTTCCTCATCTCTTCGTAATTTCCTAATACTGTCATTAGCCTTGTTAAGAGCCTCTCGTTCCACATCATTCAGTGGTTGATTTTCAACTTTTATATCTAAACTATCAATTGTAGAGAGCAACCTATATTTTTCCTTTTTTATTTTCCGCTCAAGTTTTTTGCCCACCCTTTCAAGAATCGCCTAATATGATGCAATTTATTTAGCTGTCTATCCATTGGAGAGATTCCAGTCATTGCCGAGTTCCATTCTTTCTTGATCATCTCATAGAAACCTTCTTGTCGTAACCAATACAACTCAAAGGAAAATTGAGTCTTATTTCTCAAATATGCCTTCACACCTGAGTCAATAAGAATCAGAGTATGATCAGATTCAGCTCTATATATATAGGGCTCTAACCGTAACCAAGAGAAACTTATGTTCCCAAGAAGCACTCGCAAGAACTCTATCTAGTTTCTCATATGTAGGAGTGTCTCTACCATTATCCCAAGTGAATTGTCTCCCCGAGAGATCAATCTCTCTCAAATTGAGATGCTCAATGATAGCATTAAAAACAAAGGGCCAGTGGGCATTGAAATTATCATTATGTTTTTCCTCTTTTTTCCTAATAATATTGAAATCACCCCTACCAACAAAGGGAGTTCTTCATGTTCACATGTTCGAAACAATCCAGCCAGAAAATCTGACTTGTGCATCTCTTGGGCAGCCCCATAGACAGGCACAAAAATCCATTCAAAACCATCATTCTTACTTTTAATATGCAACTTGACACAGTCGTCACCATTGCTCACTCCAGCACCTGCAATTTATCTGAATTTACACCCACTAGTATACCTCCAGATCGATCATGAGGTGGTAAATAGAACCAGCGGCTAACAAAATTAAAAAGGGTATGGAGAAATTGGATCTGCGTAGTAGTGCTACTTTACGCCTTATTATGCTTTATTTATACTTTTTTCTGTTTTCGGTTTACCGTTTACTAGTCCAGCAACTGTTGTATGGTGATTATAGCTTAGTGGCTTAAAAATGTTGCTTCTTAGTGACATTCACAACTGAGATCATCTCATATCTTTTATAGTTGCACAAATCTCGTATTTAATCACATAGTTAACTTGCAAAACTGTTATTACTCGCTCGTCTAAAAAATGACGAAGCCGATATATTAATATCAAGACTCTTCTAACATCCAAAAGGCTGATTATTGTTTTTGAGTGAATTCCACGTTTGAAGCAATGAAAAAATCTTGAAGGTTTGAAGGACCATATAATTTTTTCTTAATAATTTCTTAATAAACAAAACAATTTATAAACATGTTTTGTTCCATCATACCTTTGCTTTCCAAAAAAAATGCACGGCGGAGCACAGTAGGTACCAGGAGGTGCCAGGGCAGGACTATATTTGATGCAAGCATTGACTCCTGCCCTTGTTTCATTACTAGCAAGGAAGGGCGCGGCGGCACGCCGCGCCATATTGTAGCTGCTTGATGGTAATTTTTGGCAGTGACACGTACCTGCATGTTCTACATCATTAGCTGGATCTCCAGATGTGAAAAGTAAATACATGATCCTAAGAATTTTCTTTCTCTTCCTATATGTGTTTCCTAAATTTTTTCCATCTTTATTTACTATAGAATCATCTTGTGTATTAAAAATAATTATATCGTAGATACATTTTCAAATTTATGGTACCTAGAGAGGGAGTGCACATTCCAATGTTTATGACACTGAACTTCTTTTCACAGTAAACTTATACATCTGAAAGTGGTCCACTTATGTTTTTCTACCATTGTCCCATTAATTTGTTCAGACTACTTCAACTTCCAATTCAAAGTATAGGTGGAGATTTAAATCATGATTGATTTTATGTACAATTAATTGTCATAACGGTCAATATTTGACTATCATTTCAATACATAAGCGGACAAAGTGTCATAAACATTGGAGTGTAAAAGTTTAGTTTCAAAAAGAAGTACATATGTAAAAGTTTAGTGGGACAATGGTAGAAAAATATAACGGAAAAATATAAGCGGACCAACTTTCAGTTTCAAAACATCCAACTCTAACATTTTACTTAATTTATTATCTTAGAACGGAATCTTGATCCTAAATTTAGAGACATACATTGCACACCATGCTGCCTCGGTGGTCTATGTTTAAGAGCATGATTAGACACTGTCCATTAAGCAAAAGTAACCTCCATTGCTCATTTTGCCATCCACACCCTGATCCCGTGAAGAAGTGCTTGGAATGACGCGAGGACCCTCTTTGTCAAGATAGACTGCAAATAGAACAATAAAATTTAGCTTGTATAGCATCGAGTAGTACGAATAAGCTAGTGGTACTAATATTGATAAGATATGGCTACATAATTCATAAGGCAGATTCACTGGGGGAAATGTATAGTGTGTGGTTTACATGCCATTTAGCAACTGAAAGAGATTTGGGAGACTCTTGGGCTCGCCAACAGGAGCAGTCAGACAAACCTATCATCCATGTGATGCTCACCGCCAGGTGTTCAACAAACAACGGCCGTTTAGAGAGTTGGTTACTCGCAAAAATGTACAGGAATGCAGAATCCTAATTTGCAATGCGAAAAGCATACTTTCCAGTCAGACAGCAAAAAAAAGTGACAAAATGTTTTGCAGGCAAATAAATCCTAATGTTTCCTCGAATTTTTTTCCTCCAAAATAAATCCTAATGGCAAAAAATTGACAGCAATGTAGGAGGGCATGTCAGCTATTCACAGCCTTGCTGCGCGATTCATTATTATTCTTATGTAATGGTCAAACAAACCATTCAGTTAAGACTGATTATATGGCACAACACTTGCACCGAAAAATGCACAACACAAAATGATTCAGCACAGACTACCAGGTGTAAGTGTGTTTCAAAACCAACTATAAAGCTAAATGGCAAATAAGCTCGTAGCTCTAGCGAAGGCACTACTATACATAAGGAAGATGAGCTGGGCCATCTGATCTTGTCTGCAAAAAAAAAAAAAAAAAAACAGATCCCGGAAGTGATGGAGCATGAAAGGGCTTCAATTAACTAAGTGTGGATTTAACAATCAAACATTTAATAATCAGCTGGATATACTGGAAGTGTGGATTCTCATCAGAAAAAACTCCAATGTAAACCAGAAATAGACAGCAAAATCACACAAACAATATAAACATCAAACATTTAATAATCAGCTGGATATACTGAAGTACATGCATAGTAGCTTCCTGGATTATCTGCTTTGTTCCATTTACTAATAAGTACATAACCCTTCCTGAGCTTATTTACTTTCCCGTTTGCATAAGTTAATATACCTCTCAGGAACAATGGGTGACCCCTCTTTTACCAACAGATACATTATAGCAGATTTGCAGTTTCATAGTTGTGATGTCTACCATCCTCTTTTTTATGTTATTGTAATGGTACTATTTGCTTTGCTTTTCTAAGCGTACCAGTTGGTTTGATAATATTGTCCAGAAAATATTATCCAAGCTACTGATCTAATAAAATTTCTGTTTCATGCAAGTCACACTATTCAGATCTCCCATTAACCAATATAAGCAAGGTAGTTGCATCTTCAGAAATCCATTATGCGTAAATGACCAGCAACACTTAATCATTAGTCTTCAGCGAAGCAATGCAAAGCTAGCGCATCAACAATATTATATGAATTCATTTTGACCTATTCTAACATAAATTTACACAAACACAACTTGAAATTATTCTGGTTAGTTCGAATGCCCTCTCTACATTTTTACACTTTACAGTTTATACATAGAGTTATAATTTCTATTTGATATTTCTTAATGTCTTTCCACCTATGCACATCATGTTTCCTTGGAATATATAATGACACAAATACCCCATTTTAAAAAGGAGATTTCTAATATATCAGAGAGTAGATAAAATGATACACAACTCAAAACATGTAATCCATATTAAATTATTAATACTTACAGAAATTAGTCTTCAACAAAGGAAGTCATAGTTGGCAACAAAATGCTAGCTTCAAAATTTTCCATGAAATGGAGTTTGCCGGGATGCATGTAAGACATGGGAAACCTGACAGAAGTAGATGCTCTGAGATGATAGAAGTAACCTTATTGGACTGCACAACATGTTTCCCATGATCTGGGATTATTTTATGGCAAATGGACAGAAATTTGTTGATTGGATTGTGTCTGATTGTAAAATTGTGTATTCACTGGTCAGCAGTGTATCATGTGCTTAGATAATCGGTATCTAGTCCTAACTTTCTTAAAGAGTAATATGAAATAAAAAAGAACTGAAGTAACCAGGAAAAGTAAAATATTTATGTATATTGATGTACCAGGACTTCTGCACTAAATCGGTACATCAAAATTTATGTTACTCTAGCAATCAATACAGTTCTACTCTATTGTAACAAATGTAATAGTTATGTAACAATTTGAGATATACACCTCACATAAAAGTATATATTTTTAGAGCAAAACAAATTCATTCAACAACTACGACCTATGCTAGAAAAGGTCTACTATAGAGGCGAATAAAAACATACACATATGCTTTGCTAGTTTGATATAACTCTTTTATTACAGGTTCTTCTTATGATTTTGACACACAAAAACCCTGATGGCATCTGTAGTTCAAGATAAGGAAACCTTAAAGTATGCATCTGCTATACATGCTTCCAGAGCATCAAATGGATAACCCTTATATGCAAACAGAGGGAAATTCTCAGGCTGATGAGTAACTTCCTAAATCAGTGGGCATTAAGCAAAGTTGATTATGTACGGATGTCCTGCCATTCTGCAACTTTTTCCGTGCTCCTGCAACAATGGACATCTCAAGTGTAGCTCAAGCCTTCCTCCAATTAGCCTCTGAATTGATCGACACATTTTGCTGTAGGGATTCGTAGCATAGAAAACAAAAAAATTCCTACCGCGAGAACGCAATCCAAGCCAAGATGCAATCTAGAAGATGGGAGCAACGAGGGGATGAACGAGACTAACCCTTGAAGATTTCCAAAGCCTACAAGAGGAGGATCTCGCTGCGGTAGACGATCACTTGCCGCTTTCAAGCGTGTAGAAGATCTTGACGGTGCCACAATCGGGCAGCACCTCCGTACGGTCACACGTTCGGTGTTGATGAAGACGACGTCCTCCCCGTTCCAGCGGGCAGCGGAAGTAGTAGATCCTCCTCGGAATCCCGACAGCACGACGGCGTGGTGGCGGTGGTGGTGGAGAACTCCAGCGGGCTTCGCCTAAGCGTATGGAGAAGGGTGGAGGCGGAGAGGCTAGGGTTTGGGAGGGGGTGGCTAGGGCGCCGGCCATGGGCAGCCCTAGGTGGTGCGGCCAAGAGTGGGCAGCCCCTCCCTCTCCTCCTCATTATATAGGTGGAAATCCCCAAGTGTTGGTATCCAAGTCTTCGAATAAGACCCGAAACCAAAACCTTCCATAGGGACAAAACCTACCCAAGGGGGAATCCCACTCAAGGTGGGACTCCCACCCCTTCCTTGGGGGTTGGCCGGCCACCCTTGGGGAGTCCACCTTGGACTCCTCCCTTTAGGGTTGGCTGGCCATGCAAGGTGGAGTCCCTCCGGACTCCACTTTCCATGGTGATTTCTTCCGGACTTTTCTAGAACCTTCTAGAACTGCCATAAATGCACCGGATCATTTCCAAACTTGGAATATGACTTCCTATATATGAATCTTATTCTCCGGACCATTCCGGACCTCCTCGTGATGTCCTGGATCCCATCCGAGACTCCGAACAAAACTTCGAACTCCATTCCTTATTTCATATCTACTTAAACGACATCAAACCTTAAGTGTGTCACCCTACGGTTCGCGAACATGTAGACATGGTTGAGACCTCTCCGACCAATAACAAATAGCGGGATCCTGGAGATCCATAATGGCTCCCACATATTCAACGATGACTTAGTGATCGAATGAACCATTCACATACGATACCGATTCCCTTTGTCACGCGATATTTTACTTGTCCGAGGTTTGATCATCGGTATCTCTATACCTTGTTCAACCTCGTCTCGACAAGTACTCTTTACTCGTACCGTGGTATGCGGTCTCTTATGAACCATTCATATGCTTGCAAGCTATTTAGACGACATTCCACCGAGAGGGCCCAGAGTATATCTATCCGTCATCGGGATGGACAAATCCACCGTTGATCCATATGCCTCAACTCATACTTTCCGGATACTTAATCCCACCTTTATAACCACCCATTTACGCAGTGGCGTTTGATGTAATCAAAGTACCTTTCCGGTATAAGTGATTTACATGATCTCATGGTCAAAAGGACTAGGTAACTATGTATCGAAAGCTTATAGCAAATAACTTAATGACGTGATCTTATGCTACGCTTAATTGGGTGTGTCCATTACATCATTCACATAATGACATAACTTTGTTATTAATAACATCCAATGTTCATGATCATGAAACTATGATCATCTATTAATCAACAAGCTAGTTATACAAGAGGCTTACTAGGGACTCCTTGTTGTTCACATAACACACATGTATCAATGTTTCGGTTAATACAATTATAGCATGGTATGTAAACATTATCATAAACACAAAGATATATTATAATAACCATTTTATTATTGCCTCTTGGGCATATCTCCAACAGTCTCCCACTTGCACTAGAGTCAATAATCTAGTTTACATATGTAAAGATATAACACCTTGGCCTTCCAGTGCTTTATTATGTTTTGCTCACGGAGAAGTTTTAGTCAACGGATCTGACATGCTCAGAAACGTATGTATTTTGCAATTCATTTGCGTCTTAATGCATCACTCATTTTCTAAATGAGTTGGCATTAAATATGTTTGGTCTTCTGGTGGAACCTTAATTCCGCAGTCTGAAATATGTCACTAATATTGTCATACACAATATAGTTTCAAAGTTCTGACACTATCGGAACTACACCAAGTTCTCAAAGAACCTCTTGACTTAACATTCTCAGTCATTGTCAAAACAATGACATATTCTGCCTTCGTTTGTAGAATCCGTCACAACATTTAGAACTCATTGTGCTACCTTTTAAACAACACTTAGCCTAATTTGAGATTGAAATTTTATTTTTATAGTGACCAAACTAATATCGGTGCAACACCTTACAGCGATTTGTTTGTCATTACTCATACAAAACCATATATCCTTGGTTCTTCTAAAGTACTCAGGGATATTCTTACTGTTTATCCAATGATCATCACATGAATCATTCTGGTATATGCTCCTAACCATTTAGAACATAGGACATCTGATATTGTACATATTATTCGTGATCTAAAATCACTCATGTGTTTTTACTCATTGAGTGTCAAATACACTCAAGTCTTGTAAAAACTTTCACATGAAAAGAACACCTTCTTTATATTGAACTACTTCAATATTCATTCTATGTACTTTTTAACTTAAACTTTTATGTGTTTCAATCCATCTTCATAGATCTTGACACTAAATATGTTTCAGTTCATATCCTTTCATTGAAGTTTAATTCTCAATGAAACCTTTTAATCAATTATATAATTACATTATTTATAATCAACGATATGTCACTTACATAAAGTATTACAAATATGTCTCAGCGCTCCCACTTAATTTCTTGCAAATGCAAGCCTCTTCATCGTCTCTGATGAAATCATAACTTTTTGATCATTTCATCCGGTGAAGATTCCAACTCCGCAATACTCACTTTATCCAATTTGAAGTTTGTATTCCTATCTAGTATTCTACGGACTAGCAAAACTCTTGGTTGTATCTTGTATACACCTTTAATACACACTTCTGTTAAGTAATATATTTTGCCATCCTACTAACATATCTCATAAAATAAATATGTAGTGATTACTAGAATAATCCACACATAGACTATAAGCATTGCTACGGAAGATCTAATCTTATCGTAGTCAACTCTTTGAACTTTGTCATAAACAACTTTTCGACAAGCCTAGCTTCTTTAAGGACATTTCATCCAAGTCTATCAATTTCATAGATTTATTTACTTTCAAAAAGTATTCATCTATCTTGGATTTCATGGCGTATAGCCATTTTAACGGAGTCAGGGCCCATCATAACTTCTTTGTTTGTAGTTGATTTATCATTGTTCAAAATCAATCCTTTGTTCACAAATCATTTATTTGATCACAAAGTAAACCATACCTACAAGGTTCAATATGTACTTCGATCTCCATGACTAAAACACTTTGTAGTCATGAGAGCTATGATCATCGTGACCGCTCCGGAACCAATTCCAGTTGTGCTACTCGATCATTATGCTGGTTCATAAACCTTATCAAGTTCTATTGTCCTCCCACTCAAATACTTCGCTAGAAAACAATTTCTTGGAAATAAGCAAGTAACATTAACAAACACTTTTGTCTTTTACTTTATAGTGAAAAGAATTCCCAATCAATTCTTTGGGATAACCAACAAAGACATTCATCCGATTTTGGTTGTAAACTTATTTATCTTATGCTATGCATACCAAAATTTAAGAAAGGACTATTAGGGTTCATACCCATGCCATAACTCGTATGGTGTCATTTCAACGGATCATGATGATGCTCTATTCAGTGTAAAAGCGGTAGTCTCTAAAGCATAATCCACAAAAATATAATGGCTTCATTTTATTTTATCTCATCATTAATCCAACAAGGTTTGGATACGTCTCTCGGATACTTCATCATCACTATGATACTCCAAGAAATGTGAGTTGTAGAACAACTTCATAACTCTCTTAGATGTTCGCTAAAACTCGTAATTCAAATATTTCCACTATGATCTAATCATAGATATTTGACTTTTCTATTACGATGATTTCCACTTCATGCTGAAATTTATTTCGATCTATTCAAATGTTTCAAACTTCTTCCTTATCGAATATATCCACATATATATACTCAATTCATTGTTGGAAGTTTTCATGAAGTAGAAGAATCTCCCGCACACAACTATGCCCAATGAACCACATATATCATCATGTATGTTTCCACTAAGTTAGTTTCCCGTTCAACTCTTGGCCTATGAACGGTATTTCAGTCATTCTCTTTAGAAAAGATTTGCAAGCGCCAAACGATTCAAAAATCGAATGACTCCAAAATCCCATTTGCATGGAGTTCCTTCATGCGTTTCTTTCTAACATGACCTAAATGGCGGTTCCACAAATAAGTGGAATTCAAATCATTTGCCTTATGGCATTTTAGCGTCAGTGTTTATGTATGTGTGTTTCACCATTAAGATTTATAATAACTTATCCATCGTACATGGAGTAATGTCATAATTTGAACAACTCATTGTTTTCATTTGACCAGAGCAAAATAACAATTATTAAGTTCTTTATTATAAATTCTAAGGGCTAGATAGAATGCCAACGACGAACATAATAACACTTTATTTTTGTTCTAGACGTGCATTTCTATCATATTCCTTGTCAGTCACTTAGGCCATTGTATTCTTGTATTGCGTTGTTTTGTATGACACTTCATACCAACCAACATGGTACTAATACCCAAGAATTTCATTGTGTGATTAAACTAGGAATACAACCATAACATGTATATCGTTTATATACACCTGAGCTAGACTTTCTAGTCTTTTCTTTTCATTCTGCCAAAATATCTTTTGTAGTTTCTCTTTTAGCTTTCCTCATTATTCAAAAACACTTCAACATCAATAACTTCTAGGTTTGTTGGTCAAATACCAATAACCTTGTGGTTCTGAAGTTGATCATCATATGACAAGTGTTGTAGATTTCACTATTAGTAACTTTGTAATATGATGAACAATTTCACTCATAATTTTATCCATCAATTCGTGACGATTTTTCGAGACCATGTCTGTACATGCTAGGCTCGTAAAATTAACCTCAGTATTCGCATGTGCAAATCTGGCTTGCACCCGTTGTATACACACGTAGAATCTATCATACCCAATCATCACGAGATGCTTCGAAACGACGAGTCTTAGCAACGGTGTATACTAAGGACGATTACTTCATGGATATGCGAATATCGTTAGTGCCCCAATAGTTGGAGGATTGGGACGCCTTGCGTCTTCAACCTTCGTACATTCCCATAAAACTTATGAGTTTATGTAGTCTCACCAAATTATATTCTATCATCTTGCAATAAGGTCTTAGATATCAAATATATCTCATACCTTGATTATTTCTGAAAACTAAATTTTCAGCTCCTTACTTTTCAAACAGATTTGAACTTCAAGTTTTACGGAGACAAGATAACTTTAGGTACTAATTGAAACCATAGTTCTTTGAATCAACAATGTGAGTTTTACTAAAAGTTTGCAATAGGACTTAATCATTTCTTGATTCTTTAACAATACGGTACCAATCCGTAAAGTTTATTGTCAGATTTTAACAGTATTTCTATCTCAATAACAAGACTAGCGCATTAGAATACGGATGCCAATACTACAAAATTAATTCAAAATACTACTCAGACTATGTTTATGATAATTAGTTCATGTTTTAATCTAATTACTAATGAACTCCCACTTAATACAACATCCCTCATAGTTGTTAAGTGGTACACGATCCACATCCACTACACCAAAACCGATCATCACGAGATGATGTAGCTTCAATGGTGAACATCAACATGTTGATCATATCATCCATATGACTCGTGTTCAACCTTTCGGTTTCCGTTGTCCCGAGGCCATGTCTGTACATGCTAGTCTCGTCAAGCAAACCCAAGTATTCGCGTGTGCAACATGGCTTACACCCGTTGTATGTGAACGTTGAGTCTATCACATCCGATCATCACGAGATGCTTCGAAACGACGAACTATATCAACGGTGCATACGAGGGAGAACACTTTATTATCTTGATATTAATGTGAGGGATCATCTTATAATGCTACCGTCGCGATCTAAGCAAAATAAGATGCATAAAGGATTAACATCACATGCAATTCATATGTGATATGATATGGCCCTTTAGTCTTTGCGCCTTCGATCTTCATCTCCAAAGCACGGACATGATCTCCATCATCAACGGGCATGATCTCCATCATCGTCGGCGTAGCGTCAAGGTCCATGGCGCCGTCTTCATGGTTGTTCACCTCATGTAGCAACTATTACAAATTCTTTGAAATACTACTCAACATGAAATTTAAAGACAACCATAAGGCTCCTGCCGGTTGCCACAATACAATAATGATCATCTCATACATATTCATCATCACATCATGGCCATATCACATCACCAAACCCTGCAAAAACAAGTTAGACGTCTCTAATTTGGTTTGCATATTTTACGTGGTTTAGGGTTTTCGAGTGAGATCTAATCTACCTACGAACATGAACCACAACGGTGATACTAGTGTTGTCAATAGAAGAGTAAATTGAATCTTCACTATAGTAGGAGAGACAGACACCCGCAAAGCCACTTATGCAATACAAGTTGCATGTCGAGCGTGGAGCAAATCTCATGAACGCGGTCATGTAAAGTTAGCCCGAGCCGCTTCATCCCACTATGCCACAAAGATGCCAAGTACTCAAACTAAAGACAACATAAGTATCAACGCCCACAAAACCATTGTGTTCTACTCGTGCAACCATCTATGCATAGACACGGCTCTGATACCACTGTAGGGATTCGTATCATAGAAAACAAAAAATTTCCTACCGCAAAAACGAAAACACAAGCCAAGATCTAATCTAGTAGATGGTAGCAACGAGAAGATCATGAGACTAACCCTTGAAGATTTCCAAAGCCTACAAGAGGAGGATCTCGTTGCTGCGGTAGACGATCACTTGCCGCTTTCAAAAGCGTGTAGAAGATCTTGACGGTGCCACAATCGGGCAGCACCTCCGTACTCGGTCACACGTTCGGTGTTGACGAAGACGACGTCCTCCTGTTCCGGCGCGGAAGTAGTAGATCCTCCTCGGTCCTCCCGACACGACGGCGTGGTGGCGGTGGTGGTGGAGAACTCCAGCAGGCTTCGCCTAAGCGTATGCGGGAGAAGTGGTGGAGGCGGAGAGGCTAGGGTTTGGGAGAGGGGGTGGCTAGGGCGCCGGCCATGGGCAGCCCTAGGTGGTGCGGCCAAGAGTGGGCAGCCCCCTCCCTCCTCCTCATTATATAGGTGGAAATCCCCAAGTGTTGGTATCCAAGTCTTTGAATAAGACCCGAAACCAAAACCTTCCATAGGGACAAAACCTACCCAAGGGGGAATCCCACTCAAGGTGGGACTCCCACCCCTTCCTTGGGGGTTGGCCGGCCACCCTTGGGGAGTCCACCTTGGACTCCCCTTTAGGGTTGGCTGGCCATGCAAGGTGGAGTCCCTCCGGACTCCACTTTCCATGGTGATTTCTTCCGGACTTTCTAGAACCTTCTAGAACCCGCCATAAATGCACCGATCATTTCCAAACTTGGAATATGACTTCCTATATATGAATCTTATTCTGGACCATTCCGGACCTCCTCGTGATGTCCTGGATCCCATCCGAGACTCCGAACAAACTTCGAACTCCATTCCTTATTTCATATCTACTTAAACGACATCAAACCTTAAGTGTGTCACCCTACGGTTGCGAACTATGTAGACATGGTTGAGACCTCTCTCCGACCAATAACCAATAGCGGGATCTGGAGATCCATAATGGCTCCCACATATTCAACGATGACTTAGTGATCGAATGAACCATTCACATACGATACCGATTCCCTTTGTCACGCGATATTTTACTTGTCCGAGGTTTGATCATCGGTATCTCTATACCTTGTTCAACCTCGTCTCCGACAAGTACTCTTTACTCGTACCGTGGTATGCGGTCTCTTATGAACCATTCATATGCTTGCAAGCTATTTAGACGACATTCCACCGAGAGGGCCCAGAGTATATCTATCCGTCATTGGGATGGACAAATCCCACTGTTGATCCATATGCCTCAACTCATACTTTCCGGATACTTAATCCCACCTTTATAACCACCCATTTACGCAGTGGCGTTTGATGTAATCAAAGTACCTTTCCGGTATAAGTGATTTACATGATCTCATGGTCAAAAGGACTAGGTAACTATGTATCGAAAGCTTATAGCAAATAACTTAATGACGTGATCTTATGCTACGCTTAATTGGGTGTGTCCATTACATCATTCACATAATGATATAACTTTGTTATTAATAACATCCAATGTTCATGATCATGAAACTATGATCATCTATTAATCAACAAGCTAGTTATACAAGAGGCTTACTAGGGACTCCTTGTTGTTCACATAACACACATGTATCAATGTTTCGGTTAATACAATTATAGCATGGTATGCAAACATTATCATAAACACAAAGATATATTATAATAACCATTTTATTATTGCCTCTTGGGCATATCTCCAACATTTGCTGGTACACAGCCCCCTCTACCGTGTTTCCCTGAAATGGTGGCTAGACTTTTATATTAATTGTAGTACAAAAAAACAATTAAGTCTGTTACCAAAGCATTGCAGGGGAAAATGTCTATGAGCTTTAATGAGGGAAATTACAACTTTGATCGCATATAGTTTCTTACTTGTATAAATAATTAAAATTGTTATAGAAATAATGTGGCATGTTTTCTCTATATAAGTACCTCACATATACTGAGAAGCATACGGCTTAAGATGTATGCTCGTTAAAAAGCCAGATGGGTCTGTATTTCGTATTATCTTGCACTGGTCAAACCATTTTTTGTTAATCCTTTACCATATTATTATCAGGCCGACTTTTCAGTAGCTTAGAAAGATAGTAAATAAATGTTGATCTATTCATAGCTGAATGAATAATAGGGTTAAGTACTTATAGATATGTAGTATTATAATGATTCAAAGAATACTGTCATATGTCAAGTTTAATTACAACAAAGAGAGACAATCAGATAATAATATATTTGTTGGGAAAAGGAAAAAGTCGAACATACCTAGGGAAGACAAATCGAGTCATAATGGAAGTGATACATATCACGGAAACACAAAGCAGACTCACTACTAAATTACACGATGTCTCTGATATCTATTGAGCAAATAAACAAAAAAAATGTTGATGACCATTTGGCTGGACATGACAACATGCACCTACAGTGGCATCCGGATGTATGAGATATATATGTATGCCAAATAGGAAATACAAACTAATACCTCTAGAACAACAATATGTTCCACTCATCATTTATGGAGCACAAACATAAACTCATAAACTCATAGCTGCGAACAATTCAAATCGAGATCCAAAAATGTATCGAATAAATCATATTATCTCTTCTAAGTGAGCCACATATACCGCGTATTAAGCTAAGTACACAACTTTTAGCTGCAGATACCTTTTTGTATTTTCTGCAAGTGTCAGCTCGAAAATCAAGATACTGGAACCTTAAAGGGAAAGATCATAGTACATATTATTAGTTTATCTAGTTATAATTGCAAGAAGTTTACATATGAATGTCTTATATTAGAATGCCGAAAAATCATTTATCTAGATTATTTTAGAAATACAAGAGAGGAACCATGTAAGTAGAAACTTTCATAATTAACGTACTGCATAGTCAGCCAATGGAGACTTTCTGATCAGTGAGGATCATGTCAAACTAACTATGTCCCAATTGCTGATTACTATTGCATCCTCAAGGAGGGATGCTCTAGCCTTTATCTCACATAGAGTTCTACATGTCATTGCAGTTTTCCCATTCAACTAATAGACCAAAGATCGTGCTATCAAACTATCGATGGAAAGAACTCTAGTTGATCAATGTAAGAAAATCAAGAAACATATTGTAGTGGCATTGAACATAGAGAAGAAACCTTTGCTAGTTGCAGGGCATATGCATAGCAGCCAACTGAGGAAGACACTCAACAGATAAATTATCAAGAGAAGATAACTCCAAATAAAAAATGGGCGCAACAACCATTAATCTTAAACATCTTCATAGGAAACATCAACTAATTACATTGGCTAACATGGGCTGATATGGGGAAAATGTAAGGCTTCCTATTAACATTAAAGGAAACTGGCTGGATGGTGAATGCATGAACAGGGTACCGCTAAAGGCGATGTAGACCACCCAGGCTGGCTCTCATCTTCTACCTACAGTCTACAGAGCATAATCTTGTCAACACTTGAGAGCAATGCTGGAAGATGACATGTACCTATTTTTCTTGATGAGATGTTACGGATCAAATCTGATTCAGATGGTCATGTGCTTGAATCCATTAGGACGGAGAATAGAGCAGGGATTTCATGATACGACGTTGATTGCTTGAGGAGCCAGGCAAGAGCGGCACGAGATAAAGAGAGAATGATGAACTCGGAATACACCTCTCAAGCTCTGACTTCAACATGAATCTTCGTTTTTCTGCTTGAAAATAACAACAATAGCACTTCAGAGGCAGTCGGCGGCAATGCTTAGCTGATTTTGTACTACAGAAACTGATTAAATCTATTCTCAGATACCACTCCTGTATCACACAACAATATACCAATGTGCTAGCTAGCCCTACAGGAACTGATCTAACTACAATTCAAGAATTCTATGGAAGTGAAGCAACAATTACAAACTTCAGTGGGTACCTGCACATCGCACACATCACGTGGGTCCGATCTGATGCGTGACTTTTGTGGTTATCCAATTGGGCGCTTCCCCTGAGTGGTTACCTGGTTATACATCTCAGCTGAGTGCTTTGTAAAAAAAAAAACAATGAGATGAAGAACACACGAGGAGGAATGCAAACAACACACCTCCAGAGGCTAGAACATGCCGATTTCCCTGACGAATCTTTTGACTTCGATACCGCTGCTGATCCACGGTGACCAACAGCCTAGGAGATGAAACAAGACGACCTAATCAGCAAGACAAACAACAATAGAACCACAAGAGGAAAAAACTGATAAAAAGGACAACACAGCACTACCAGGACTGCCATTCAATCTACTAAATCGGATGAACCCTTTTCACTTGCTTCCTTAAGCTTTTTCACCTGCCCCCTAGTTACTTTCTTGAGAACTATAAGTAAGTTGAACCCCAGCCTCCAGTTGCAAGTTGCAGTGGTGTAAGCTTTGGCTATTTTGTAACTGGGATCTGCTTGGAAACTTCCCCTGAAAGTAGCTAATCGATGAACTATGTTCTCTAAATTTATCTGAATCTGTGTGGCAACCTCGTTCCCCAGCTCTTGTTAGCTCGGATCTGGAATCGTAGGCAGAGATCCCAGAACATTCAGTCTGGGAAAGCCAGAACCAGATTGAAGCAAAACAAAATGTTCTAAATGCACCCAAATTATTTTAACAAAACGTTGTGTTTCATCTCCCTCGCACGGTGATGGTGACTGAACACAAATACATCAGGTTACACATAAGCTAGAATCACATGGAACACAAATACATTAGGTTACACAAATACATATGTACGTCAAGAGACATAAGATGCCAGCACGCAACACTTACCTGATGAAGGCACCCGCAGGCAGACAAAGAAAGCGCTGCAGCACATGGTAGCAGAGACGAAGCAGCAAGAGCTGCGCACACGTAAAAGAAGAGCAGCATCAGGAGCCCGCACAGCAGTGGGCAGGAAGGGGTCGTGCTCGGGAGGTTGACTTGGGGATGGAGGAATGGGCTGCCATGGTGGGCGGTGCCGGATCTTCCAGCGGTGGCGCTCGGGCGTTTAGGCGGCGGCGCCTCATGGCACGGAGGAGGTCGGGAGACTGGTGGTGTGTGGTGCCCAGCGACGACGCAGAAGCTTGGGGGACGGCAGTTTTGCGCCATTGATTTGGAGGCAGCGAGTAGGGGTGGCCATCACCGACGGCCGGCGCTCTTGCTGGTGGCGGGGTGATGGGGAACTGGGCTGGCGGCGTAGGCTTGCCACGGAGAGATGGTCTGGTGGCTGATACGTCTCCAACGTATCGATAATTTCTTATGTTCCATGCTACTTTATTGATGATATCTACATGTTTTATACACACTTTATGTCATATTTATGCATTTTCTGGAACTAACCTATTAACAAGATGCCGAAGTGCGGTTCCATTTCTGCTGTTTTTGGTTTCAGAAATCTTAGTAACGAAATATTCTCGGAATTGGACGAAATCAACGCCCAGGTTCCTATTTTGCCGGAAGCATCCGGAACACCCAGAGCAGGGCCCTGTGGCCCCACATGGTGGCGCGGCCAGGGCTGGGCCCGCGCCACCCTATGGTGTCGTCGCCCCTTTGACCCCCCGCGCCGCCTCTTCGCCATATAAAGCCCCCGCATCGAAAACCCCGAGAGAGCCACGATACGCAAAACCTTCCGAGCCGCCGCCGTCGCGAAGCCAAGATCTGGGGGACAGAGTCTCTGTTCCGCACCCGCCGAGCGGGGAAGTGCCCCCGGAAGGCTTCTCCATCGACGCCGCTGCCATCTCCACCGCCATCTTCATCACCGATGTTGCTCCCATGAGGAGGGAGTAGTTCTCCATCGAGGCTCGGGCTGTACCGGTAGCTATGTGGTTCATCTCTCTCCTATGTAGTTCAATACAATAATCTCATGAGCTGCCTTACATGATTGAGATTCATATGATGATGCTTGTAATCTAGATGTCATTATGCTAGTCAAGTGAGTTTTACTTATGTGATCTCCGGAGACTCCTTGTCCCACGTGTGTAAAGGTGACAGTGTGTGCACCGTGTGGGTCTCTTAGGCTATATTTCACAGAATACTTATTCACTGTTGAATGGCATAGTGAGGTGCTTATTTATATCCCTTTATGATTGCAATGTGTTCGTATCACAATTTATCTATGTGCTACTCTAGCAATGTTATTAAAGTAGTTTTATTCCTCCTGCATGTGTGCAAAGGTGACAGTGTGCACCGTGTTAGTACTTGGTTTATGCTATGATTATGATCTCTTGTAGATTATGAAGTTAACTATTGCTATGATAATATTGATGTGATCTATTCCTCTACATATGCATGAAGGTGACAGTGTGCATGCTATGCTAGTACTTGGTTTAGTCTTTTGATCTATCTTACACTAAAGGTTACTTAAACATGAGCATTATTGTGGAGCTTGTTAACTCCGGCATTGAGGGTTCGTGTAATCCTACGCAATGTGTTCATCATCCAACAAAAGTGTAGAGTATGCATTTATCTATTCTGTTATGTGATCAATGTTGAGAGTGTCCACTAGTGAAAGTGTAATCCCTAGGCCTTGTTCCTAAATACTGCTATCACTGCTTGTTACTGTTTTATTGCGTTACTACTGCTTGTTTACTTCCTGCAATATTGCTACCATCACTGCACGCCAGCAAGCACTTTTCTGGCGCCGTACTACTGCTCATACTTATTCATACCACCTGTATTTCACTATCTCTTCGCCGAACTAGTGCACCTATTAGGTGTGTTGGGGACACAAGAGACTTCTTGCTTTGTGGTTGCAGGGGTTGCATGAGAGGGATATCTTTGACCTCTTCCTCCCTGAGTTCGATAAACCTTGGGTGATCCACTTAAGGAAAACTTGCTGCTGTTCTACAAACCTCTACTCTTGGAGGCCCAACACTGTCTACAGAAAGGAGGGGGAACGTAGACATCAAGCTATTTTCCGGCGCCGTTGCCGGGAGGAAAGGTAAAAGGTACTCACACTCCGGATCTCGGCTACTAAGCTCGCCGTGTAAGTACTCGAAGCTATTTCCTTTAGATCCTGCAATTGCATCTTTTTGTTTCTTGTTACACTAGTAAGGCTTAATGGAAGACAACAACAAAATGAGAGATCTTTATGAACTTTATCTTGAATTAGGACATGATGTGTTTGAAGAAAGAATTAAAAAACCCATGGAACTTTATATGCATGCTAATGGGAATGTTATTGATATGAATGCTTTGAACACTATTGTTGCTAATGCTATGGAAAATTCTAAGCTTGGGGAAGCTGGTTTTGATGAGCATGATCTTTTTAGTCCCCAAGCATTGAGGAGAAAATTTTCTTTGATGATACTTTGCCTCCTATTTATGATGATTATAATGATAGTGGTCTTTTGGTGCCACCTACTATGGAGAGTAAATTTTGTTGTGATTATACTATGCCTCCTACACTTGATGAGAATAATAATGATAGCTACTTTGTTGAATTTGCTCCCACTACAACTAATAAAATTGATTATGCTTATGTGGAGAGTAATAATTTTATGCATGAGACTCATGATAAGAATGCTTTATGTGATAGTTATATTGTTGAGTTTGCTCATGTTGCTACTGAAAGTTATTATGAGAGAGGAAAATATGGTTGTAGAAATTTTCATGTTACTAAAACACCTCTCTATATGCTGAAATTTTTGAAGTTACACTTGTTTTATCTTCCTATGCTTGTTACTTTGCTCTTCATGAACTTGTTTATTTACAAGATTCTTATGCATAGGAAGCATGTTAGACTTAAATGTGTTTTGAATTTGCCTCTTGATGCTCTCTTTTGCTTCAACTATTATTTCTTGCGAGTGCATCATTAAAACTGCTGAGCCCATCTTAATGGCTATAAAGAAAGAACTTCTTGGGAGATAACCCATGTGTTTTTTTTACTACAGTACTTTGTTTTATATTTGTGTCTTGGAAGTTGTTTACTACTGTAGCAACCTCTCCTTATCTTAGTTTTTGCATTGTTGTGCCAAGTAAAGTCTCTATGGTAAAGTTGATGCTAGATTTGGATTGCTGCACAGAAACAGCATTGCTGTCTGTCACGAATCTGGGTCTAATTCTCTGCAGGTAACTCAGAAAATTATGCCAATTTACGTGAGTGATCCTCAGATATGTATGCAACTTTCATTAGTTTTGAGTTTTTCCATTTGAGCAAGTCTGGTGCCATTTTAAAATTCGTCTTTACGGACTGTTCTGTTTTTGACAGATTCTGCCTTTTATTTCGCATTGCCGCTTTTGCTATGTTGAATGAGTTTCTTTGTTCCATTAACTTTCAGAAGCTTTGTGCAATGTCCAGAAGTGTTAAGAATGATTGTGTCACCTCTGAACATGTGAATTTTTGATTATGCACTAACCCTCTAATGAGTTTGCTTAAAGTTTGGTGTGGAAGAAGTTTTTAAGGGTCAAGAGAGGAGGATGATATACTATGATCAAGAAGAGTGAAGAGTCTAAGCTTGGGGATGCCCCGTGGTTCATCCCTGCATATTTCAAGAAGACTCAAGCATCTAAGCTTGGGGATGCCCAAGGCATCCCTTCTTCATCGACAAATTATCAGGTTCCTCCCTGAAACTATATTTTTATTCGGTCACATCTTATGTACTTTACTTGGAGCGTCTGTGTGCTTTTGTTTTTGTTTATGTTTGAATAAGTTCATCCTTGTGTGGGAGAGAGACACGCTCCGCTGGTTCGTATGAACACATGTGTTCTTAGCTCATAATATTCATGGCGAAGTTTCCTCTTAAATTGTTATATGGTTGGAATTGGAAAATGATACATGTAGTAATTGCTATAATGTCTTGGGTAATGTGATACTTGGCAATTGTTGTGCTCATGTTTAAGCTCTTGCATCATATACTTTGCACATATTAGTGAAGAAATACATAGAGCATGCTAAAATTTGGTTTGCATAATTGGTCTCTCTAAGGTCTAGATAATTTCTAGTATTGAGTTTGAACAACAAGGAAGACGGTGTAGAGTCTTATAATGTTTTCAATATGTCTTTTATGTGAGTTTTGCTGCACCGGTTCATCCTTGTGTTTGTTTCAAATAACCTTGCTAGCCTAAGCCTTGTATCGAGAGGGATACTTCTCATGCATCCAAAATACTTGAGCCAACCACTATGCCATTTGTGTCCACCATACCTACCTACTACATGGTATTTTTCCGCCATTCCAAAGTAAATTGCTTGAGTGCTACCTTTAAATTTCCATCATTCGCCTTTGCAATATATAGCTCATGGGACAAAATAGCTTAAAAACTATTGTGGTATTGAATATGTACTTATGCATTTTATCTCTTATTAAGTTGCTTGTTGTGCGGTAACCATGTTTTCTGGGGACGCCATCAACTTTTACCTTTGTTGAATATCATGTGAGTTGCTATGCATGTTCGTCTTGTCGAAGTAAGGGCGGTTTTCACAATCAAATGGTTTGAGTATGCATACTGTTAGAGAAGAACATTGGGCCGCTAACTAAAGCCATGAATCATGGTGGAAGTTTCAGCTTTGGACACATATCCTCAATCTCCAGGAGAATAATAATTGTTGTTACATGCTTATGCATTAAAGAGGAGTCCATTATCTGTTGTCTATGTTGTCCTGGTATGGGTGTCTAAGTTGAAGAATGATCAAAAGCGAAATCCAATGCGAACTTTCTCCTTAGACCCTTGTACAGGCATAGAGGTACCCTTTGTGACACTTGGTTGAAACATATGCTATGCAATGATAATCTGTGTTAATCCAAGCTAATTAGGACAAGGTGCGGGCACTATTAGTATACTATGCATGAGGCTTGCAACTTGTAAGATATAATTTACATGATACATATGCTTTATTACTACCGTTGACAAAATTGTTTCATGTTTTCAAAATAAAAGCTCTAGCACAAATATAGCAATCGATGCTTTTCCTCTTTGAAGGACCTTTCTTCTACTTTTATTGTTGAGTCAGTTCACCTATCTCTCTCCACCTCAAGAAGCAAACACTTGTGTGAACTGTGCATTGATTCTTACATACTTGCTTATTGCATTTGTTATATTACTCTATGTTGACAATTATCCATGAGATATGCATGTTATAAGTTGAAAGCAACCGCTGAAACTTAATCTTCTTTTGTGTTGCTTCAATGTCTATACTTTAAATTATTGCTTTATGAGTTAACTCTTATGCAAGACTTATTGATGCCTGTCTTGAAAGTGCTATTCATGAAAAGTCATTGCTTTATGATTCAATTGTTTACTCATGTCATTACCATTGTTTTGATCGCTGCATTCATTACATATGTTTACAATATGATCAAGTTTATGATGGCATGTCACTTAAGAAATTATCTTTGTTATCGTTTTACCTGCTCGGGACGAGCAGAACTAAGCTTGGGGATGCTGATACGTCTCCAACGTATCGATAATTTCTTATGTTCCATGCTACTTTATTGATGATATCTACATGTTTTATACACACTTTATGTCATATTTATGCATTTTCTGGAACTAACCTATTAACAAGATGCCGAAGTGCCGCCTGTTTTCTGTTTTTTTCAGAAATCTTAGTAACGAAATATTCTCGGAATTGGACGAAATCAACGCCCGGGTTCCTATTTTGCCCGAAGCATCCGTAACACCCGAGAGCCGCCAGAGGGGGGCCCTGTGGGCCCCAGATGACATGGTGGCGCGCCAGGGCTGGGCCCGCGCCACCCTATGGTGTCGTCGCCCCTTTGACCCCCCTCGCCGCCTCTTCGCCTATATAAAGCCCCTGCATCGAAACCCTTACGGAGAGAGCCACGATACGCAAACCTTCCAGAGCCGCCGCCGTCGCGAAGCCAAGATCTGGGGGACAGGAGTCTCTGTTCCGGCACCCGCCGAGCGGGGAAGTGCCCCCGAAGGCTTCTCCATCGACGCCGCTGCCATCTCCACCGCCATCTTCATCACCGCTGCTGCTCCCATGAGGAGGGAGTAGTTCTCCATCGAGGCTCGGGCCGTACCGGTAGCTATGTGGTTCATCTCTCTCCTATGTAGTTCAATACAATAATCTCATGAGCTGCCTTACATGATTGAGATTCATATGATGATGCTTGTAATCTAGATGTCATTATGCTAGTCAAGTGAGTTTTACTTATGTGATCTCCGGAGACTCCTTGTCCCACGTGTGTAAAGGTGACAGTGTGTGCACCGTGTGGGTCTCTTAGGCTATATTTCACATAATACTTATTCACTGTTGAATGGCATAGTGAGGTGCTTATTTATATCCCTTTATGATTGCAATGTGTTCGTATCACAATTTATCTATGTGCTACTCTAGCAATGTTATTAAAGTAGTTTTATTCCTCCGCATGTGTGCAAAGGTGACAATGTGTGCACCGTGTTAGTACTTGGTTTATGCTATGATTATGATCTCTTGTAGATTATGAAGTTAACTATTGCTATGATAATATTGATGTGATCTATTCCTCCTACATATGCATGAAGGTGACAGTGTGCATGCTATGCTAGTACTTGGTTTAGTCTTTTGATCTATCTTACACTAAAGGTTACTTAAACATGAGCATTATTGTGGAGCTTGTTAACTCCGGCATTGAGGGTTCGTGTAATCCTACGCAATGTGTTCATCATCCAACAAAAGTGTAGAGTATGCATTTATCTATTCTGTTATGTGATCAATGTTGAGAGTGTCCACTAGTGAAAGTGTAATCCCTAGGCCTTGTTCCTAAATACTGCTATCACTGCTTGTTACTGTTTTCGTTACACTCGCGTTACTACTGCTTGTTTACTTCCCGCAATATTGCTACCATCAATCGCACGCCAAGAAGCACTTCCAAGCCAGACTCTCATACTTATTCATACCACCTGTATTTCACTATCTCTTCGCTGAACTAGTGCACCTATTAGGTGTGTTGGGGACACAAGAGACTTCTTGCTTTGTGGTTGCGGGTTGCATGAGAGGGATATCTTTGACCCTTTCCTCCGAGTTCGATAAACCTTGGGTGATCCACTTAAGGGAAAACTTGCTGCTGTTCTACAAACCTCTACTCTTGGAGGCCCAACACTGTCTACAGGAAAGGAGGGGGAACGTAGACATCAGTGGCGTTATGTGGCGCGGCGAGAGTCCTGCCCGGCGGCGGGGGGTCGGGGAAACGACGGGTCGCGGTGGGGATTGTAGTGCGCCAGAGAACGGAGAACGCGCAATGCCACGATGCAGGGGTCGAGCCGAAGTAGGGGACTCGCCGTGCTCCCGCCCCAAATTATCTCGCCGCCGACCCAGCCCTCCGGACACCGCCGCAGCAGCCCACCGCCGAGGCGCCGATGACGCTCGAGACCAGCTAGGTCTATCACCACGGCCACGCACACGACCCCTAGAGCCACCAAGAACACCCCATGAGAGGAGGGTGTGGCGCCCCAATGGCTGCCTCTGTAAGTACCATAGCTGCCATGGGGGAGAGGAGGGCTCCTGCGTCAGCGAGGGTAGGGGCGAGGAGCTGGAGCGAGGCGCTATCCGTGAAGATCATCGGGTGCCTGGAGGTTTGGAGAAAGCGAATGAGGTGCGGGGAAGTTGATAAATCGAGGAACGTGAAGAGACAAAGATGAAGAGGGCTCTCTGAAAGAAAACACGCGGAGTAAAAAGAATAAAAACTTAGTCAAAGCGGTGGCACGGGAGCCAACAACCACCGCCCAAGCAGTCGATACCATATAAATCGCTACGCAACACCAAAACTGCACACAGAAAAAACACCACAGTAATTCAGAAATAGGCTCAAAATTCTGAGAGAGAAGAAGTTTGTTGCCCTATAATATAATCCCTCCGTTCCTTTCTATAATGCCTATTGTTTTTTAGCATTTGTTTCAGAATATAAGAGTAAAGCTATGTTTTTTTTTGCAAAGAACCCTTCCACCGATCGGGTCAAGTTGAAAATGGAAACCGATCTGGTCATGTATTTCGAGATCTGTTTCAGTTTCCTATTTTTTCTGTGATATCGTTAGGGGGTTTTGTGTGAAAAAATGGCTCGCGCTAATTTCCGTGCCAAAAAACAATAGGCACTATAGAAAGGAACGGAGGGAGTAGTAGTTATTATCTATAAGAGAAGGCACATATTAGGTTTCTTAGGGCAATAGATGTTAAGGGGTCTTTCTGTATTTTGTGCCTGCCACATGGTTCTCTATAATAGCTCCACTGGGGTCTTTTGACCCCACTTGTGTTCAAAAAATAAAAGAGAAGGCACATATGTATTGTGAAATTTTGGACTGGAATGAAGTATACCGAACCATTGATGCGTCGATGACAGAACTGAGAGCTTTCAGAGTATAAATCTCATTGCTCCTATAACTGAGCATTGCCACAAATTATTATGAAGGTTCAGTTTGTTGTTGAATATTTTCTCTTCTGTGCGTATTAGTATACCTTTTCTTACAATTTAGATCAACATTTATTTAGCTCAGTATAGACACATCGACTATCAGGGTGAGACAAGAAAATCTGGTGGCACTACAATATGGCACGTATTTGGGGGCAGTTTCAAGTGCCTTCAAATGTGTAAAATGTGCCCTCAAAAATTTGAAGGACACAAAAAATGTGCCGAATTTACTAGCTACTCCAAAACTATTAAGGACACTTAAAAAATGTGTTCTAATAGGTATATATTTTCAATATCTAAATAATCTTCAAAAAGGCACCGAAACCCCGTGAAAAGCCAGCCATCTGTAGATTGGTCTCATTGTATAAGTGCTAGGCTTCCAAAGGCACATATCATTCTTTCCCACAAATTAACTCCATTAATTGGTAACCCCTAGCTTTTTACTTGTTTTCCAAAAGATCTTTTGAAAGAGATATTCAGATACATAAGTACCAGGTGGGGATGAAGCCCAAGGAAGGAAACTGAAGCATCAAAGGAATCATTTCGACCCAAACATCACGCGGAATATAACTTTCATGATGTTTCCAATTTTGAAAATTTCTCTCCAGCTAATGTTGACGTCAGAAACCCACCGGCGGGCAGCGACGGGCAACACCGTAGAGCCGGGAACAACTTAGGGCTGCGGCTGGCCCTGGTCCCTCTGAAGCGACGGCCCGCAAAGACTTCTGGGCACGCACGTCCGATGCTGATGCAGCGTGCCACCCGACCTATACCTGGTCAGGAAGGTGTTGGATGATGCCTCGCTTAGTTTCCTGCAGGGCATACACGTACACGTTAAATACGAGCCTCGATCGGCTCTCAGGTTGTCCTGTGAATCGGCTCAAAGAGCCGATCCACCCATGATTCGTCCAAGGTGTCCGAATATATGGTGGTCCTGCTTGATCAAGATAAAGCTAATGCGATCTACGACGATTTAGGGTTTTCACCGCATAATCGGATCATCCTACTCACGATTGGGCCTCGCGCTGATCGTAAGCCGATCCTAGACAAGGCCTAAAAACCAACACGAGGTTGATCCCGAACATCCTGTCTAGGGCTAGCAAACTACACCCTGCACGCCGCTGGATCCTCCAACCCTTTGTAAGGCCTAACTATTGCAGATGTTAAACTAATCCTTGAAGAACAAGGAGCAACCGTAACGGATCGGATCTACTAAACAATGACCAAGGGTGCCGCCCTACACCTAAGATAGGTGTAAGGGCGGCTAGATGTACAAGGGTTGCACTACGACAAGATATGATACGAAGAACAATGCTAACCCTAACACATCTAAGATAAATACGTTGCTCGCCATCAAAAAGGCTTCAGACGAGCAACGCATGAACAACGTGAGCAGTGCTGCCTAGATCGCAAGATGCGATCTAGGCAACATGGTGCTACCGGAGAAACCCTCGAGACGAAGGAGTTGGCGATGCGCCGAGATTTGTTTGTGTTGAACGTTGGTTGTTATTTATTCCATAAACCCTAGATACATATTTATAGTCCAAGGGACTTTCTAATTCAAGCGTGCACCTAACCGTGCACGGGTAAAACTCTAACTCCTAACTGACACGTAATCTAACATATTACAGATACATGGGCAAACTAGCCCAAACTTAGTACACAAGGCCGATTCACGTATTTCTTCCACGTATATATCTTCAAGTCCATCTTGATCGCGGCCCACCTCTGACTCGGTCAAATTCTGGTGATAACACATGCCCCCCTGGTTTTGGAAATGATAATTTCAAAACCACTGCTTTTCTTCGAAGGGTCATGTCGTGGCGACAGAACCGTCGCAGTATGCTTCATCATGACGACTTGCCTTCCCAACTCCTCCGCACGATTTGACAGCTTTGGCACCACGTCCTCGAGAACCGTTCGAAATTAAATCTCCATCTCCTTTTATTTAACCGCATCGAACAGTACTCTTCTTCATCCTCTTCGCATTTGCACTTCCAAAAAACCCTTCTCTGCCACCATGTCTTCCTCTTCTTCCTCTTCATCGGGTCTTTCTGCGCAATCCTCCCTTTCGCGAGCCACGCCGGAGTGGGACCCGTGGAGGCCCATGCGGCCAACATCCGCCGCGCCATCGAGGCGGGGACGAGCCACAACTTCTCCATCCGGTCGAGGACGACAAGTCCCCGACCACGGGAGATGACCTCCGCTTCCTCACCAATGAGGAAGCGGTGGAGGAAAGCGACGACGACCGCCTTCCCTGGGATGGGGCCCCCTCCTCCGAGGAGGCGGAAGAGGAGGAGGAGGAGGAGGAGGATGACAGCTCCTCCGACGAGCCGCCGGCCACTGCCCCCGGCCCGGGAACTCGGCGACGACCGATGATGACGACGCTGACGAGGAGGACGAGGACAACGAGGGTCCTGCCGGCGGCCGCTACAGCAGCGACGACGAGCCTGCCGGGAGCAGTGCCGACGATGGAGATGACGACGACGATGACGAGGGCAGCAACGGCCCCTAGATAGGATCTTAGCTTAGGGCCAGCAGTAGTAGACAGGGCAATGTATCCCCTAGGATCTCCTTTTGAGAGCAATCAGCTCTTTATGTAAGAAATCTAGTTTATCAATGAAGAATTTCTCCGACTTGATTTTGCCGACTTTCTTTATGATAATTTAGCCGATTGCCCTACGTACTGAGTCTGCCGACTGTCAATTTGGTCAATGTTTTACTGAGCCGATTTCCACGTATCATCCCCCCCCATGATCCGCTCTTCATTTCTTTGACGTCGGAGTGATCGTGGACTTGGTCAATGCTCAATAAGTCAATGTCAACGTATCAATCCTTCATGATCTATCCTTCACTTCTTCGATCGATGACTTGGAGCCCTGGTGGACGATGATGCAGACCAATGCCTTCAACAGAGTCCTGTAATACAGACACCCCCTGCTCTGCTCCTTTACAGCAACCAGACAGCCCAGAGTCAACTCTCCATCGGTGACGATGGATCCCTCTTTTGCAAGAACTCATCGCCTCTGAGAGGAATTGCGTTGCGGGACAAGCCGATGATTCTCCAATCGGCTTCTAAAAACAGAGTATCCACGAAGCCAGCTGCCCCCCCGAGCCTTGTCCGAAATGAAAATAGTGATGAGGGCACATAATTCAGACAAACAGACCCGGGCTCGATCATGTCTAAGAGAGCTATCATGCAGGGCCAACCAGCCGATCACCTTTCTTCCGTTGACAGCCGATACTGTGGATGATCACCCACAGCTCAATGAGCAAAAGGCCGACTTGTATGCCAACATTCCTCTGATAGCACTATTGCACTGGCAACCTGGCAACTTTGCGTACTTGTACTAGAGTCGATGACTGTGCATCGGCTTTGCATCATAAAACACCTCAAAAAGGATCATCAAACCTGATTATGAATCTAACCAGCCCATCTAGCATGCTGGTAATCTGGCTTCAGGCAGGTGTCTACAATAGAGCTCTGGGCTTGTCGCTCAATCGACTTGCATGTGGAAACTGATAATTTTGCGACATCAGCACCATTCCCCAGACAGGTTGTGATGCAGCGCCAGCCGATTCCGAAAAAATCGGCTTCCTATAGCAAAAGATCCTTCAGGGCAAACTGCCCCCCGAGCTTCTTCCGTTCAAGTCCTACGCCCTGCTGATCAGATCGGCTCATCATCTTTGGCAGGCTGATGCAACTTTTGGTGAGGATGTTTTGAATTTCGGATGCCCTCCAAAACTTTGGACGTAACAACCTCTGAAAGTGATAGCTACCAAGTCGCCACCTTGACCAAACCCAAGCAAGAAACGCCACAGCCGATTGCTTCGTCACCGGCTATCCTCATAGTCCTAGAAGAGATATGTTCCCTTCGTGGGTTCACCCTTAACCTGACCTGCACGTTCATGCTGCTCTTGTTGTTGGTCAGGGTTGTAATCCCTCAGACTTGCAGACAGGTATCAGCGGCTTTCAATGAGACAAAGGTAGCTCTGGACGCGAAAACTGACGCCCCTGCCAGCACCGCTGAACTTGAAGACTTGCCAATGGGAGTTAGGGGTCCTTGAAGAGAGGATCTGAGTCGCAAAACAGTTCCACTGAGCGTTTCATCCAATAGATCCTCTCCATGCAACTCGATATCTGCTCATGCAACTCGACATCTGCTCCATTGGGCTTCTTGAGTCGATGTCTACGCATCGGCTGTGCTTTAAAATTTTCAATTTTTTTTTTTACGGCCGGCCGATTTACTCATGTACCGGCCCCCATATGTTATCAGAGAAAATATCTTGACTTGCTTCAAACTCTGTATCCTCGTGTTCCATCCTTCTATGTGCCCCCCGAGCCGATTCTGTCAAGGAATTGATGGTATCGGCTCTTCAGGCATCTGTTGAATCCATGCTGAACTCAGACAAAACGTATGTCGAGGATAATTTTGGCCGATTGCTGGAATCGGCCTCCTTTTTCATTGCAATGTTTTGACGATGGTTTGCAATTCCTTGGAGCTCCACTGTAGTTACGTGGCGTGCTCGAGATAAGATTTTTGCTTTCCATTTTTTGGGGCCGATCGCAGGGATCGGCCTTGCCACGTACGTCCAATGTCTTGGACCTGCTACTCTGTCGGGATCATGGAGACCATGTTTGTATTATTAGCCTGATTGATCTCATGAATCGGCTCTTCCTGGGTACATACTCCGTGGCCTTGGACTTCCTCTATGTATATGCCCCCCGAGCCGAATCTTTCAAGTGATTGAAGATATCGGCTTTTCGGCCGATTCAAGCTTGTCGTACCACCCATCATGCTAATTAGTACAGCAGTGAACACATGTGGTGAGAATAATTTTAGCCGATTGCTGGAATCGGCTTTCCTTGCAGTTGTCGATCTGACTATTCATCCTTCGGAGTAGCGTTGCTAGGGTCCCGGTCGTTTATAGCGACGCGCCATCGGCCATCCTTTTTCTTCATAAGTACAACATTGGAAATCCATTCAATGTACCTGTGTGGCCTGATGCACTCGGCGTCCAACATCTTCCTGACCTCCCCCTTAACTCCCTCAATCTCTTCTAGCTCGTCAGCTGATGTAAACCCGTAACCCAGCTTCCCGTCGCCTGCTAAGTCGATGTTGAACACATGCAAAGCGTATGTTGGGGATAATACTGGCCGATCGCTAAAACCGGCCTCTCCTTTTGTTGCACTGCCCAATGAGGGTTTACAACTTCCTGGTCTTTTATTATGGCGACGTGACTCGCTGGAGGAATGTCCACCACGTCTTGGGTCATAAATCTCTGACGAGATCCTGGACACTGTGTTTATAACAGCCGATGCTTCTGCATCGGCATCAGCCGATGCTGTGCATCGGCTTTCGCTGTTTAGGCGCCATACTTTCTTTGGCGGGCGCGCCTTTGTCTCTAGTGTTTGCTGAATTTTCACGGCCAAATCGGGCCGTGCCTTCCTCAACGTGTACGGTGCGTGCCTCGGCTTCTTCCAGGTTGCCGCTGCACCTACGCTTCGAGAATGGTGAGTCCATCAGGGCACCACCTTGGTCGGTGATACCTATCTTCTTCTCCATCTGACTCCTCAAAGTCTTCTTCTCGAGATGACTCAGCTCGTTTGCTCCGAGGTGGGAGAGGTCCTAGTCGCTCGAACACTGAAACCTCGTTTGCCTTCTTCTTTTGCTGTTTGCATTCTGGGCAGCTCTCGATTGTTGGCAATCGGCTCATTCCTGAGTCCCAGCAATGTTTGAAGAAAGGACAGTCCCAGTGCTTATCCATGTTGTCTTGCTCCCTTGACCTCCCTCTAGCGTGATGCTCGTACATCGTTGTTTCTCTCACGCGACGGTACTCGTCCGCATCGACCGATGATATCTTTCATCGTCTTCGTCGTAGCGCCGACGTCGGTCGTACAGCTGCTCATATTTGTTGAGGAGATGCACGGAGAGTGGGCGTTGATACTGTATGCTTCTCACCTCCTCCTCAGTCAGGTACCGTCTATCATCATCTTGGGGCCGGTCGCGTGGATCGGCCTCCTCTTTGTCCTTGCCACGGGAGTGGCTGCTCTCTGCCTTATCTTCGTTATGGCGGCTTGTGAGCCCTGCCATGTTGACACCAAAGGAGAGCCCTGGCTCCCTTAAGGAGTGGCTGAGATCCACCATGTTGACGCCAGGCAACGGACGTGTGTCTTCATTGAGATCGATACCGTGCGAACGGGTCTTCTCAAAGGAGCCGATGAGTTCGGCTTCACAGATGGCTTTTAGCTCATCGTATTTCTTCTTGTGCTCCGCAGGGAGATCCTTGTATTTGATCTGTTCCTCTGCCATCCCGGGTGTCGGTGTTGACGTGGATGTTGCGAAGAGGTCCCACCGGGCGTGCGAATGTGTTGACGTCGAAACCCACCGGCGGGCGACGGGCAACAGAGCCGGGAACAACTCGGGGCTGCGGCTGGCCCTGGTCCCTCCGAAGCGACGGCCCGCAAGCCTTCAGGCACGCACGTCCGATGCTGATGCAAGGGCGTGCCACCCGACCTATGGTCGGGAAGGTGTTGGATGATGCCTCGCTTAGTTTCTGGCATACACGTACACGTTAAATACGAGCCTCGATCGGCTCTCAGGTTGTCCTGTGAATCGGCTCAAAGTGCCGATCCACCCATGATTCGTCCAAGGTGTCCGAATATATGGTGATCCTGCTTGATCAAGATAAAGCTAATGCGATCTACGACGATTTAGGGTTTTCACCGCATAATCGGATCATCCTACTCACGATTGGGCCTCGCGCTCGCGCACGGTGATCGTAAGCCGATCCTAGACAAGGCCTAAAACCAACACGAGGTTGATCCCCGGAACATCCTGTCTAGGGCTAGCAAACTACACCCTGCACGCCGCTGGATCCTCCAACCCTTTGTAAAGCCTAACTATTGTTAAACTAATCCTTGAAGAACAAGGAGCAACCGTAACGGATCGGATCTACTAAACAATGACCAAGCGGTGCCGCCCCTACACCTAAGATAGGTGTAAGGGCGGCTAGATGTACAAGGGTTGCACTACGACAACATATGATACGAAGAACAATGCTAACCCTAACACATCTAAGATAACTACGTTGCTCGCCATCAAAAAGGCTTCAGTACGAGCAACGCATGAACAACGTGAAGCTGTTGCCTAGATCGCAAGATGCGATCTAGGCAGCATGGTGCTACCGGAGAAACCCTCGAGACGAAGGAGTTGGCGATGCGCCGAGATTTGTTTGTGTTGAACGTTGGTTGTTGTTTATTCCATAAACCCTAGATACATATTTATAGTCCAAGGGACTTTCTAATTCAAGCGTGCACCTAACCGTGCACGGGTAAAACTCTAACTCCTAACTGACACGTAATCTAACATATTACAGATACATGGGCAAACTAGCCCAAACTTAGTACACAAGGCCGATTCACGTATTTCTTCCACGTATATATCTTCAAGTCCATCTTGATCGCGTCCCACCTCTGACTCGGTCAAATTCTGGTGATAACAGCTAACTAGTTGGGGCGAGATGGGATCACTCATGGCCACCTAGTAGTGGCGTACCAATATAGTGACACGCCATTGGTGGTGAATTACTGGTGGCGTGCCAATATTTCAGCGCGCCACTGGTATTTCGGGCAACCATAAGCGCGCTCCTAACATGATGTCGCATGTAAGAGTTTTCCTACTAGTGACAATTTCTTCTTCGATGAGGGTAACTTGGGGTTCAGCAATGAAGAAGGAGAACCGAGCGAAAAGTTGAGGCATATGGTTCCTGGGCTCTAAGGATTCTGGTCCTCTCAAAAATAAAAATTCATATTTCTCAAAATTATGTTTTTGTATATAGATACATAAAGGTGATTTCTATTGGAGTGTAACGTTATATTTGGCCTACCCAAACAAAAGTATGGCTCTAAGACTCTAAGTGGAAACTAAAATTCAGTTATGATCATGATATTTGTCGTTTTTGTCTAGATTATTCAACGGATCGAGGCTCCATGGAGAGACCGATCCCTCGTGGGAGTAGTGATCGAGGACATCAAAATCCTCGCTCATTTCATGGTTTCGTCAGGTTAAATGGCTCTGTAATAATTCAGCACGTACTTTAGCTCGTTGGGTAGAACAATTTGGTTCGTGGTTTTTTCCCGGACCGCATCCAAGACAAACTTTGTTTTGATGTTTTTTCATCAATAAAGTATTGAATTCCCTCTTCAAAGCAAAAGCCCTACGATTAGGCCCATTACAATTCGAAATGAACAAAGTTCAGAAAGAAGAATGTAACCAAGCCCAGCAAGAGTTACGGGCTTCAGAATTCCACATTTAGCCGACTGCTTACAGTCCAATCTTAGTTCTGTTTTCCCGGGCCTTTTTCAACCGCTCATTTTGTTTTGTTGATGAAATGGTAGTGACAATTCAGATGTTTAGTACTGTGCCGCTTCGTCTCAGATGGTCGTGCTCTCCACCACATGCCTGGAATCCCTCCCAACAATCAGGACACCACGCGCGCACTTGCCAACGTTGTCAAGCTGGACAACCACCGACCGCGCGCTGATCGCTGCACGGTCGACGGCGCTGACATGACAAACTGACAGGATCATGGTCACCAGGTGGATCACGATCCTGACCCAGAAATCCACGGGTCTCAAAGTCGCGGCGCGTTTTTCTTTCCAACGGAAATCACGCGACGCTTCTCTCATCGCTGGATGCTGATAGTGCACTCCGCTTCTATTGATCGTGCGACAATGGCGATGTTGGCGACCGCTGCCTTTTAACCTCTGAGCTCGGCAGAGATCGCGGATGAGACGAGACAAGATCAACCGACGGACAGACCGGACGCGTTAAGCCTTTGGCGCTATCTGCCGGTGTGATGCAACAACCAATCAACTGCAAGGAGAGGCGATCGATGCCAATTAATCAATCATGCTGACGTAGGTTACAGCTGTGGCATTCCATAACTAATTGCTGCTTCTCATGTTAATGCAGCTCAAGCACTACCGCTAACCTGCACCAACTAATTCAGGAACGAAGGAGAGGGAATTAGTTTACGGAATAGTATAAGCTGTTGGCAAGTTCTTCATTTGCAGCTCTCGAAATGCTGAGCACGACACTGGTTAATTAGCAAGATTTTGCTGATCGTTTTTTTATCACGCAATATCCAGGGGTGCTATTCTTGATGATTGGCACTTGCAGGTGCAGTGCAGGGCACCGTCTCATAGTCATCGTTCGAAATTAAGCACAAGTATGAGGATTCCTGGTCACGTGTCATCTGTCTGCAGCCTGACCATTTGCCTAATTCTTTTTTACCTGATGCATGTTCATGTGGCGATTAATTTAAACTCGCTTGCAGCAAATAGACATGCAATTGATGAGAAGATTTTAACCGTCCCTCGCCTACTCTCCGATTGTCCAACGCATTTACTCGTTCTTGTGCTTGCTGCATGCTCGTACCGATTATTTTGTTCCTGTTCCCTTCAGATGCAGTTGCACCTTGCCAATGCCACACTTTCTGAATAAAATGGCCATTTTATCTGAGTCTACGTATATACCTGTCTTGTCAACAAAAAAATAGGTATATACGCTTGTTTGTTTACTTATTATTTTTGGATCACCTCACTTTCTTAGTCTCACAAAAGGGTGGCTCTAATTAGAAATGGAAAAAAAAATGGTTTCTTAGTCTCACATTTGTGTCATTCTTATTTACGTCATGAATGAACATAATTCGATTAAACATTATACATACATGATAGACATATGTATGTCGTTGTGTATTTATGTTCATAACTTTCTGAAGTATGAAATATAGGTTTCGGTCTTCAAAAAAAAAAAAAAATCGGGCTCTGTGGAGCTCGGTCTCCATTTGGAGTTTCCGGAAAGGGCAATTCCCTCGTTAGGCGCGCGCGCTACAACTTGAACTGAACAAAATTCAGAAAGAAGAATGTGAACCTTTCATTTTGTTTTGTTGATGAAATGGTATGACAAATTTATTTAGCTGTTTGTTGCTGTCCCGCTTCCTTCGTGCTCTCCACCACATCACTGGAACTCCTCCCAATAATTGGGACGAGCGGGCAGGACACCACGCGCGCAGCCACCGCCACAGCCGCTGATCGTTGCACGGTCTACGGCGCTGACATGACAAACTAACAGGATCATGGACAACAGCTCCCGGTCTCAAAGTCGCGGCGCGGCGCAACGGAAATCACGCAACCTCTACTGGATCCGATGATGCCGGAGATGGCGACGTCTGCATTTTAGCCGCTACGCTGAGCTGAGCTCCCGACGAGACCGACGGACGGAGCAGACGCGTTAGCCCTTGGAATTATCTGCCGGTGAACGACAGCGAACGATGCCAATCAATCAATCATGCAGATGCAGGTTTCAGGTGTCACATAGTCCATGATTGCCGCGGCTTCCCCTGTGACAGCCGAAGCACTACTGGCCGCTAACCCTGTGCGGTTTCATAGGAAGGAGGAAGAGGAACTGTATTATAAGCTTGGTTGGCAATTTCTTTATCTGCAATTCTCGAAATGCTGAGCACGACCCTGGTTAGTAAGATTTTGTTGGTCGATGCTTATTTTATCATTCAATCCATGGATGTCATCCTTGCTAAGCACTTGCAGTTTTTTTTTTTCCGCAAGACACCGATCTGTCAGAGTCATCGTTCAGAAATTAAGTATATGAGGAAATTAAGTACTCCCTCCGTCTCAGTTTACTAGTCTTCCCCGTATATCTAGATCGCCAATTTAACCTATATAATTTAAATTGTATTATGCAAAAATTATATCATTAGAAAATAGAATATATAAACTTTCTAATGATATAATTTTTATAACATATAACTAATTCTAACTTGATCAAATTTGCGACCTAGGGATACGCGCACGCCTAATAACTGTGAGAGAGGGAGTATGAGGATCACCGTCATTTTCCTAATTCTTTTTTGTCTGGTGCATGTTCATGTGGCGGTTAAATTTTCCTTTTATTGTTCATCTGCTTGCAGCAATTGATAGGAGGATTTGACTGTCTCTCGCCTGCTCTTCGCTTCTCCAAACGCGTTTAGTCGCTCTCTTGCTTGTTGCATGCTCGTACGGACTATTTTCTTCCTTTTCCCTTCAGATGCAGTTTTACCTTGCCACTTTCTGAATAAAGCGGCCATTTTATCTGAGACTAGGTATATACCTGTCCTGACAACAAAAAAGTTTAGGTGTATATATAACGCTTTGTTTGTTTACTTATTTGGATCAGCTCACTTTCCATTGATCGCATCAAGGACTAACCGAAAGAAGAAAAAAGCATCGTCATCCTTAACGTCAAGCATGTTCAGTGATGGATATGCGAAGCATTGATTTGGAGCTGTACGTACCAGTGCGGTGCTGATCACAACAAGCTAGCTTTCGCCTGTCGGATGCTTCCCACACAACAGCCTTTCAATAGCAAGCTAGCTTCCTAAGAACATGTTGTCTGCCTTCTACCTGTATATTGCTCATCTTTCGCGATAGACGAACGAAAGCAACTGAAAACACTATAAGGATCAATGCTAGAGGGGGCAATTAAATAATCACTTAAAGTGCAAATTAAACATGTAGTACTACTTAACCTAGTTCTAGTTAGCTAACTAATACTGTTTTTTTTGCGAAGTAACTAACACTGTTGTCCTTAGTTCATAAATCCATGTACATCATGAAGCTTGAACAAATGGAGGGGCATATAAAAAATGATCTAGGGCATATATATAGATTGTATCATATTAGTATAGTTCGGCTCAGTTGGATTGACTGGTTGATTCGTACCGTCTGGCCAGATAAACGTGGTAGGTCATACAACATTTCTTGGGCTACCTGTTGAGTAAAAGAAAAGCTTCCCGTGATTGGCGGAGTAACCACATTGTTAGGCACGATACCATGATACATAGATTAAGACCTTGTAATTGTAAGGTCAAGAAAGTGGTTGCCTCCTCATGGTACATGCATGCAAGTGTACGTCGAGTAGGCAGATATACTACTCCCTCTCTGTTCACAATTATTTCACGTTCTGAGTTTAATTAAACTTTGTAAACTTTGATTAGATATTTAGGAGAAACATCAACATCCACAATATAAAACATATTGTAATAGGATTATCATAAAGTTTATTTTCATATTATATGTACTAGCTATTGTAAATATTGATAATTTTCTTATATCCTTGTTTAAGTTTTGCAAAGTTTAACTTTAATTAAACCTAGAACGTGAAGTAAAAAAAACGGAGGGACTATATGGTAGTCCCTTGATTTCGCTTCAACGTATTGAAAAGGATTGTTCCCAAGGTTTTCCTTTGAGGGGGGGATTACTACTACGTTTATCCACCACACTATTTAGGGAATCCTATCATCCTCGGAGCCCAACCATCGTGGTGTAATGATTTGTGATCGTGTTGGGAGATTCCAATTAAATTGTGGAGATTGCTCCAACCTTATGTGTAAATATTCCGATCGCTATCTTCAAGGCCACCACTTAGTGCATTGTGTTATTGTCTGTGTGGCGAGACCGGAGGGACAATAATGTGAGCTTTTGTGGTGTTGGTGGACTTTGTGTTACCACACCTTTCCAACGAAGATGTGCTTCGCTCAAAGGAAAGGACTTTGAGAATACATCTGCTTCTCTGTAAGAACATACTCCAAGCTTGTTCGCATATATATTTGATACACATGATGGAGGAGGCAGATTAAAGGCCATAAATATACCGCGAGAAATTCGCCTGAGAAAAGTCAAAAAACAAATGTGTATTGTTCCCTTGTAGACGGGCAAATGACATGCAAAAAAACAAATGTTGTGTTGCTTCCCCATGGTCACAATCGATCATAGTGACAACATGTTTTGTCTTGCTGAATAGAAAATAGTCGAGGGAAGACTATAAGAGCGACTTATTAGTTGGAAAGGAAAATTACTATCTCTGGGTGGAAGATTAGTCCTCATAAATTCAGTACTCACACATATGGTATTGGTATTGTATATGATCTCTTTCTTCCATTTGACTAAAGGAGTTCTGCATAGATTGAACTATTTCGGATGTAGATTCTTTTGGCAAGGAGATAGTGAGAAAATATGTTGACTCAAAAGTGTTATCTCGAGTTATTTGAAAACCTGGAGATTCACATTTTTTGGCCGGTATTATGGCTACCAAAAACTACTTTTTCCCATATGGAACTTTCTCAATTAGGGATGGATCTAAGATAAAGTTTAGGGATGATAAATGGTTGGGCGCAACCACCCTTCGAGAACAATATCCAGCCTTATACAATATTGTACGTCATAAAGGTGATACCTTGTACAAGGTGATGGAAACATCTCCTCCATCAACGACATTCAAGCGGGATCCTCTTGGACCCCAGTTGGCTTCTTGAATGAGTTGCTTCAACGCTTAGACTTTGCTTCAGGGATCTGATGAATTCCGTTGGGGACTTACCAAGAATGTGTATTCTCGGTAGGATCCTTGTACAAGGCTTTAGTTGAACCCATTCAGGTTGTGCTTAATAATAAAAACATTTGGAATGTGAAGACATTATTGAAAATTAAGGTTTTTTGCATGGTACCTTCATCGTGGCGTAATTGTTACGAAAGATAACCTTGCAAAACGTAACTAGCATGGTTGTATGAAATGTGTTTCTATCATGAAGAAGAGACAATAAGACATCTTTTCTTCCAGTGTCGGTTGGTTAAGTCTATAGTCAATCAATCAGATAGGTTCGACCTTATATCCTCCAAGAAGCATTGCAAATATTTTTGGCAATTGGCTAAATAGGGTGGATTCTAGGTTTAAGGTTCTTATCAGAGTGGGAGCGATTGCCATAATAAGGTCGATGTTGCTATGTAGGAATGACAAGGTTTTTTATGATAAAAAATCTTCTCTTATGCAGGTCATCTATCGGTCTACGACTTTGTTCCGTTCAGGATCGTCGCTCCAGTGCTTGGAGGACTGCGACCTCTTTACGGAGTTGTCTACACGATTGGAGGAAACGGCCAAGAAGTTTATTACCCAACATGGGTGGCTACATAATCCTAGAATTTTGCCTCATGTGGCCTTTTCGGATGACTAACTATTTTTTCTATAAGCACTCTTGTAACGTTTTGGTGTGTCTCATACTGTTGGACAGCTGTGTGCATTTTGGCAATGCAGAGGCCGGATGTATTGCTTAAACTTTTGAGTAATAAAATATTCTTTTCAAAAAAAAGTTATGTTCCATCGCACATGCCATTAGCATGGTTGTCCTCCGTTAAAATAACGTCTATATGGCAGGTATTTTTAGTGGTCATTTTAAGTTTCAAGATATTTTCATCTGCGAAAGTTATAATTGGTATTAGCAAAGTCTAGATACATAGATTTAACACTAAAGATCCCGCTCCTGTAATAAATTAACATATATAGTGTGGCACAAAATGAAGCCATGAGGTCCATCTATTTCCAGCCAGTGACCGCCAAAAACTAATACTATTTCTCAGTAGTACTCGACAATATGAAAAGACGTCGACTACTAGGACGTTTTTTCTATGGACATAAGGAGATGGATAATTGGGCGCAAAAGACATCTCGCCAAACCTGAACTCGCATTAATCGATCTTTTCAAAACGGCGAGCCAATTGGTTTAGGTGTAAACTTGTGCAATCTTAGTTCTGTTTTCCCCAACCTTTTCCAACTGTTACACTTTGCTTTGTCGATGAAATGGTAGGACAAATCCATGTTTCCTCTCTTGGATGTCATGTTCTCCACATGATTTCAATAATTTTGGAGGGACAGAGAGCACACACCACGCTGACATGACAAGCGGATCATGGATTCCAAACCGACCAGAGAATAATTCATGCATGGCCACGACGACACCTTTTGACGGAAATCACGCTAGTGCACTCTGCTTCCCTAGATCGGGCTTGCTCTGTTCCTGAAATCCTACTACTCCGTACTATGATGACGACGATGGAGACGTTTACCTTGGAATTGGCCCCTGGGTAAGGGTTAGGCCGGCGAGATCGATCGACCGACTGTTCCGGGTACGGCCATATTAACCCCTTGGAATTATCTGCTGATTGTGATGCAACAACTGATTGGCGGGACGCCAATCATGCGTGTCTCAACTGTAGCCTGTCGTAATCCATAATTGCTGCTGCCCCTGTTAGTTACATACAGCCGAAGCACTACGGTTAGCACTAACCTTTGCTGTTTCAGGCGAAGGGGGTAGGGCAAATTAGTTAGTGGAATCGTATTATATCATGTTGGTTGGCATATTGTTTCTCGGCTGTAGTAGCTCTCGAACTGCTGAGCACGAACGACGACCCTGCCCTGAGGCTAGCACTAAGATTTTGTTGGCATTGTTTTCTCATGCAGTATCCAGGGATCCAATTCCTGTTAGCACTTGCAGGGCACCGATCTGTCATAATCACTGTCCAAATTAGGCTAGAGGTTTCCTGATTACGTATTTTGATCTGCCTGCTTATTGCTCTGGTTTTTTCTTCTCTCTGATTAACCTGACGTGTGGTCATGTGGTGGTTAAAATTTACAATTTTTCTTCTTCTTCTCTGGCTCTCTTGCTCGCGGATCTTGCAGAAGTCATTGATGGGGAGGATTTGACTGTCTCTCACGCACTCTTCCCTTCTCCCAAAGCGTTTACTTGCTCTCTTGCTTGCTGCATGCTCGTACGGATCTTATTCTTCTTCTTTTCTTCTCTGCGTGCATCCGGTTCTCATGCTGATGCAGTTGTACCTTGCCATTTTCTTAGTCTACGCAATTGCTCTTTTCTGAATAAAGTGGCGATTCTATTTGCAGAGCGAGTTTAAGTACGCGTGTGATGCTGATGCAGATCACTTTACATCACTTCACTTGCGTTCGTGGCTAACCAGAGCAAAAGAAGCCTTTTACCTGTCTGATGCTTCTGAACATCTTGCGTGCTTTATTTGTTAAGCATTTGGTCGGTGGCCCTTTTTATGGACGATCGAATGGATGCAGTCAAGGCTGTTGATGGCTTGAACTAAATAGTGGCTAAACTTACTTCATGATGTAGATGTAGTACTGAACTGCATGAATGGCAGGGCCGCTGGTCATAACTCAAGAGAAGTGGTAATCTGGTAATAAACAACTTTGTCCTGAAAGATCCTGCGACTTAAATAGAAAGGCAATAAATCAAAAATTGTTATTACATAAGAGCGTGTCTTTCACTCTTTCTCATGGATATATGGACAACTTTTTTTAATGAAATATGGATATCTTTCTCTTCTCCAAAATAGATCAGGGTTATTATTCATTTCGCACATAGTCCAGTATTACCAGTGCTGTTTCATGAAGGAATACGTGCAAGTAAATTGTTAGAAATAAGCTGTAATGTTTAGACATGAGAAACCTCATGTCCTCATCTATATTTATACTAATTAACACTACTAGTATAGTAGTATAATTTTGATTGATTCCTACCGATCGACCGGCCAGATAAACGTGGTAGGCCGCCAGACAGCATTTCTTGGGCTACCTGTCAAGTAAACAAATAAAGGCCTCTCGTGAATGGCGGCGTATCCATATTGTTAGGCATGAGATCAAGATGATTAATTTAAAACCATATTTGTAGGTCAAGCAGACGTGGTTGCCACACCACATGCTTGTTGCTTTCACTTCACCATGACCGTTGTATTTTACTTTTGTGTACGTAGGGACTTTCCGTCACGTTATTTAGCGAAGAATTGGTCTATCTAAACTAGTTTGTGAAATCATACGTAACACATGCATGTTAGTATGAGTTCTTTCCGTATGCACACATCACCCTTATAACAATAAAAATTATCCACGACTCCAAGAGGAAGAATAAAAAATATTTTTCTTGCACATCAACACTATAAAGATATATGAGAACCAACCGTCTATCGAATGGTTAGAGGGTGGTTATATTGTCGGCCCGTACAACGATCAAACCCTAATTTTTGACACCACGATATTTTTTCTCACTGCAAGACAACGTGGTTATCACACCAAATGCTTGTTGCTTTCACTCCACCATCGCCATTTTATTTTACTTTTGTGTCCGCAGGGACATTCCATCACGTTAGTTAGCGACCAATTGGTATATCTAAACTAGGTCATGAAATCATACGTAAGGCATGCATATTAGTGCAAGTTCTTTTCGTATGCACACATCACTCCTGATAACAATTGGCAACTTTATTATCCATGACTCCACAAGGAAGGGTAAAAAAATCTTTTTCTTGCACATCAACACCATAAGGATATATGAGAATCAATTGTTGGTAAAATGGTTAGAGGGTGGTTTTATCGTCGTCCCGTACATCGATCAAACCCTAATTAAGTTCGACGCCGTGCTATTTTTTTAAATAGAAGATGACTTGGTTGCCAAACCACATGCTTGTTGCTTTCACTTCACCGTGAGCGTTTTCTTTAACTTTAGTTTGAAAAACTTCCCATCATCCTATCTTGGGAAAATATGGTTTATCTAAACTAGGTCGTTAAATTATACGTCACACATGGTGCTATTATGTTTTTTTATGTATGCACACCTCCTCTTGTTAACAATTAGACTCTTAATTGTCCACGAGGAAGGGCAATGAATCTTTTCTTGCACGGTAGCTATAAAGATTGCAAGAGTCAACAACTATTTGAATTGTTAGAGGACGCTTGTACCACAAACCCACTAGAAATCAAACACTAGGGTTTGACACCTTGTGTGACCGGCTAATGTTAGTAAGTATTTCAACGGAAGACGATGTTTACAACGATATAAATTCAACCATAGGTTTCACAATGCCATGTGTGACCAACTGGTGTGGTTATTCTTTCACCAGAAGAATGTTCTCGATGATAGAGACGAGTGTATAGTTACTCTGTCAATCTTGAAGCTATGTGCCTTCTAGGTGTTGTGTGCCTGCCATGGTGTTTGGGCTCATGTGAGTTCATATTGTACTCAAGCTTCTTAAAAAAAGACTTCAAAATATAAACTACTCTAACAACAATAATCACTTACATATATTGCAAGGTGGAATTTATTTATATATATCCCATGCATGCCTACGAGTAGCAACAAATGACCAACCAACACAACGTTTCCCCCACAAAAAAAGAATAGCTTGCAAATATTTAAGAACCATGCATGCATACCACACATGGCCAATGGTGTATCAACAACGAAATACTACCAGACACCGACTGTTTTAAATAAAACCGCTGTCCGTCCATGCCTCCGTTTGATATATACGTTTCACCTTGTTCTTCCTTGGAAGCATAAACATGCCTGCACACAAGGGCTTCATGCGAGACAGCCAAGGTCACGAGGAGACGTGGGGGCCAACAACTTGGAGGGGGAGCGCCGTGTTCGCCACCTACTCGCAAGTGTGATGCCTAGATCTGTCATTACATTCAACGTACTTACAAAACTACGCTTGGCCTAGTTGACGTGTTAGGGAGTATTTGGCAGGGTTTGTATAAAATATCGTACAGAACATAGATCTTCGGTTAATTTGTCTATGTATCTCCGGTCGAGATGCTCTTGTAGTCTTGTGGAGTATTTGGCAGAGTTCCTATAAACTATAGAAGATTTTCGGCTTGTCTATGTCTCGGTCGACTGAAATTTTCTTAAGTCTCGGTCATAAAAGTGCAACTGTAGTCAAAAAAAATTGTAACCGGATCCGATTACACTTATGTAGCAGAAAAGTGTCATTGCATTTTTTGCCAAAAAATATAACTAAAGCATTTATTGTGGGTGACCGGGATTTAAGAAAGTCTCAATAATGTAATGAGACCGAGACATAGAAAATCCGAAAGATTTTTGTATTGTGGCCGCTTCGAAGGACAACACATGAAATCCAAAGAAAAGAAAGTAATTGTTCATACACACATGGAAAGATCAAGTTTAGACGTTTTATGATCCAATGCATATATTCTGCTAGACCTCGTGAAAAACCCTTTTACGGATCAATATGATAGCGCCTACTAAAGTAAAGAATTCATCCACATCCATGCTCAAGCGAATCAAGGGTCTATCCACATCCACTCCATTCATTCGGACAAGGAACAACTAAATCAGAATTCTAGCTCAGCACGTGAAAACCTTCTCAGAACTTCAATTTCATCTGGGTCATACTGTACCCGCGTGCTTCCTTCTTATCATATATCGATTTCAGGACATGCTAGGGTAGTCACCGATCAAGAGTAGGCCGATCTCTTGCGACTGCCGAGTAAATCAAACACGACGAAAAAAAAAAGAACAAAAACTGAAACCCGAGCATACATTGATGACAGTACGACACACACCAAGGTTTAATCCTTTGTCATTTCCCCATGATGGTGGCATCCGACTATCCTAGGTGCTTAGGTCAACTTCTAATATGATGGCGGAATCAACCTAAACTGTAAAAATGACATACCCGGTGGTAGCAAAGGAAGATATGGATTCCGGTGGCCTAACTCGCCGTCGCAATTTTTTCGCCCTTAACCCTTTATGAAGGTCTTTCCCGAACGGAAAAAGATGCTCGATGGTCGTGGAAGATGTACTAAGCGGCGGGACATTCTAGAAATACTCCCTCCATTTCAAAGAATGAGGCGTCCTTATTTTTCGTGCTTTTTGTTATCAAGATTTACTTCAAATATATAAAGGCTGTTTGTATAAAGTTAGCATCATAAGAAAGTGATTTTCAATACGAATTCAATGATATTGATTACATATAATATAATCAAGATTTTGTTGTTTATTTTTTATGCTCAAAGTTCATCTCGAAATAATGTACGCCTTATTTTTTTAAAACGGAGGTAGTAAGTTCCTGATAAAAATAAAAAAAAATCAAGTGGTGCTCACCATTTTAAGTTAAGGTGCCCAAAAAAAAAAGAGGAAGATAGGGGCCGCACCGACCAAATTGCCCAGAATTCTCCTCCAAATCATCTGCGTTGTGAAACCGTGTTTCCATGTGTGCGCGCGTCGCTGTTTGGCAGTTGCTGTTGCTTCATCCCAGCCCAGCACAGCACAGAAAGAGTCACGAGGCCACGCTGGAGCCACCGCGCCGCTCACCGACACGGCCGGGCGGCCCGGGCCCACACGCCGGTGACAAGCTAAGCTACAGGGCCCCACCATGCACGGAGCGTACCCACGGCACGAGCGAGCGAGTCGAAGCAGCTAGCCCACGCGTTCCGTTACTCCGTCCCTGCTAATTAGGGCATGTATAATGGTTGATAAGGTTGTCTTATCTTAACACCGCCACGTAGTCTAGATATAACAATAAAACATGATATACAATGGGCTAATTTTTAGTCTTATCTTTAGTAATGAGACATCCCTAAATATGTGGTGAAAGAGATTGTGCTAAGAGATCATCTCTTAGCTAAGAGAAGGCAAAGTCTTTTTTCATGTTTTCTTTTCCTCCATGTCATCAATTATCCTACGTGGCATTGCTAAGATATAACCATTGCAAAGGTGGTCATAGTGCATAGTATCGTATTGTAATCGCGTATGATCTTTTGTTATCTTATCACTATAGTGGTATTATATAGTAGTATTAATCTTCAAATTTATTGTAATCCCAATACAAAATGTGTGTACAAGATCTATTTAGTTATTTTCGTAATACCGCTATGACCAGTATCTACCTATGTTACTCTAATCTTGTCTCTCCTTATTAATTAGATGCCACATCAGCATTTTTGTGGGCCTAAGATGCATGATACTACCTATGATACTAGCACTATGGTCAGCCTAATGCACGCTTGCTAAATCCGGCCCTGGCCAATGACCAGATGCCACGTCGTCCGTGGAGATTGTACTATGTCCACAGGCCGTGTTGGATCCGGGCGGGCGTGGCGGGTTAGCGGGTCTGGCTGGAGTTCCGGGCAGTTTGGGTTTTTTGGTTTGGCAGGGTCGCACGGCAGCGAGGTCAACAGCTACCGCCTACCGACCATGTACGCCGCAAGCAACCAAAACACACTACTCACTTTTGTGCGTGTACATCATGGATTCCTAGCGCCACGGAATTTCCTAGAGTCTTTTTGTTGGGTGCTTTTCAGTCTAAAGCCAGATCTTTTTCTTCCATTTTTAGGCTATTGCGGAGTGGATATGGTCAGAGGTGTCAACGAGCATGCATGGGCGAACGAGTCAAGCAAGTTTCCGATGGAGCAAGGTTTAGGCATGCCATGCATCTCCAAATTAAAGCATCTATCTTGCTACCACGTACTACATCTGTTGCAAAATGTGTAACTACATGCATTTTAGTTGTAGATCCATCCGTATCTAGATAAAGTTACGACACTTATTTTGGGGTGAAGGGAATAAGAAGGAAATAAACAATAGGCTGGCTTTTGCGCGTGGTAGTTCCATTCAACAACAAAAAACATGAAGTAAGCTGTCACATAAAAAGATATATAATTATAACAACAAAAAAGTTGGCGGTTATAAAGACTTGTAGCGTCAAATGTAAGGTCATGACTTATAAATATTTTAATTTCTAGAGTTTTTTTCCCTTGTTCCTCCCCCGCCAACTCATGAACAATCACATATTTCCTCCATAGCCGTTTTCAGTAATTTCCTTATCTCTCTTCCGCAGTCTTACCACCTCGTTCACATCCCAAGACATAGCGGAATAGCATTCACTGGGTTATGTTCGTTCTCCACAAACTTTTGATTCTAATAAGCGTTGCTTATAGTGGTATCCTTATTTAGATATCAAATTCGAATACATTGGTACATACCTTTTAACTAGTTATGCTAAAAATATGAAGTTTAATATACCACGAGGAAATCATCAAATTAGTTCACATATTTCTTCTACAGAAAAAGTGTGAGTTCATGGAGAAAAAGGTTGGTCTTTAGGACTCCATGAATTGGATAGATCCCTTCTAATCTAACAGTCTTAAACACGCCACCATGCATACCACTGGTCATTCAAATATGATCATTGAGCTATTTTTAATCACATTTCCACGGTGTGCTTAGACTTTTTACATATTATACTTAGCAAAATTAACCACACCACCTTGATCAAAAAATTAACCACACCACGATGGTGCTAAATATACATATGTCATGCCCTTTTATACAGCTATATCTTTTAACCTTGTAAATGTGTGCGCCTTAATTAAAATAGCATTTTGTTCAAAAATTGAATGTGTTATTTTTTATCTCGCATTTTACATCTAGACAAACTAAGAATCCTTTACATCTAATAAAATAATTCCATTCTTCCATGGATTTTTTAGTACCAAATGTATTACAAAGTAGATATATGCCTAATCCACTCCATTGTGTTTACAATATAAATATATGCCTAATCTACTCTAGAGTGTACATCCATAACAAATATCGTGAAAGAATTTCTAGGACCTTCAATTCTTTAATTATGTTTAAATAAATATTAAGTTCGATAATGTATGACACACACTCATCACGTATATTACTCGTTTTATGGACTAATGCCTCAAGATCAAATACATTGCCAATACATTGTAGGAACTGCATGACCCATGTATTTGTTTCATTTATGCGCCATTTTCCAATAGGATGCACGGAATTATGAGTCCCCTTCCATGGTTGTACGTGTATCCACGAGGATTTTGCTAATCACAGATCAAACACGGGCATGGAAAAATCTTAGAATATATGAATGTAAATGTGATAAAGAAGAGAAATGTACCACAAACTATTTATCTCCGAGTCAAACTCAGTCGTCTCCAACGATCTGACATTCTTTTGGGAAAGCAGATCATATGAACTTTCCTTTTACGATATCACCAAATATTATGTGTTTGAAAGGATCATATGTCCGCCTAGAGGTTGGTGAACATGTGCTAACCAAATTTAGGTGGATATAGAAAGATAGAGTGATCTATAGAAAAGAAGCTCAGAAGTAATGGATGAGAGAGACTGGGAAAGACTGATCGACACCTTCTCTCCCCTTTGAGAACCTATGTTGTTGCTCCTTCTCTCTCTCTAACTCTCCAGAAGCAGCCAGTGTCCTCCTTTCTTTGCTATGACCCAGTGAGCCACCAAGCACGATGGCTTGCCGTCCATAGCACAACTGGTGTGCCGGGTGCATGGCCTCTTGGTTCTTCCAATTGACCTAACGACTTGCCCATATCCCATCGGCATGGATGGCCCTATCGTCCAGTTCCCTCCTCTTCCTCATTCTTGGACCACCGAGCCCGTCTAGAGGGAGTGACATGTTGCGACTTTGATGACCTAATCCTCTTGGAGTGGGAGCAACGAGAATGTAATCACAAGTTAGAGGACCAAGGATGGGGTGGAGCATTAGGTTGTGGCAATGCACACCGGCCTCCTTCATCATGTCGAAACTGCCATCTCATGTGCTACAACCAAGACCAAAGACCAGGAGACAGAGACAATGTGGTCCGAGGTAGAGTTGGAGGAAGAGGACGAGGCCTACAATGCCTACCACAGGCCGTTGAGGCCACATTTTGAATGATGGCTCCAGCTCTAGCAAACTATCAGGTGCCGACGCGGGCCAGATGCCACTGGTGTCTACATGTGGATGGTGAAGATCAATAGGGTTGAAATGGCTTATGTTTAACTTACATGCATGTTATGTTTAATTTAAGTTCATGTTATATTTAACTATGCACTATGTTGGAGTTTTGCATGATATCTAATTTTAAGCCGAAATGGTTTTTGAATTAGGGTTATAATTATAACGCTTATATGATGTTGAATATGAAGTTTGTAGTGAAATGGTGGAAAAAAGCAGTAAGGACATGGCTTTAGAGGCTACATGCTACTGAGTTCACCATTGCTTTATGGGCTGAAGGATTGCTTTATTTCTTTAGTTTGTGGGTTACTCATGGGGATGCTTTTAGACTAGACATACATGTAGAGTTTGTGTAGGGTTAAGCTCACCACGAGCTAGAGCTTTGTTATAGTTTTTTTTCCTTGGTTCCGAGTTAAACCCGAAATAGCTTAGAATGCATTAAGTTAGATTAGTTTTAAACACAAATCAAACAAAAAATGTGAAACCCCTTGGGTTTTTTAAGGAACCATGGTAACTTATTACATGCCATGTCACACATATGGCATGAAAGTAACAAAGAAATTTAGGATCGATGACAGGAATAAACTGCCCGTAATAATGTCAACTATCGACAACTTTGGAGGTTTGCCTCGATGAAGTAAGTTTCAACATACAAGTGTTTCCATTTATAGAGTTCTGTTCCGTTGGCGACTACCCGAAGGCACCCTCACAGATACCATGTGTACCTTCTTCATCCTCCCGCCACAACCTCAACCATGACACTCCATGACATATTGCCCTTCAAAACTCTCTCCATGGTTTAATTTCTTTCTTTCTTTTCATGCTCTTTTCCCTACCGAGATCCTAGCTCTTACCAAATTCTCCATCTTTTTTTTTACGAAACATAGTACAGACGTAGACGTTCACATATACGCACATACACTCACCCCTATGAACGCACGCACACATACCCTACCCCTATAATCACCCTCCGAGAGACTACATCCAAGAAACTTCATCCGACGGGTCTTGAGATTGACGAAGTCACCACAAACGTCTCGCTGTCGACGGGAACATCGCCTCCAACTGAAGAATATTCCGCCTTTATCGTCCTTGTCAATAATATTACGACTCAATAAAAAGCTAAAAGTTATGGCACATGTTGCTTACAAACCGGAGTCAAAGGATCCCACTAGTTCTAAGTGCCATCACCATAAATCGTACTCTATGCATATTTCACTAGATCATATCTTATAAGTCGTTGCAAGTCGCCCCAATTATTATCTTTGAAGGAAATAGGTTTCAAAAACAAATAAGGATACTTATAAATGTATTGAACTGTTTTCGAGAAAAAACATTTCTTAAGGTTCATGGACAAAGAAACCTACATGTCCCCACTCCATAAAGCTGATAGGAGTATCCACCGACCCGTTAGCCGCACGATTCTAGCAATGCAAAGGGGGGAAACCCAAAGGATCCGGGGGGCATATGCTGTGAACTAGCCTGATCAGATGTACTAATGCACTAGCCAACGTGTACCATCAGATAAGGAATAGACCATCCGGATTCAAGCGGGTTGCTGGGTGTTTACTTGGTTGTGCATTTAGCCCATAACCCCACGGACAGCTATACATTTTAATAAAGACGTCCCTCCACCTAGACTCGTACTCATCGACCCAGAAAACCAAAGTTGTGCAGCACCGACGACGCATGTCTAACGATGGTTATGCCGCATGCTCCTCTACCGCTCCCGTTCAGCGCAGAACAGATGGACACAATCCATTAGGGCCCAGACTGCATGCCCCTCTTGATTGTTCAATTTCGTTCTAGGGTGGTTCTTTATAGAGCTCATTCAGAGATGTCGATTCTTAGTTTGAAAGTGACTTGCTAATTAGTTTTGTACTTTTTGTGAATTAAGTGCATGCAGTTTTTTGAATTTTTTCTCTAGGCGCTGAAATCCCCCACCATGTGTGGCAAAACTCAAAACTTAAATTGGAAAAACGAAAAGTGCAAACTAAAATCGGGACTCTGAGACTGTAGTTCAGATACAAACGGACGGTGAGAAAAGTCGAGTCGGACGGAGAGGCACATCATTTACGTCTCCTCCGCTGAGCCGCCGCCAATGCAGAGAATAGAGATTAATATTCTGGGGTAAATTTTCTTTGTGGATGAATGAAGAACGAAGGGGAGACAAACTAGGATGGGAGTTTACAGGAATGACCCAATTTGTGGAAGACCAGGCTTTCTAAGGGGCGTTTTCGCAAAATGTTTGAATCTAGTTGGCATGCAGTCCGATGCTCTATAGATAATCGGATGGCTCCTGTGCCTCCTAGTACACTAGTACACCTTAATAAGCTAGTGCACAGCATATGCCCCCGAGGATCCGGAAGAGAAAAAGAAATGGCCGCGGTCAGACTCGGCAAGTAAACGGAAAACCCGAGACGAAGAAATCAAAACCGAGTAGAGAGATACAGAGAGAAAAAAACCTCCCCTGTCCGCCTCCATTCCCTTCCTCCACGAAAGCGAAAACAAAATAGCAGCAACCGAGAGGGAGTCGAGGGATTTCGGGAGACGCACGCCGAGGAGCAAAGGCACCGCCGCCACCGTCGCCGCAACGCGCGCACACGCCTGCCTCCAAAGCGGGGAGAATAAAGCCAGCACGTGAAGGGCGGCGGCGACGCGTGGAGGTAGAGGTGGGGTGGCGCCGCATTTTGTCCGAGTGATTTTAGAGGCAGAGGAAGCCAAGGGCGGGGCCGCGAGGACTCTTACTCACAAATCAAGTTCAAAGACATTGGTACATACCTTTAAGAATTCAAATAGTTATGTTAAAAAAAGAGGTTTAATATATCACGAGAAATTCATAAAATCATTCGACGTATTTTATTTATGGAAAGGTATAGTTCATGGAGAAGGAGGCTGCTGTTTAGGATGGAGACATCCGAACTCACAAAGTGAGGGTGGTACTAGATTTAGTGATGTTATCGGTTTTGAACATGTCAATATCCTAGCTTTTCTAACTTAGCAGTCTTAACATGTCGCTCTTCATTAAAATTTGATCCTTAAGCTATATATTTTTTATCTTTTTTTCACATGAATGTGTACTTTAGATTTTCATGTTGCGAACTGAACATCAATGGGAAAGCTTGTTTCGGAAGAGGTGTGATATTGCTTATCTTTTGGTAGCATACTTTTTCATACATAATTGAGATATATAGACCAAATTTATGATACATATGTGCAATGTGTTCCCTATTTTCAGTAGAGAAAATTCATGTCTTAATTGTTTATTCAAAATATTTTGTATTTTTTATTAGTGACTACTCGGTGTACAAATAACAATTTCATGGTGAAAGTCTATTAGAAGTCAATATGGTCTCTATCTCCTAAAGCACTACATTGAACATGTATATTCACCCAATATACTTAGCAAAATTAACAACACCATGATGGTGCTATATGTATATGTGTCATGTCCTTTTATAAAATTATATATTAATTTTAACCTTAGAAATATGTGTGCCTTAAATCAAATAGTATTTTTTTATTTTTCTGTATGTGTTAGTACTTTTATCTTGCAATTTACTTCTAGACAAACTAATAAGTCCTTTAGATCTAAGAAAATAATTCCATTCATCCATGGCTTAATTTTTTAGGACCAAATGTATTATACAATGTAGACATATGCCTAATCGACTCCAGTGAGTTCACAATATAATGGGAGAAAGCTCTAGAGAATACACCCACGACAAATATCGTGGTAGATTTCCCAGGACCTTTGATTCTTTATTTATGTTTAAATACATATTAAGTCGAAAGTGTTCGAACAATCATTGCGTATATTACTCCTTTTTATGGACCAATGCCTCAAGATCAAGTACATTGTTAGTACTTTGTAGGAACTTTGCATGACCCATGCATTTTTCCTTTATGCTCAATTCCAAGATGATGTATGAAAATTTGAGTACCCTCGCATGGATGTATGTGTATACACAAGCATCGTTGCTAATCGCAGATCAAAGGCATGTGAGGATTTTTTTCTTAGAGTATAATATAGGAATGTAAATGTGATAAAGAAGATAGCTGCTCTAAACTGAAAGCCCTTCGCCCTCATCGCGCCCATCACGTTCGCTCCCGTGCGGCTGTGCGAGTGGCACCGGAGCGTTAACCACCGCCGAGTAGAGGACCTTCCCCACCCCCTCCTCTCCTTGCTACCGCCAGAGGCGCCGTCGAGCAAAGCTCCATCGGCGTGGCGGCGGCAGGACTCCAAGATCGCGGCTCTCCTGGAAACTCCATCGGCGGCGCGCGATCTGTTGTTTCCGGTGGCGCAGTAACAAGGCGGAGAGGGTGGAGAGCGACGGTGGCCATAGCGTGTCGTGGCTTGGTCGAGGCAGTTGTCGTGATGAGGCAGCATTGTGGCCATGCAGGCTCGATCCGGATCCGCGATGGGCTAGGCGGGCCCTGGCCGGTTGGCGCGGCTGCCACAGGTGCGGCGCGCCGTCCCCAAGGGTTGTGCATGGTGCTTCTACTGACCTGCAACGCGAGAGTCGTGGAGCTGCAGTGGCGTGGAGGCGGAGTGTTCTTGGCTGTGTTTCCGGCGGGTCTCTGGCGCAGCTCCCGTGGCGATGGCCCATGTATGTTGTCGGCAGTCTCACCGGCAAGGTGTCCGTGGTGGCTGGTTATGGCATCACGCCGAGCTGTCGTGCCTTATTAGCATCGTGGCCGGCGGCGGTGCACCATTCCCACACCGGCGGCATCGCATGCCAGATCTTCTGGTTGGGACGCGGCCTTGGTCGCTCCATGTGCTTCGGTTGGCGCTTGGCAGCTGCGCGTTGCTTCGTCAGTCTCCTGTTCGGCAACCCGACACGTCGTCTTCTCCGCTACCGGCCAGGAGCGCAGGGCTACCGACACGGTTTTTCATAAAGGTGACAGTCCTTTTGTTTTTCTTGTACGAAGATGAAGGCCTTCGTGAGGCATGTCCTTCTTGATCTGGCCGAAGTGTTGATTTCCGGAAGGCTCTGCCGGCGGATGCAACAGTGTACCTCTTGCCTGGAGTTTGCTGGATTGGGTGGTATTCGGTCATGCACATCCATGTTTTTATTCCGGCTGTTTGGTTCCGGATGGAGTGGCGCGAAGCTCTGTTCTGTGTTGTCATCTGGTGATATTTTAGTCCATGATGAAGTCAGAGGCAGAGAAAATCATGTAGGCCGGATTGGAGGACTAGCTAAGGGGGGTTCAAGTCTCCACGTTTTTGAGGGACTTGCTTGGTGTTCCAGGCTACGCAATAGTGGTATGAATGTGGGGGTGGCAGCACATGTGAAGTTCAGCGTCTTACCTTTCAGGGTGAAAACCCAAGGTCTGGCCTTAACTGGTTGTGCCTGATAATGACCTTGTTGAAGACATTGTTTTGAGAGCGGGAACTATCTTCAGGGTGAAAACCTAATATCTTTGATCGGGCGACGATGGCGCTGGTGCACTGTTCCCTTCTTGGAGGCGTCGCTTTTGGAGAGTCTGTATTTCACGTGTTGTCTTGGTGGTGGATGTATTGATGTTGCTAGGATTGAGATACTGTAGTGGGACTTTTGTTTCTTAGTTTTCTTTTTCTGTCTCTCTCCTGCCTAGAGGAAGTGACATGCTATGACTTTGTTGACCTAATCTTCTTGGAGTGGGAGAAACGAGAACGTGATCACGAGCTAGAAGAGGATGAGGAAGAACATTAGGTTGTGGCAATGGCCACCTCCTTCGTCTATCAAAAACTACCGTCGCGTGTGTTGGAGATATGCCCAAGAGGCAATAATAAAAGTGGTTATTATATATCTTTATGTTTATGATAAATGTTTATATACCATGCTATAATTGTATTAACTGAAACATTGATACATGTGTGATATGTAAACAACAAAGAGTCCCTAGTAAGCCTCTTAACTAGCTTGTTGATTAATAGATGATTAGTTTCATAATCATGAACATTGGATGTTATTAATAACAAGGTTATATCATTGTATGAATGATGTAATGGACACACCCAATTAAGCGTAGCATAAGATCACGTCATTAAGTTATTTGCTATAAGCTTTCGATACATAGTTACCTAGTCCTTATGACCATGAGATCATATAAATCACTTATACCGGAAAGGTACTTTGATTACATCAAACGCCACTGCGTAAATGGGTGGTTATAAAGGTGGGATTAAGTATCCGGAAAGTATGAGTTGAGGCATATGGATCAATAGTGGGATTTGTCCATCCCGATGACGGATAGATATACTCTGGGCCCTCTCGGTGGAATGTCGTCTAATGTCTTGCAAGCATATGAATAAGTTCATAAGAGACCACATACCACGGTACGAGTAAAGAGTACTTGTCAGGAGACGAGGTTGAACAAGGTATAGTGTGATACCGATGATCAAACCTCGGACAAGTAAAATATCGCGTGACAAAGGGAATTGGTATCGTATGTGTATGGTTCATTCGATCACTAAAGTCATCGTTGAATATGTGGGAGCCATTATGGATCTCCGGATCCCGCTATTGGTTATTGGTCGGAGTGAGTACTCAACCATGTCCGCATAGTTCACGAACCGTAGGGTGACACACTTAAAGTTGGATGTTGAAATGGTAGTACTTGAATATGGAATGAAGTTGGAATATTTGTTCGGAGTCCCGGATGGGATCCCGGACATCACGAGGAGTTCCGGAATGGTCCGGAGAATAAGATTCATATATAGGATGTCATTTTATGTGAATAAAATGATGCGGAAGGTTCTATGGAAGGTTCTAGAAGGTTCTAGAAAGTCCGGAAGAAACCACCAAGGAAGGTGGAGTCCACATGGGACTCCACCTCCATGGCCGGCCAACCCTAGTGGGGAGGAGTCCCAAGTGGACTCCCCTTAGGGGGCCGGCCACCCCCCCATGGAAGGTGGAATTCCCACCTCTAGTGGGAGGGAAAGTTTCCCACCATATGGAAGGTTTTGGTTTCGGGTCTTATTCGAAGACTTGGACACCAACACTTGGGATCCACCTATATAAACAAGGGCCAAGGGAGGGGCCGGCCACCCCTAGACCACAAGCCGGCCCCCATAGAGTGGCCGGCTGCCCCTCCCAAACCCTAGCTTTGCTCCTCCACTTCATATTGCCCGCATAGCTTAGCGAAGCTCCGCCGGACTTCTACACCGCCACCGACACCACGCCGTCGTGCTGTCGGATTCAAGAGGAGCTACTACTTCCGCTGCCGCTGGAACGGGGAGGTGGACGTCGTCTTCATCAACAACCGAACGTGTGATCGAGTACGGAGGTGCTGCCCGTTCGTGGCGCCGGAACCGATCGTGATCAAGATCTTCTACGCGCTTTTGCAAGCGGCAAGTGAACGTCTACCGCAGCAACAAGAGCCTCCTCTTGTAGGCTTTGGAATCTCTTCAAGGGTGAGTCTCGACAATCCCCTCGTTGCTACCGTCTTCTAGATTGCATCTTGGCTTGGATTGCGTGTTCGCCGTAGGAAAATTTTTGTTTTCTATGCTACGTTATCCTACAGTGGTATCGGAGCCAGGTCTATGCATAGATGGTTGCACGAGTAGAACACAATGGTTTGTGGGCGTTGATGCTCTTGTTATCTTTAGTTGAGTACTTTGCATCTTTATGGCATAGTGGGATGAAGCGGCTCGGGCTAACTTTACATGACCGCGTTCATGAGATTTGCTCCACGCTTGACATGCAACTTGTATTGCATAAGTGGCTTTGCGGGTGTCTGTCTCTCCTACTATAGTGAAGATTCAATTTACTCTTCTATTGACAACACTAGTATCACCGTTGTGGTTCATGTTCGTAGGTAGATTGGATCTTGCTCGAAAACCCTAAACCACGTAAAATATGCAAACCAAATTAGAGAACGTCTAACTTGTTTTTGCAGGGTTTGGTGATGTGATATGGCCATAATGTGATGATGAATATGTATGAGATGATCATTATTGTATTGTGGCAACCGGCAGGAGCCTTATGGTTGTCTTTAAATTTCATGTTGAGTAGTATTTCAAAGTAGTTGTAATAGTTGCTACATGGAGGACGATCATGAAGACGGCGCCATTGACCTTGGTGCTTCGCCGACGATGATGGAGATCATGCCCGTTGATGATGGAGATCATGTCCGTACTTTGGAGATGAAGATCAAAGGCGCAAAGACAAAAGGGCCATATCATATCACATATGAACTGCATGTGATGTTAATCCTTTTATGCATCTTATTTTGCTTAGATCGCGACGGTAGCATTATAAGATGATCCCTCTCACTAAAATCTCAAGATAATAAAGTGTTCATCCTTAGTAGCACCGTTATCAAGTCTTATCGTTTCGAAGCATCTCGTGATGATCGGGTGTGATAGATTCGATAAGTACATATGACGGGTGCAAGACAGTTTGCACATGCGGATACTAAGGTGGCCTTGACGAGCCTAGCATGTAAAGACATGGTCTCGGAACACGTGATACCGAAAGGTAGAGCATGAATCATATGATTGATATGATGAACATTTTGAGTGTTCGCCATTGAAATTACATCTTGTCTCGTGATGATCGGGCATAGGTGTGATGGATTTGGTTCGTGTGATCACTAAGACAATGCGAGGGATATTGTTTTGAGTGGGAGTTCACCTAGATTTTTAATTATGTAGAATTAAAATTTGAACTCAATTTGTCATAAAATTAGTCTAAACTATTGCAAATATGTTGTAGATATGGCGTCCTCAATCAATTTTAACCAGTTCCTAGAGAAAGAAAAGCTTAAGAGCAACGGTAGCAACTTCACCGACTGGTTCCGTCATGTGAGGATATTCCTCAATGGCGGAAATCTGCAATATGTGCTTGATGCACCGCTAGGTGACCCTCCTGCAGAAACTGAAACCGATGAAGTAAAGAATGTTTACATGACTCGGAAAACTCGGTACTCTCAAGTTCAGTGTGCCATCTTATGCAGTCTGGAATCCGATCTTCAAAAACGTTTTGAGCACCACGATCCTCATGAGTTGATAAAAGAGTTGAAGACTATTTTTGAGACTCATGCGGCCGTGGAATGCTATGAAGCATCGAAACACTTTTTCAGCTGTATGATGGAAGAAGGCAGCTCCATCAGTGAGCACATGCTCGTTATGACCGGGCATGCGAAGAAACTCAGTGACTTGGGAATAGTGATTCCTAACAGACTGGGGATTAATCGTGTCCTTCAATCACTGCCACCAAGTTACAAGAACTTTGTGATGAACTACAATATGCAGAACATGAACAAGGAGTTTCCTGAACTCTTTGGCATGCTAAAGCTGCTGAGATTGAGATCAAGAAAGAGCACCAAGTGTTGATGGTCAACAAGACCACCAGCTTCAAGAAACAGGGCAAGTCTAAAGGCAAGAACAAGAAGAGTGGCAAGAAAGCTGCCACGCCTCCTGTGAAACCTAAGTCTGGCCCTAAGCCTGATGCTGAGTGCTATTACTGCAAGGAGAAGGGACACTGGAAGCGTAATTGCTCCAAGTATTTGGCGGATCTGAAGAGCGGCCTTGTCAAGAAGAAGAAAGAAGGTATATCTATACATGTTATAGATGTTTATCTCACTAGTTCTCGTTCTAGTACCTGGGTATTTGATACTTTGGTTGCTCATATTTGTAACTCGAAACAGGAACTAAAGAATAAACGACAACTGCTGAAAGATGAAGTGACGATGCGCGTTGGAAACGGATCCAAGGTCAATGTGATCGCAGTCGGGACACTTCCTCTACATCTACCTTCGGGATTAGTTTTAAGCCTAAATAATTGTTATTATGTACCCGCGTTGAGCATGAACATTATATCTGGATCTTGTTTAATGCAAGACGGTTATTCATTCAAGTCTGAGAATAATGGTTGTTCTATTTTTATGAATAATATCTTTTATGGTCGAGCACCACAAAAGAATGGCTTATTTCTGTTAGATCTCGATAGTAGTAATACGCATATACATAACATTGATGCTAAGCGAATTAAATTGAATGATAATTCTACTTATATGTGGCACTGTCGTCTTGGTCATATTGGAGTGAAACGCATGAAGAAACTCCATATCGATGGATTACTTGAATCACTTGACTTTGAGTCACTTGATAGATGCGAAGCATGTCTGATGGGAAAAATGACTAAGACTCCATTCTCGGGTATGATGGAGCGAGCTACTGACTTATTGGAAATCATACACACAGATGTATGTGGACCAATGAGTGTAGCATCGCGCGGTGGTTATCGTTATGTTCTAACCTTCACAGATGATTTGAGTAGATATGGGTATATCTATTTAATGAAACATAAATCCGAAACTTTCGAGAAGTTTAAGGAATTCCAAAGTGAAGTAGAAAATCAACGTAACAAGAAGATTAAATTTCTACGATCTGATCGCGGAGGTGAATATCTGAGTTATGAGTTTAGCATGCATTTAAAGAAATGCGGAATACTTTCACAATTGACACCGCCGGGAACACCACAACGAAACGGTGTGTCCGAACGTCGTAATCGAACTCTCTTAGATATGGTTCGTTCTATGATGTCTCTTACTGATTTGCCGTTATCATTTTGGAGTTATGCATTAGAGACAGCCGCATTCACTTTAAATAGAGCACCATCAAAATCCGTTGAAACGACGCCGTATGAATTATGGTTTAATAAGAAACCTAAGTGTCGTTCCTAAAAGTTTGGGGTTGCGAAGCCTATGTAAAAAAGTTACAACCGGACAAGCTAGAACCCAAAGCGGAGAAATGCGTCTTCATAGGATACCCTAAGGAAACTATAGGGTACACTTTCTATCACAGATCCGAAGGCAAGATCTTTGTTGCTAAGAACGGAACCTTTCTTGAGAAAGAATTTCTCACTAAAGAAGTGACTGGAAGAAAAGTAGAACTCGATGAGATTGAAGAATCTCTACTCGTTGATCAGAGTAGCGCAGTGCCGGAAAATGTTCCTGTACCACCTACACCGGCAACAGAGGAAGCTAATGATAATGATCATGAAACTTCAAATGAGACAGCTACTGAACCTCGCAGATCGACAAGGGATCGTGCCACTCCAGATTGGTATGATCCTTGTCTAAATGTCATGATTGTGGATAACAATGATGAGGACCCTGCGACGTATGAAGAAGCGATGATGAGCCCAGATTCCAACAAATGGCAAGAAGCCATGAAATCCGAAATGGGATCCATGTATGATAACAAAGTATGGACTTTGGTAGACTTACCTGATAGCCGCAAGGCTGTCGAGAATAAATGGATCTTCAAAAGAAAAACAGATGCTGATGGTAATATTACTGTCTATAAAGCTCGACTTGTCGCAAAAGGTTTCCGACAAATTCAAGGTGTTGACTACGATGAGACTTTCTCACCTGTAGCGAAGCTAAAATCTGTGAGGATTTTGTTAGCAATAGCTGCATTTTTCGATTATGAGATTTGGCAGATGGATGTCAAAACGGCGTTCCTTAATGGAGACATTGAGGAAGAGTTGTATATGGTACAACCCAAAGGTTTTGTCGATCCTAAAAATGCTGACAAAGTATGCAAACTTCAGCGTTCAATCTATGGACTGAAGCAAGCATCGAGAAGTTGGAACCGACGTTTTGATAAGGTGATCAAAGACTTCGGGTTTATACAGTGTCATGGAGAGGCCTGTATTTACAAGAAAGTGAGTGGGAGCTCTGTAGCATTCCTAATATTATATGTAGATGACATATTATTGATTGGGAATGATATAGAACTATTAAGCAGTGTAAAGGGTTATTTGAATAATAGTTTTTCAATGAAAGACCTTGGTGAAGCATCATACATATTAGGCATCAAGATTTATAGAGATAGATCAAGACGTCTAATAGGGCTATCACAGAGTACATACCTGGACAAGATTCTCGAAGAAGTTTAGAATGGACGAAAGTAAGAAAGGATTCTTACCTATGTTACCAGGCAAGGTCTTGAGTAAGACTCAAGGACCTGCTACGGCAGAAGAAAGAGAAAGGATGAGTCAGATCCCCTATGCCTCGGCAGTAGGCTCTATCATGTATGCCATGCTATGTACAAGACCGGATATAGCACATGCTGTTAGTTTAACTAGCAGATATCAAAGTGATCCAGGAATGGAACACTGGACAGCGGTCAAGAATATCCCGAAGTACTTGAAAAGAACTAAGGATATGTTTCTTTGTTATGGAGGTGACCAAGAGCTCGTTGTAACAAGTTACACCGATGCAAGTTGGAACAACGATCCTGATGACTCTAAGTCACAATCGGGTACGTGTTTATATTGAATGGTGCTGCAGTAGTGGGCAAGCTCATGCACGGTGGCGAAATCCTCAACAGAATCGGAGTACATAGCGGCTTCGGAGGCTTCATCGAAGCGGTATGGATGAAGAGGTTCATTGTAGAGCTCGGTGTGGTTCCATTGGACCCATTTGTCATCTACTGTGATAACATGGGTGCCATCGCCAATGCACAAGAGCCAAGGTCACACAAGAGGTGAAGCATATCAAGCTGCGTTACCACTCGATTCGCGAGTACATCGAAGATGGAGAAGTAAAGATTTGCAAAGTACACACTGATCTGAATGTAGCAGATCCGTTGACTAAAGCTCTCCCTAGGGCAAAGCATGACCAACACCAGAATGCCATGGGTGTTAGGTATATTACAATGTAATCTAGATTATTGACTCTAGTGCAAGTGGGAGACTGTTGGAGATATGCCCAAGAGGCAATAATAAAAGTGGTTATTATATATCTTTATGTTTATGATAAATGTTTATATACCATGCTATAATTGTATTAATGAAACATTGATACATGTGTGATATGTAAACAACAAAGAGTCCCTAGTAAGCCTCTTAACTAGCTTGTTGATTAATAGATGATTAGTTTCATAATCATGAACATTGGATGTTATTAATAACAAGGTTATATCATTGTATGAATGATGTAATGGACACACCCAATTAAGCGTAGCATAAGATCACGTCATTAAGTTATTTGCTATAAGCTTTCGATACATAGTTACCTAGTCCTTATGACCATGAGATCATATAAATCACTTATACGGAAAGGTACTTTGATTACATCAAACACTGCGTAAATGGGTGGTTATAAAGGTGGGATTAAGTATCGGAAAGTATGAGTTGAGGCATATGGATCAATAGTGGGATTTGTCCATCCCGATGACGGATAGATATACTCTGGGCCCTCTCGGTGGAATGTCGTCTAATGTCTTGCAAGCATATGAGTAAGTTCATAAGAGACCACATACACGGTACGAGTAAAGAGTACTTGTCAGGAGACGAGGTTGAACAAGGTATAGTGTGATACCGATGATCAAACCTCGGACAAGTAAAATATCGCGTGACAAAGGGAATTGGTATCGTATGTGTATGGTTCATTCGATCACTAAAGTCATCGTTGAATATGTGGGAGCCATTATGGATCTCCAGATCCCGCTATTGGTTATTGGTCGGAGTGAGTACTCAACCATGTCCGCATAGTTCACGAACCGTAGGGTGACACACTTAAAGTTGGATGTTGAAATGGTAGTACTTGAATATGGAATGAAGTTGGAATATTTGTTCGGAGTCCCGGATGGGATCCCGGACATCACGAGGAGTTCCGGAATGGTCCGGAGAATAAGATTCATATATAGGATGTCATTTTATGTGAATAAAATGATGCGGAAGGTTCTATGGAAGGTTCTAGAAGGTTCTAGAAAAGTCCGGAAGAAACCACCAAGGAAGGTGGAGTCCACATGGGACTCCACCTCCATGGCCGGCCAACCCTAGTGGGGGAGGAGTCCCAAGTGGACTCCCTTAGGGGGCCGGCCACCCCCCCCATGGAAGGTGGAATTCCCACCTCTAGTGGGAGGGAAAGTTTCCCACCATATGGAAGGTTTTGGTTTCGGGTCTTATTCGAAGACTTGGACACCAACACTTGGGATCCACCTATATAAACAAGGGCCAAGGGAGGGGGCCGGCCACCCCTAGACCACAAGCTGGCCGCCCCCCATAGTGGCCGGCCACCCCCTCCCAAACCCTAGCTTTGCTCCTCCACTTCATATTGCCCGCATAGCTTAGCGAAGCTCCGCCGGACTTCTACCGCCACCGACACCACGCCGTCGTGCTGTCGGATTCAAGAGGAGCTACTACTTCCGCTGCCCGCTGGAACGGGAGGTGGACGTCGTCTTCATCAACAACCGAACGTGTGACCGAGTACGGAGGTGCTGCCCGTTCGTGGCGCCGGAACCGATCGTGATCAAGATCTTCTACGCGCTTTTGCAAGCGGCAAGTGAACGTCTACCGCAGCAACAAGAGCCTCCTCTTGTAGGCTTTGGAATCTCTTCAAGGGTGAGTCTCGACAATCCCCTCGTTGCTACCGTCTTCTAGATTGCATCTTGGCTTGGATTGCGTGTTCGCCGTAGGAAAATTTTTGTTTTCTATGCTACGTTATCCTACAGCGTGTGCTACCACTAAGACCGAAGACCCAGCAGATAGATGCAATGTGGTCCGAGCTAGAGTTGGAGGCAGAGGAGGAGGCTTATGCTTCCCATCATCTGCCGAGGCCACAATGATGGACGTCTCCAGTTGCAGCTCTGATGATAATTAACTGTGGGTAGTAGGGACTATCAGGTGCCGGCGGTGGTCAGACGTCAATGGTGTCTACACGTGGAATGGCTTATGTTTAACTTAGGTGTAGGCTATGTTTAGTTAAAGTTCGTGTTATATTTTAGGGCGTGTCTATGTCTCAGTTGACTGAGATTTTCTTATGTCTCAGTCACCGCAGAAAAGTGTAATTGCAGTTCAAAGAAAAGTGCAACTCGGTTCAGTTGCACATTTTTGGCAGAAAAGTGCAATTGCACTTTTTAACAGAAAAGTGCAACTCAAAGCACTTTTTTGCAAGTGACTTAGACTCAAGAAAATCTCAGTTGACTGAGACATAGCAAAACCGTATATTTTAATTATGCACTATGTATGGAGTTTGTATGATATATAATTTAAGTTGAAATGATGTTTGAATTAGGGTTATAAATATAGCATCTAATGCAGTTCATGTGATGTTTAATATGAAGTTTGTAGTGAAATGGTAGGAAAAAGCAACAAGGGTAGGACTTCAGAGGCTGCTAGTGAGTTTACCATTGTTTTCATGTGTTGAAGAATTGTGTTTGTCCCTTTAAAGCCTTTTTACTTTAAGGGGATCTTTCTTAAGGGCTACCGCTGGAGATGCTTTTAAACTATACATGCATGTAGAGTCGTATATGGTTGAGCTCTCCATGAGCTCGAGATTTATTATAGTTTTCCCTTGGTTTCGAGTTGGACCCGAAGTAGCTTCGAATGCCTTAAGGTTGATTAGGTTTAAACCCGGATCAAACCAAAAATCTGTGATCCCTCGGGTTTTTAAGGAACCATGATAACTTATTACATGCCATGTACCACATGTGGCATGGAAGTAAAAAAAGAATTTTAGAACCAATGACAATAATAATTTGACCCGTAATAATTACAACTATCGGTGGCTACATAGGTCTAGCCCGATGAAGTTAATTTCAATGTACAAGTATTTCCATTCTGTTACCACCCGATTTTGGCCAAATCAGGAGATGGGCCGTAAGTGAAGATGGCCTTGAAGGGCGTACACGTGGAGCATCTTCGAAGCGGCCTTGCGCTAAGAGTTTGGGCTAAGTGGCCCGTGTATCTGTAATATAGTAGATCACATTGTAATTTAGATTAAAGAGATAGAGTCCGGCCCGTGCACGGTTAGGTGCACGCCTCAATTAGAAAGTCCCTTGGACTATAAATATGTATCTAGGGTTATCGGAAAAGGAGGACAATCATCGTTCAACCAACACAAATCAGGCGCATCGCCACCCCTTTCTTCGAGGGTTTCTCCCGGGTAAACACCATGCTGCCTAGATCGCATCTAGCGATCTAGTCAGTATACGTTTATTCGTTAACCTTGTACGCTCGTGCTGAAGCCTTGTTGATGGCGAGCAGTACTATTTATCCTTAGGTGTTTAGGGGCTTGCATTGATGCTTTCACGTGCATATCTGCGTGGCAATGCCGTCCCTCAACACCTAAGCTGCCCTTCTACCAGCGTAAGGGCAGCATCTTGCTTGTTCGTTACTTAGTAGATCCGATCCGTTATAGTTGCTCCTTGCTCCGCAAGGATTAGTTTAATATCTGCATAGTTAGGCCTTATGTTGGGGTCGGACGATCCAGTGTGTTAGGCGTTGTTTACCGTCCCTACGAGGATGTTCCGGGATCAACGTTATGTTGGTTTTAGGCCTCTCGTAGGGGTAGTTTGCATCATCTCTCGTAGCTGCTAGGCCGATCGCACGTGGGACGTTCCGATTATGCGGTGAAAACCCTAAACTATCGTGGATCGTTTTAGCTTTGTCACGATCAAGCAGGATCCCCATGCCATTGTAAATCAACGTGAAACATGGGGCGATCGGCTCACCAGGGAAACAGAGCCGATAGGGCTCGTATTTAATGTTTACGTGTTTACCATGCGGGAACAATCGAAGCACTAACACCTTCCTGATCGGGTCTAGGTCAGGCACGCGCTAGCAACCGCCAGGACGTTGGAAGATTTGCGGGACGACGCGAGGTGCCAGGGATCCACTAAGCGGCCTGGGAGCTTCCCGGCTCTTCGTGTTGCTTAACCAACGCCCGTCGGTGGGTTTTGGAGGGTAACACATTCTGCCACGCCCGTGGGACATCCACGTAGACATCCACGTCAACATCGGCATCCGAGATGGCGGAGGAACAGATCACATACGAGGATCTTCCTCCTGATCATAAGAAGAAGTACGATGAGTGAAGGCCATCGTTGAAGCCGAACTCATCGGCCCTTTGAGAAGACCCGTTCGCACGGTATCGGGTTCAAAGGATTCACGCCACAAGGCGTCCTCGAAGGGGTGATCTGTCTCTCCCTTCAGATGAACGTACAGAGCCCTGCGACGGAGGTCAACTACATGGTGGCCCATTCACTGCATCGGCACTCTGAGAGCCTGGTGAACACTTTGGAGCGCGTTGCGCTCCGTGTGGTGCAAGAGATCATGGAGCGTCGATACTCCCCTTCAGGACCTGTTCTAGGGACTCACCAGGAGAGATGCAACTCCACACCAGGCCACCTCTGCCGTACGCAATGGCGGCTCCACAGCAACAAGGCTCACCGGCATACGTCGTCTACAAAGTTGGGGGTGACCCGGGCGACTATCAGTTCTTGCATGACCCGCCCAAGGAAATCCCACACGGATACATGTGCATGTATGTGCCGGACTGCAACAAGCTGGACGAGGCGATCCAGGCTCCACCAGGAGGGATTGCCGGAGCAGGAGCAATTGTTCCGGCAGGAAGAACGCACTGCAGAGCGGGGAGTTTAGGAGCAGAAGCTGAGAAACAAGCGTGGCTAGCCAAGCATACCACTGCACCAGTCGAGAAAAGCTCAACGCCACTACCTCCACTGCAGATCAGATCGCGCTCCTGAGAGATCAGTTCGGCATCTTGTCGAAGAAGAAGATAATCGGCTATTCCAAGCCGTACCCCAATGAGTTCGACCGATCCCACTACCGCCTAAGTACCGGCCAGGACTTCAACAAATTCAGTGGGAGAAGGTCAAGCTCCATCGAGCACGTGAGCCGATACCTGGCCCGTTGGGCATGGTTTCAGTATCGGATCAGCTACGGGTGAGGTTCTTCTCGCAGTCCCTCACCGGTCCAGCGTTTGGATGGTACACCTCGTTGCAGCCAAATTCGGTGCAATCATGGAAGCAGCTGGAGGAACTGTTCCACACCCAATACCATTCAGAAGCTACTGAAGCTGGTATTGCCGAACTAGCACAGTTCGGCCAAAGCGAGGAGAGACAGTGGCTGAGTACATTCAGCGTTTCAGAACTGTCAAGAACCGATGCTATTCGGCTCACTTAACGAGAAAGAGGCGTCGAGCTGGCCGTGGCAGGCCTTGCGGCGTCGTTCAAGGATAGACGTTCCAGGTCGAGTACAACTCGTTGACGCACCTGGTCAGTAGGCTGACCTTATATGAACAGCGCCATCCAGAACTGTACCAGGACAAGTTCAAACGCGCGATAACCCTGGTCAATGCTGATGAGGATGAAGATTCTGCGGAAGATCGGGAAGTTGCCGTAGCCGAGTGGACTCGGACGCCAGTACATGTGTCCTGCAAATGGGTGAACCCGCCAGGGCCTCCAAGAGGGTTGGACTTTGACGTGACCAAGACGAACAGATCTTCGATCTGCTACCGAAGAGAAGCAGTTGAAGCTACCCAAGGCCACAAGATCCCTACGCGCAGGAGATGAACAAAAGGCCATACTGCAAATGGCATCATGCGTTCACGCACGCCACCAACGACTGCAAAGTATTGCGCGCACAATTCAGATGGCGATAGAATCATGCCGATTAACTTTCGGACAGTTTGCCATGAAGGTAGACATGCGTCCGTTGGACGTCAACATGGTGGACCTAAGCCACTCCATAAGAGAGCCAGGGTTCTCTTTTGATGTCAATATGGCAGGGTTTGTGATCCGCCATGGCGTGGACAAAGCAGAGAGCAGCCACTCCCGGGGCAAAGATAAAGAGGAGGCCGTTCCACGCGACCGGCCCCAAGACGACGATAGACGGTACCTAACCGAGGAGGAGGTGAGAAGCATACGGTATCAACGCCCATTATCCGTGCATCCCTCAACATATGAGCAAAGATGACGCCACGCTACGACGAAGACGATGAGAAATATCGTCGGTCGGATGCGGAAGCAGGAGGTATCGCAACAACAGAACAACGACGGCACGAACGTCACGTTGGAGGGAGGTCAAGGGAGCAAGACAACATGGATAAAGCACCTGGAACGTCCCTTCTTCAAACATTCTTTGGACTCGGAATGAGCCGATTGCCAACAATCGAAGCGCAGTGCAAACAGCGAAGGAGAAGGACAACCGAAGTTTCGGTGTTCGAGCGTCTGGGACCCTCCCACCACATAACAAACGAGTCAGTCCTCTCAAGAAGAAGACTTCGAGTCAGATGGAGAAGAAGATAGGTATCAACGACAGGTGGCAGCTGATGGACTCAGCCATTCTCAAAAGCGTAGGTGCAACGGCTCCGAAACCTGGAAGAAGCCGAGCACGCACCCGACACGTTGAGAACACACTGGACCGGCCGTGAAAATTCAGCAAACAGTGGAGATGAAGGCGCGCCCGCTAAAGAAGTATGGCGCCCAAAAACGAAAGCCGATGCAGTGCAGGTCAGCCGATTCCAACAGGCATCGGCTGATGCAAACATGATATCCGTGACCCGGACGGAGTAGCAGGTCCAAGACATTGGACATACGTGGCAAGGCCGATCCCTGAGATCGGCCCTCAAAAAAAAATGAAAAGTAGAGGATCTCATCTCCAACATTTCACGTAGCTATAGTGGAAATCCAAGAAGTTGCAAACCATCGTCAAAGCATTGCAACGGAAAAGGAGGCCGATTCCCGCAATCGGCCAAAATTATCCTCAACATACCTTGTCTGTGTTCAGCATTGGTCCAACAGATGCCTGAAGAGCCGATGCCATCAATTACTGGACAGAAGCGGCTCGGGGGGCACATAGATGGATGATATACGAGGCTGAGGATGCATGCAAATGCCAAAGACTCAAAGTTTAAAAAAGGAAAATCCAAAAAATTTGAGCACAGCCGATGAGTAGACATCGACTCAAGGGGTACAGACTGTTATAAGACGCCTGACGAAGTAGTTTTCGAGAATGCCCTTTTCCTCGTGGAATTCTAGGCTGCATCATTGAACCGAAGGAGATCGGGGGGGGCATACACAGAGAAGATACAAGGCGTACAAGACCATGAAAATGTACCCAGGTGAGCCGATTCAGGGATCCATCGGTTAATAAAAAAAAGTCGAGAATGCAAAAAATCTTCAGCATAGCTGATGCTTGGACATCGACTCTAGTATGATTACACAAAATCTACCGGCTGCGTGTTTAAGACGCGAATTTCGACCAATTCAGCTGTGAGGTCTTCTGCTTCCTTGAAAAAGTGAACAATGAGCTGAGTTTGGTGCCTGGATATTCTCTTCGAGGACTTCCAACCCTTTGTGCCGGTTCAGTAGTACTGTCAGAAGCATCAGTTAAGCTGTTGGTGTTTCGTCTGCAACATCGGTTCGATAGAGGGAAGGTGTCTCTCAACTTTTCATTTTCTTATGTTCCATGCTACTTTATTGATGATACCTACATGTTTTATGCACACTTTATGTCATATTCAGGCATTTTCGGAACTAACCTATTAACAAGATGCCGAAGTGCCGCTTCTGTTTTCTGTTTTTGGTTTCGAAATCCTAGTAACGAAATATTCTCGGAATTGGACGAAATCAACGCCAGGTTCCTATTTTCCTGGAAGCTTCCAGATCACCGAAGAGGGCAGAGATGGGCCGGGGGCCCACACCACACCTGGGCGCGGGCCCAGGCCTGGCCGCGCCACTGGTGGTGAGGGCACCCTGGTGCCCCTCCGGGCTCCTTTCGCCTATTTAAAGGTCCCGACCTAAAACCCCGACGAGGAAGCACGGTCGCGAAACCTTCCGAGCCGCCGCCATCGAAGCCAAGATGCTGGGACAGGAGTCTCTGTTCCGGCACGCCGCCGGGGGGGAAGTGCCCCGGAAGGCTTCTCCATCGACACCGCTGCCATCTCCACCGCCATCTTCATCACCGCCTGCTGCTCCCATGAGGAGGGAGTAGTTCTCCATCGAGGCTGGGCTGTACCGGTAGCTGTGGTTCATATCTCTCCTATGTACTTCAATACAATAATCTCATGAGCTGCCTTACATGATTGAGATTCATATGATGATGCTTGTAATCTAGATGTCATTATGCTAGTCAAGTGGGTTTACTTATGTGATCTCCGGAGACTCCTTGTCCCACGTGTGTAAAGGTGACAGTGTGTGCACCGTGTGGGTCTCTTAGACTATATTTCAGAATACTTATTCACTGTTATGAATGGCATAGTGAAGTGCTTATTTATATCTCTTTATGATTGCAATATGTTTTGTATCACAATTAATCTATGTGCTACTCTAGCAATGTTATTAAAGTAGTTTATTCCTCCTGCACGATGTAATGGTGACAATGTGTGCATCCGTGTTAGTACTTGGTTTATGCTATGATCATGATCTCTTGTAGATTGAAGTTAACTATTGCTATGATAGTATTGATGTGTATTATTCCTCCTACATAAGCATGAAGGTGACAATGTGCATGCTATGTTAGTACTTGGTTTAGTCGTTCGATCTTTCATGCACTCTAAGGTTATTTAAATATGAACATTGAGAATTGTGGAGCTTGTTAACTTCGGCATTGAGGGTTCGTGTAATCCACGCAATGTGTTCATCATCCAACAAGAGAGTGTAGAGTATGCATTTATCTATTCTGTTATGTGATCAATGTTGAGAGTGTCCACTAGTGAAAGTCTAATCCCTAGGCCTTGTTTCTAAATACGCTATCGCTGCTTGTTTGCTTTATGCGTTACTACTACTGTCGTTACCTCTTTGTTTACTTCCCGCAATATTACTACCATCAACTGCACGCCACAAGCACTTTTCTGGCGCCATACTACTGCTCATATTTATTCATACCACTTGTATTTCACTATCTCTTTCGTAGAACTAGTACACCTATTAGGTGTGTTGGGGACACAAGAGACTTCTTGCTTTGTGGTTGCAGGGTTGCATGAGAGGGATATCTTTGACCTCTTCTCCCTGAGTTCGATAAACCTTGGGTAATCCACTTAAGAGAAACTTGCTGCCGTTCTACAAACCTTCTCTTGGAGGCCCAACACTGTCTACAAGAATAGAAGCACCCGTAGACATCAAGCACTTTTAGCGCCTTGTGGGAGGGAAGGTAAACGGCACTCACACATTGGCAAGCCCGGCAACTAAGCACTTTTCCTCCGTCAACGCGCCAAGCACTTTTCGGCGCCGTTGCCGGAGAAAGGTAAAAGGCACTCATACTTTGGTTCCAGGTAAGTACTTTCTGGCGCCATTGTGTGTGCTCGAAGCTATTTCCTTTAGACTACTGCAATTGCGACATTTGGTTTCTTGTTTACACTAGTGAGGCATAATGGACAACAATGACCTTTTTATTCTATTTCCTGATTTAAGACATGGATGGTTTGATGCGAAATTAAAAAACCCATGGAACATATTAATATGAATACTTTGAACACTATTGTTGCTAATGCTATGGAAAATTCTAAACTTGGGGAAGCTGGTTTTGATGAGCATGATATTTTTAGTCCCCCAAGCATTGAGGAGGAAATTTACTTTGATGATACTTTGCCTCCCATTTATGATGATTATAATGATAGTAGTCTTTTTGTTACCACCTGTTATGGAGGATAAATTTGATTATGATTACAATATACCTCCTATATTTGATAGCTACTTTGTTGAATTTGCTCCCACTACAATTAATAAGAATGACTATGCTTATGTTGGGAGTACTAATTATTTTATGCATGAGACTCATGATAAGAATGCTTTATGTGATAGTTATATTGTTGAGTTTGCTCATGTTGCTACTGAAAGTTATTATGAGAGAGGAAAATATGGTTGTAAAAATTTCATGTTACTAAAACACCTCTCGTGCTGAAATTTTTGAAGCTACACTTTTTTTATCTTCCTATGCTTGTTACTTTGCTCTTCATGAACTTGTTTATTTACAAGATTCCTATGCATAGGAAGCATGTTATACTTAAATGTGTTTTGAATTTGCCTCTTGATCTCTCTTTTGCTTCAACTACTATTTCTTGCGAGTGCATCATTAAAACTGCTGAGCCCATCTTAATGGCTATAAAGAAAGAACTTCTTGGGAGATAACCCATGTGTTTTTTTTACTACAGTACTTTGTTTTATATTTGTGTCTTGGAAGTTGTTTACTACTGTAGCAACCTTCTCCTTATCATGTTTTTGTGCCAAGTAAAGTTTCTATGTTAAAGTTGATGTTATATTTGGGATCGCTGCGCAGAAACAGCATTGCTGTCTGTCACGAATTTGGGCACAGGTCTCTGTAAAAATTCGAAAAATCTGCCAATTTACGAGCGTGATCTCGGATATGTACGCAACTTTCATTAGTTTTTAGTTTTTCCATTTGAGCAAGTCTGGTGCCATCTTAAAATTCGTCTTTACGGACTGTTCGTTTTTGACAGATTCTGCCTTTTATTTCGCATTGCCTCTTTTGCTATGTTGGATTCATTTCTTTGATCCATTAATGTCCAGGAGCTTTATGCATGTCCAGAAGTGAAAAGAATGTTTGTGTCACCTCTGAACATGTGAATTTTTGATTATGCACTAACCCTCTAATGAGTTTGCTTGAAGTTTGTGTGAAGGAAGTTTTCAAGGGTCAAGAGAGGAGTATGATATGATGATCAAGAGGAGTGAAAGCTCTAAGCTTGGGAATGCCCCGTGTTCACCCCTGCATATTTCAAGAAGACTCAAGCGTTTAAGCTTGGGATGCCCAAGGCATCCTTCTTCATCGACAAAGTATCAGTTCCTTCTCTTGAAACTATATATTCGGTCACATTTTGGTATTTTACTTGGAGCGTCTGTGTGCTTTTATTTTTGTTTTTGTTCTGTTATCTTAGTTCTCTTTGAATAATTCATCCTTGTGTGGGAGAGAGACATCCGCTGGTTCGTATGAACACATGTGTTCTTAGCTCATAATATTCATGGCGAAGTTTCCTCTCGTTAAATTGTTATATGGTTGGAATTGAAAAATGCTACATGTAGTAATTGGTAAAATGTCTTGGATAATGTGATACTTGGCAATTGTTGTGCTCATGTTTAAGCTCTTGCATCATATACTTTGCACCCATTAATGAAGAAATACATAGAGCTTGCTAAAATTTGGTTTGCATAATTGGTCTCTCTAAGGTCTAGATAATTTCAGTATTGAGTTTGAACAACAAGGAAGACGGTGTAGAGTCTTATAATGTTTACAATATGTCTTTTATGTGAGTTTTGCTGCACCGGTTCATCCTTGAGTTTGCTTCAAATAACCTTGCTAGCCTAAACCTTGTATCGAGAGGGAATACTTCATGCATCCAAATACTTGAGCCAATATTCATGCCATTTGTGTCCACCATACCTACTACTACATGGTATTTCTCCGCCATTCCAAAGTAAATTGCTTGAGTGCTACCTTTAAACAATTCAAAAGTTATTACCTCTTATTTGTGTCAATGTTTTATACCTCATGAGGAAGTCTGTGTTTATCGTTCAATCTTGTTGGGCAACTTTCACCAATGGACTAGTGGCTTCATCCGCTTAACCAATAACTTTGCAAAAAGAGCTGGCAATGGGATTCCCCCAAATTAATTAACAAAACTAGACACTCCTCCATGGTATGTGATTGTTGGACTGCACCCGAGGATTCGGTTAGCCATGGCTTGAGAAAGCAAAGTGGGGAGGTGTCAACATAATAAAACTAAAATAAGAAGGCACTCCTTCATGGTATGAGATTGTTGGCAGGCACCCGAGATTCGGTTAGCCATGGTTTGTGAAAGAAAGGTTGGAAGGAGTGCCACACAAAAATAAAATAAAATGGACGCTCTTTGAAGGTTTGTCTGGCAAGGGGGTTAGAGTACCCGCTACCATTCGTTGACAACAACATTACTACCGTTTATTTTATTCTTTTATGTTTTCAAAATAAAAAGCTCTAGCACAAATATAGCAATCGATGCTTTCCTCTTTGAAGGACCTTTCTTTACTTTTATTGTTGAGTCAGTTCACCTATCTCTCTCCACCTCAAGAAGCAAACACTTGTGTGAATTGTGCATTGATTCCTACATACTTGCATATTGCACTTGTTATATTACTCTATGTTGAAAATATCCATGAGATATACATGTTATAAGTTAAAAGCAACCGCTGAAACTTAATCTTCCTTGTGTTGCTTCAATACCTTTACTTTGATTTATTGCTTTATGAGTTAAACTCTTATGCAAGACTTATTTATGCTTGTCTTCAAGTACTATTCATGAAAAGTCTTTGCTTTATGATTCATTTGTTTACCCATGTCATTACCATTGTTTTGATCGCTGCATTCATTACATATGTTTACAAATAGTATGATCAAGGTTATGATGGCATGTCACTTCGGAAATTATCTTTGTTATCGTTTTACCTGCTCGGGACGAGCAGAACTAAGCTTAGGGATGCTGATACGTCTCCAACGTATCGATAATTTCTTATGTTCCATGCTACTTTATTGATGATACCTACATGTTTTATGCACACTTTATGTCATATTCGTGCATTTTCTGAACTAACCTATTAACAAGATGCCGAAGTGCCTGTTTTCTGCTCGCATCGCCGAAAAGACGAAGGACAATTTCAGGAATGACCCCCCCCACCGAAGGACCGGGGGGGCCGAAGGGCACGAGGGGCAGGGGGGGGGGCCACCACACCCGGGGCGCGAGGCTGGGTGGTGAGGGCACCTGGTGCCCTCCGAGGCTCCCCTTTCGCCTATTTAAAGGTCCTGACCTAAAAACCCGACAGGAAGCCACGGCACGCGAAACCTTCTAGAGCGCCGATCGCGAAGCCAAGATCCGGGGGACAGAGTCTGCTCCGGCACCCCGGACGGGGAAGTGCCCCCGAAGGCTTCTCCATCGACACCGCTGCCATCTCCACCGCCATCTTCATCACCGCCCCTGCCCCATGAGGAGAGTAGTTCTCCATCAAGGCTCGGGGCTGTCCGGTAGCTATGTGGTTCATATCTCTCCTATGTACTTCAATACAATAATCTCATGAGCTGCCTTACATGATTGAGATTCATATGATGATGCTTGTAATCTAGATGTCATTATGCTAGTCAAGTGGGTTTTACTTATGTGATCTCAGGAGACTCCTTGTCCCACGTGTGTAAAGGTGACAGTGTGTGCTCTTAGGCTATATTTCACGAATACTTATTCACGTTATGAATGGCATAGTGAAGTGCTTATTTATATCTCTTTATGATTGCAATATGTTTGTATCACAATTAATCTATGTGCTACTCTAGCAATGTTATTAAAGTAGTTTATTCCTGCACGATGTAATGGTGACAGTGTGTGCATCCGTGTTAGTACTTGGTTTATGCTATGATCATGATCTCTTGTAGATTGCGAAGTTAACTATTGCTATGATAGTATTGATGTGTATTATTCCTCCTACATAAGCATGAAGGTGATGTGCATGCTATGTTAGTACTTGGTTTAGTCGTTTCGATCTTTCATGCACTCTAAGGTTATTTAAATATGAACATTGAATTGTGGAGCTTGTTAACTCCGGCATTGAGGGTTCGTGTAATCCTACGCAATGTGTTCATCATCCAAAAAGAGTGGAGTATGCATTTATCTATTCTGCTATGTGATCAATGTTGAGAGTGTCCACTAGTGAAAGTCTAATCCCTAGGCCTTGTTCCTAAATATTGCTATCGCTGCTTGTTTCTGTTTTTACTGCGTTACTACTGCGTTACTACGCTTGTTACTTCCGCAAACACTACCATCAATTGCACGCCAAAGCACTTTTCTGGCGCCATACTACCGCTCATATTTATTCATACCACTTTATTTCACTATCTCTTCGCCGAACTAGTACACCTATTAGGTGTGTTGGGGACACAAGAGACTTTGCTTTGTGGTTGCAGGGTTGCATGAGAGGGATATCTTTGACCTCTTCCTCCTGTTCGATAAACCTTGGGTAATCCACTTAAGGGAAACTGTTGCTTCTACAAACCTCTGCTCTTGGAGGCCCAACACCGTCTACAAGAATAGAAGCACCGGAAGAAAGGTGATCAAGGGGGCAAGTTTGGTGGTTCCCGATAGTGATGTCAAATTACTCGCGAAGCCCTTTGTTCGACCGCGCATCCTCACCACTGCTCGCCTTGACCAAGGCTGGGGCGCTAGCCCCGAAGATTCTTCTTCGAGAAGCCGATGTTGGAATCGGCTGTCCCCATCGTAACCGCGTTGAAGGGTGGAGGACTCTTGAGAGGAAAATTACCAAAGCAGGAGGAGTTTGAAGAAGGAGCCATCATAATTGATAGGCTTTCAGTTTGTTGCCGCAAAGAGACAAAGCATCGCTGCGAAAGTTGTAGGCGATCGAGATTTTCAGCAATGGTCCTAGAGTTCTTCTGGCATCGCTGGAGTCTTGCCGATCAAGGCAGCATTAAGCTCAAGGGACTCTGATTTCCAAGATTCAAGGTGTGCACGATTCCGGCTTGGTCCTGTTCGACTGAATTTGAGGATCTGAATCGATCTATCTCGAAATTTATCATAAGAGACCAATACGTTGCCATTGGTTCATCGAGCGTTGATCGGCCAACAATCGGCAAAATCCATATAAGGGAGAATCGGCTAAATCACTGGGCAAGAAATCGGCAATCTGTTGGGGAAACTCTTCATTGACAAATAAGATTTCTTACATAAAGAGTGATTGCTCTCAAAAGGAAGAGTTGGGAGTGCAGGGCCCTATCTACTACTGGCCCTAAGCTAAGCTCCTATTTAAGGGCCATTGCCGCCCTCATCGTCGCCGTCGTCACTATCACTGTCTGCCGGCGCTGCTCCCGACCGGCTCGTCGTCGGCTGTAGCGACCACCGGCGGACCCTCGTTGTCCTCATCCTCCTCATCGCATCGTCGTCCTCGTTGTCGGTCGCCGAGGTGCCCGGCCGGGCAATGGCGTTAGTCGGCTCGTTCTGAGGAGCTGTCGTCCTCCTCCTCCTCCTCCTCCTTCACCTCCTTGGAAGAAGTGGCCCCGTCCCAGGAAAAACGTCGTCGTCGCTTGCCTCCACCGCTTCCTCATTGGCGAGGAAGTGGAGGTCACTCTCCCCGCCTGAGGACCTGTCATCCCTGGACAGACGAGAGTCATGGTCACCTTGTCCCACGCTGTTGGGGCAAGGATATCGTACGCCGCTGCCCACTCTGGTGTTGATTCCCGGATGGAAGAGACGTAGGAAAGACCCGATGAGGTGGAGGAAGAAGAAGAGGACATGGCGGCGGAGGAGGGTTTTTGGAAGTGCTGATGCGCAGGAGGAAGAGGAGAACTGTCGATGTGGCCAAATAAAAGGGGAATATGTGGTTTGACCTAAGCAGTTCCGAGGACGTGGTGCCGAACCGTCAAGTCGCAGAGAAGGCGAGAGGCAAGACGCCATCATGAAGAAAACTGCGACGGTACCCACGACATGACCCTTCGAAGGAGACAGATGGTTTTGCAATTACCATTGTCAAAACCAGGGGGGCATGTGTTACCACCCGATTTGGCCAAATCAGGAGATGGGCCGTAAGTGAAGATGGGCTTGAAGGGCGTACACGTGGAGCATCTTCGAAACGGCCTTGCGCTAAGAGTTTGGGCTAAGTGGCCCGTGTATCTGTAATATAGTAGATCGCATTGTAATTTAGATTAAAGAGATAGAGTCCGGCCCGTGCACGGTTAGGTGCACGCCTCAATTAGAAAGTCCCTTGGACTATAAATATGTATCTAGGGTTATCGGAAAAGGAGGACAATCATCGTTCAACCAACACAAATCAGGCGCATCGCCACCCCTTTCTTCGAGGGTTTCTCCGGGTAAGACATGCTGCCTAGATCGCATCTAGCGATCTAAAGATACGTTTATTCGTTAACCTTGTACTGCGTCTGTGCCTTGTTGATGAGCAGTACTATTTATCCTTAGGTGTTTAGGGGCTTGCATTGATGCTTTCACGTGCATATCTCGTGGCAATGCCGTCCGACACCTAGCTGCCCTTACGCTACCTGGACGTAAGGGCGATTCTTGTTCGTTACTAGTAGATCCGTTCCGTTATAGTTGCTCCTTGCTCCGCAAGGATTAGTTTAATATTTGCATAGTTAGGCCTTATGTTGGGGTCGGACGATCCGGGCGTTAGGCGTTGTTTACCGTCCCTACGAGGGATGTTCCGGGATCAACGTTATGTTGGTTTTTAGGCCTCTCGTAGGGGTATTTTGCATCATCTCTCGTAGCTGCTAGGCCCGATCGCACGTAGGACGTTCCGATTATGCGGTGAAAACCCTAACTCGGGATCGTTTTAGCTTTGTCTCCACATCCCCATGCCATTGTAAATCCAACGTGAAACATAGCCGGCTCCGAGCCGATCCACATGGAAACCTGAGAGCCGATAGGGCTCGTATTTAATGTTTACTGTGTCCACCAGGAACAATCGAAGCACTAACACCTTCCGATCGGGTCTAGGTCGTGGCATGCCCTAGCAAGACGTTGGCCAGAAGATTTGCGGACGACGCGAGGTGCCAGGAATCCACTAAGCGGCCCTGGGAGCTTCCCGGCTCTTCGTGTTGCTTAACCAACGCCCGTCGGTGGGTTTTGGAGGGTAACACGTTCATAGAGTTTTGTTTCGTATGAGACTACCCGAAGGCACCCTCATGGATACCACGTGTACCTTCGTCCTCCCGCCATTCCCTCAACCATGACATATTGCCTTCAAAACTCTCTCCATGGTTTACTTTCTTTCTTACTTTTCATGCTCTTCCCCCTACCGAGATCCTAGCCCTTACCTAATTTCCATCTCTTTGTCGTCCTTGTCAACACCATTACAACTCAATTAAAAACTAAAAGTTATTATGGCACATGTTGCTTACAAATCAGAGTCAAAGGATCCCAGTAGTTCTAAGTTCCATCACCGTAAATTATACTCTAGGTATATTTCACTAGATCATATCTTATAAGTTATCGGGAGGCGTCCCAGATATCATTCAAAAAAATTAGATTTCAAAAACCAATAATGATATTTATAAATGTATTAAACTGTTCCTGAGAATTTTTTTCTTAGGGTTAATGGACAAAAAAAAACCTATGTTGGCACTCCATGAAGGCAAGCATAGGAGTATCCACAAACCCGTTAGCCGCATGATTCTAGCAGGGCAAAGGGGGAAACCCAAAGGACCCGGAAGAGAAAAAGAAATGGCCGCGGTCAGACTCGGCAAGTAAACGGAAAACCCGAGACGAAGAAATCAAAACCGAGTATAGCCCCTCTCCCCTGTCCGCCTCCATTCCCTTCCCTTCCCTTCCTCCGCCAAAGCGAAAACAAAACTCCAGCAACAGAGAGAGGGAGTCAGTCGTCAAGGGATTTCGGGGGAGACAGCCGCACGCCGAGCAGCAAAGCCACCGCCACCGCCACCACCGCCGCCGCAACGCAACGCGCGCACACGCACGCCTCCAATAAAGCCAGCACGTGAAGGTAGGCGGCGGCGGCGTGTGGAGGTGGAGGTGGGCGGCGCCGCATTTCGTCCGAGTGATTCCGGAGCCAGAGGAAGCCGCGAGGACTCGAGCGAACTCGCGGCTGCTTCGTCGGCGCTCCGATCTCGGCGTTCCATTGGGCGTTTCGGGGTCCGTCTCCTGCTCGCGGCGGTGATTGGATCTCGGCGGGCTCGGGGGCGCCGCGCCAGCCTAGGATCTCGCCGGGTTCGTCGCGCCGTCCTCCTCCGGTTTCCTCGAGGAGTCAACGCCCCGTCGCGGTTCGGTTTCTCCTCGGCCCCCTGCGCTGAGCTTGGACTGGCGTGGAGCGGAGATCCCGCTGCTCTCAACTTCTGATCGATGGTAAGGGAGCCTTACACCCCTAGCTCGCTTCGGATTGCTGCTCTGAGCGTGTTCTGCATACCCTAGACTAGTACTACCACAAGCAGCAGTTCGCCCCCCTGAAATTTCGGAGGAGGATTCACTGTTGTACTGAATCGCCATGCCCCTGAGATTCAGGCCAAGGATGAGAACCGGTTCTGACGGATTCTGGTGGCGCAGGCGTTGACTTGCTTGCTGCTAACCTTCTGAATGTCAGGTCCGGCGTACCGGTCCTGTTCGCGCCAGAAAATGGTTGAGCTCTCATGTCTACGCTTGCCCGCGCTTCGGTGATCAACGCGGAATGCATGAGGGGCAACATTTTAGGAAATACGTGTATTGTCGGGGTAAGCGATACGTGGCTAGTGTTTAATGTCAAGCTGTATTCGTGCAGGCAGCTCAAGCTTCCATCGCGGCGGGATCGCAGGTTTGGGCCGAGGATCCAGATGAGGCCTGGATTGATGGGGAGGTCGTAAACGTCCTCGGAGACACGGTTACCATCAAGTGCTCCAATGGGAAGACGGTAAGTTCTTTTTTGTCGGTATTGCTAGGATTCGGCCTGACGAGTTTATTAATGTGGACTTGTATTAGCTGTAAACTGTATAGGTATAAAATGTTAAGTTGACCCTCCATAATAGTTGTAAACTGTATAGGGATAAAATGTTAAGTTGACCCTCCATAAAAGCCACACTACTTAAAAAAGGTCGTTTGTACCATTTTCAAATCCGGCCCCTTCTTTTTCAGGTTACAGCAAAGGCATCTCATGTCCACGCTAAGGATCCCGAGGAATCACCGTGTGGAGTAGATGACATGACGAAGCTTGCTTATCTGCACGAACCCGGGGTTCTTCAGAATCTGAAAGCTAGATATGACATGAACGAAATTTATGTAAGTTCGGATCTCTTTATGTATATTAAATTAATTTATTCTTAGCTATATACTTTGCACTAATGTTATTCAAAGAAATGCCATTCATTCTTCTCATGAACACCTTGGTTGTTTCTTTGTTTTGAAACCAGACGTATACGGGAAGTATTCTGATTGCTGTAAATCCTTTCCGAAGACTTCCTCATCTGTACGATGTTCAGATGATGGAACAGTATAAAGGGGCAGATTTCGGTGAATTAAGCCCCCATCCTTTCGCTGTTGCAGATGCTGCATATAGGTAGGTCCATGTTGAGATCACTAGCTTGTTCTAATTTAAGTAGGTACTTCCAAAAATAGGAAATACATATGTTTTCTTTCTATCTCTTTCCGTTTGACTTGATGAGAAATCTCGGTTACTTTACTGTTGTTGTAGATTGATGCTAAATGAAGGAGTAAGTCAGTCCATCCTTGTTAGTGGAGAAAGTGGCGCTGGTAAAACAGAAAGCACTAAAATGATCATGCGGTATCTTGCGTACATGGGTGGTAAGGCTGCCTCTGAAGGCCGAACTGTGGAGAAGCAAGTTCTTCAGGTAGTTAATTTCTGGACTCCTAGTCTCGACTTCTTTGACCATCTGGTGTTATTGTTTGTCTGATTAAATCGAGTCCCTCATGCAGTCTAATCCTGTTCTTGAAGCATTTGGAAATGCAAAGACTGTGAGAAATAATAATTCAAGGTAAGAAACATGCTGTATATGGTCGTTGCAGTTAGTATTATGGTAACTATCGGTTCACTCAACCAATTTCCTTTTGGCTGTTATGACCTCAGTCGCTTTGGTAAATTTGTCGAGATCCAGTTTGATCAGAATGGGAGAATATCAGGTGCTGCTGTCAGAACTTATCTTCTCGAGAGATCTCGTGTCTGTCAAACATCTGAAGCAGAGAGAAATTACCACTGTTTCTACATGATTTGTGCTGGCTCACCTGAGGTGCTGCCCCTAACCTGTCTATTTATGTCTGTTTTTTATCAGACAAATTTATATAACCATATACGCACTTACCATTTTTTTGTGGCATGCACTATTTTATTAAAATTCAAGAGTTCTAGTCCCTCTCCTGCGACAGTATTTTCTCTTCTAATTTTTTGTTACTCTCATAATGGGAATATCAGCGCCTGTGTGAATGCTCTATACATGAAAGTTATTCAATAGTAATGCCCATGTGGGCTGTGGCTACCAACTTTCTACCCTCACTGTATATCAAGACACTGAACATGATATCCCTCTACTGTAAAATACAGCATGTCATATTAGCAAGCGGTGTGTGGTTAAATTATGCTATTTTTCATGTTAGGAACGGGAGAGGTACAAACTAGGAGATCCCAGTACGTTCCACTATCTTAATCAGTCTAACTGCTATAAGATTGATGGCCTAGATGAATCAAAGGAGTATCTTGAAACTAGACAGGCCATGGATATATGCGGAATCAGTTCTGAAGAGCAGGTATGTGTTTGGTTCTGCAATGTTCTCCTGTTACTCCTTTTCTGATCAGTTGAAGCTTATTTGCCCTTGTTGAGCTTTACCTCATACCTGTACGTTACTTCAGGAAGCAATTTTCCGGATTGTGGCTGCCATTCTCCACTTGGGAAATGTTGAGTTTGCAGAAGGGGATGATGTAGATTCGTCGAAACCTAAAAATGAGAAATCTATGTTCCATTTAAGGACAGCTGCTGAGCTCTTCATGTACGTGCTCTGTGGCTTCTTTTTAGAAACTGTCAAGATCTTATGCATCTGACAAAATCTCAAATTTTTGTCCTGTAGGTGCGATGAGAAAGCACTAAAAGATTCACTGTGCCAACGCATTATTGTGACCCGTGATGAGAACATAGTAAAAACTTTGGATCCCGAGGCTGCCAAAGGTAGTAGAGATGCACTTGCTAAGACTGTGTACTCACGGTTGTTTGACTGGTGAGTTTATTTTGAAGTTATACGCACTGATTGGTATTCCAGTTCAAAAGCAGCTGCATTACTGTTTCACAAATGCTTCATTTTGGTTCTTATATGACAAATGACCTTTTGATACTAGGCTTGTGAATAAGATAAACAGCTCTATTGGTCAAGATCCAAATTCAAAATGCTTAATTGGAGTGCTGGATATCTACGGGTTTGAAAGCTTCAAGACAAACAGGTGCTTAACTGGTACGCTTTTGTAGATTTATTGTGTGTTGGATGTGTCTTTGTCAATTTGATTGACATTGAGAGAAAACTGTTGGTTTGTTTGGGCCTGCTTTAATTCTTGTTAAAAGAGTGTCTATTTGACTGCATGCCTTTTGGTAATCATGTCATGATTACTAGCTATTTCTCCCTGTTGAAGTTCTTGTTCACAGCGGAGCTCCATTTCTTTCCTTTTCTGAATAACTGAACTCTATCCACTGATGAAAGGTAGTGTTAGGCCTTTCTTACTACCTCCGATCCATAATAAGTGTCTTAGTTTTAGTTCTAATTTGAACTAAAACCACGACACTTATTATGGATAGGAGGGAGTACCTCTGATTACATGCTAAAGGTTCATTAGGGGTTGGTTTTCTGCAAGATCATATATATTGCCTGTAGTATATGGCAGAAATATAACACTTTGTATAGAACATTTTGTGTTGCTTTTTCTTTTCTGTTATGAACGTTGGGATTATTTTTTGCATGTTTGATGTGAACTTGTGTTTTTTGTTCCGGTGATCATGATCACATCATCAGTTGGGTGATGTTAGTTGAACAGTCGGTGTGTAAAGGTCTGCTTGTATATGGACTTATGTGTAGTGATGGTGTTTAAGGTTTCTTTTCCTTGGTTCTATTTTTGTCTAGTTATTTATTATATTTTCACGAGTTCTTTTTTCTCACTGATTCCCTTAACATATTATGGATTTATTATGTGTAGTTCTCAGATCTGATACATTTTTTTGTGTCTTGATAGCTTTGAGCAGTTCTGTATCAACCTGACAAATGAAAAACTCCAGCAACACTTCAATCAGGCAAGTTTTTAGCTTTCTTAGTTGGGTCCTCAGCCAACATCTTCAATGTTATGGAGTTCTTGTATCTATAGAGAAATTGTTAACTCTGAAGTTTTGGTTTTCTGCAGCATGTTTTTAAGATGGAGCAGGAAGAGTATACTAAAGAAGAAATTGACTGGAGCTACATTGAGTTCGTTGACAACCAGGATATTCTTGATCTCATTGATAAGGTATTTGCACACAGCTTGTTTTCTTGCCTAAAATAAACAAGCTCATTCAAATAAGGGTCTGTGCATATTGTTATACTCCCCTGAGATACCGAATGGTGAAATGTGATAACCCATGTTTGCATGAGTTCATGAGGTCCCATTTAATCGTACACTGTTAGTACTCCCTCCGTCTAAAAATAGTCAAATAGATGTCTCAACTTTATCTAGATACGGATGTATCTCTAACTAAAATGCATCTAGATACATCCGTATCTAGACAAAAGTGAGACACCTATTTAGACGGAGAGAGTAGTAATTATCCATGATTAGTGATTTGTGATAAGCAATGTCAAATAACCACTACTAGCATTGGTTACTAATGACCAATAGTGGTTCATTGTGGATTAATTACAATAACTGCTTCAGTACTAGTTTATTATGTTGTGTTATTTATATTGTGTCCATGCCATACATAGGGCCACCGATCCTATATTACAGACAACTACCAAACAATAATTCTCTACTATCTCAGACATTCATTTAATGCAGGGATGAGGAAGAATACATGAAACAAAAGAAATCCTGTCAATGCAGAACGTACCTAGTTAGACATACTTGCTAACCACTTTGATACTTAGCCCCAATTGCTAGTTAGACATAACTTATGTACTAGCTTTGACATTGCTGTAACACGCTGGTATGTTATGTTGCTTTACTGTCTTGCCATGTTCCATCTAAGCATTCATTTCATACCATTTCAGAAACCTGGTGGAATTATTGCCCTTCTAGATGAAGCTTGGTATGGATCAGTCATATCATCTCATTGTGTTCACCTGTTAGTTTTGTAGCATAGAAAAAATTAATCTTACAAATAGATTAACCTGTGCCATATGTTTTTGTCTTAAAGTATGTTGCCAAGATCAACACATGAGACATTTGCTCAGAAGTTGTACCAAACTTTCAAAAATCACAAGCGCTTTGTGAAGCCAAAGTTATCTCGGTCAGACTTTACAATATGTCATTATGCTGGCGATGTAAGTATGAACTGCCTTTGCTTTGTTAGATAGTTTTTTTTTGAATAAATCTAATAAGACGTTGATTTGTAGGTCACGTATCAAACTGACTTATTTTTGGACAAGAACAAGGATTATGTGATTGCTGAGCATCAGGCTCTCTTGGGTGCTTCAGGATGTTCGTTTGTTTCATGCCTTTTCCCTCCTCTCTCCGAGGACTCCTCAAAATCGTCAAAATTTTCATCGATTGGTTCCAGGTTCAAGGTGCAGAATCAGTTGCTTTTATTATTTTATCGATTCAACTGAAATTCTAGTCTCTTCAATTCTTCACACTTGTAATATTTGCACTTTATATGTAAACTGCAGCAACAATTGCAATCTCTCTTGGAAACATTGAGTGCAACCGAGCCCCACTATATCCGTTGTGTAAAGCCTAATAGTTTATTGAAGCCAGCAATTTTTGAGAACCAGAATGTTCTTCAGCAGCTAAGATGTGGAGTAAGATTTTCTTGTTGTTGGCATTTTTCGTTTGCTTCAGACTTCCAACAGCAGTCCTAATATTGGCTTCCTCAGGGGGTTATGGAAGCAATTAGGATAAGCTGTGCTGGGTATCCAACTAGAAGAACATTCCTTGAGTTCATCGATCGTTTTGGTATTCTTGCACCGAGTGTTTTGAGTGGAAGGTATTCAATTACTTATCAATGGATAACTGTTCTCGCTTCTTGATTTAGTTAGTTGAGCCTTTTACTGATCTTGGTTTGTGTTCATTGATACAAGTTCTGATGAGATCACTGCTGTAAGAAGGCTCTTAGAGAAGGTAGATCTACAAGGTTACCAGGTATGGTCATTGAAGAGGAACTATCATTGTAGCATTATTGATATGTGGTATTTGATACTTTAATGATTATACATTTCTGTTTAGGAACACCATTGTTATTTAATATGGACTGATATAGGCTTTTCATATGTAACCTTCTATGGTTAATGCATTTGATACTAGCTGGTACATATGGTTGTGATGCTAGTTAAAAAAATTCACGATCTTTTTGTCTATACTTAATAATGTCTATGTTGATATGCATGAAAGATATGTTCTCTCCTACATCATGTCTACTTGTATAGACTAGAATCGAGATGTTCAAAACAGTGTGCAATATATGTGTGCTGCAAGTTTTCTTTGTAGTGAGTAGGTAAATCACATAACATAGACATTTCTCTCAAGAACAGAACTCCTTCCTGGATGCGTGGACTAAACTGTATGTGCATTTTGCGAATGTGATTATTTAGGTGGGCAAGACAAAGGTTTTTCTTCGCGCTGGTCAGATGGCTGAACTTGATGCTCGTAGAAATGAAGTGCTAGGGCGTTCAGCTAGCATGATTCAGAGGAAAGCCCGGTCATTTTTGGCCAAGAAGAGTTTCATCGCACTACGAAGATCAGCTGTACAAATACAGACAGTTTGTCGGGGTGAGATTTATGTTCTTTTGAAGTCTGTTTGGCCCTACTTGATTAACTTTATTCATGCAGTTATTTTCTGACGTGGTTTTTGTTTTAATATTTGAAGGAGAACTTGCGAGAAGCGTTTACCGCAGTCTCCGCAGAGAAGCTGCTTCACTCAAAATCCAGACTAGTTACCGCATGCATAATGCAAGAAAGGCATACACTGCACTTTCTGCTTCCGCGCTTATCATTCAATCATCCTTACGTGGGATGGCCGCACGTAAAGAGATCCACTTCAGACGACAAACAAGAGCTGCTATCATTATTCAGGTAGCATAAAATTTAAAATAGCTTGTGTTGTGTACATTTGTGAATACAAGCAAATGGACAACATTTGTGTTCTGGACTATAGATAAATCAACTATTTTTTTAATCTCTTTCTAAACATGACGCATATCTCGGATCTATGTTACCTTGATGTAACCCTACAACTTCATTGCCACTTCTCTTCTGCACATTAGCTGTCTACGAAGTGTACCACTAAATCCAAATTACTCGCTCTGATCAAAATATTCTTTAAACTTCATATTTATTATACTTATTTGTGTTTCAGAGTCGGTGCCGTCAATTCTTGGCGAGGTTGGATTATTCAAGAACAAGAAAAGCTGCTATTACTACACAATGCATCTGGAGAGGAAAAGTTGCTAGAAAGGAGCTTCGGAAACTCAAAATGGTATGTTTGTGTGTACCTGTCACTTGTTATGCTCCATCTACAATATTTTCACAAATATATGCCAAGGTGGGCACTGGAAATTTTGTGTGAGTAAAACCTGTCAACAGGCTTCCTTTTCCACTTCTGCAACCACCGGTAATTTGGTATTATAGGATATCATACAATGCTGCATTTGCTGGTTTCTGATATACCTTATGGTGCATGATTTCTATAGGCATTGGTATAATGAACTGCTTGTCTGAAAACTTCGATGAATAGTGGAAATATACTCTCCCATGTCAGGTTCAGCCTTTCTTACTCATTTTCATTGCTTACCAGGCTGCACGGGAAACTGGCGCTTTGCAAGCTGCCAAAAATAAACTGGAAAAGCAAGTTGAAGAGCTCACATGGCGGCTACAGTTGGAGAAGCGAATGCGAGTGAGTTTTTCGTTACGAAGTTTCTCCATGCCATTGTTACTTTAAGAATACTGCATGCCAAACATTATCTGGGTTTATTTACACCAATTTATGTACTTCATGTTTGATTTAACATACACAAATATGTTGCCATGGTTCAGCCTACTGTTTGGTTGGACTTACTCTAAAAAGTGCATTTTGTAAGATGTGTAATGTATTTTATCTGATACACACATTCAATAATTACATCATTTTATCAAAAAGTGATCTAAGTGAACTTACATGGTTTTGTGTATCATCACCATATGAGTCATCACAAACATTTTGGAATTTGGATCAGAGATTTTTCTTTGTGTATGCAAGAGTTGCTTTGTTCTTCAATGGAAGGACAATGTGATTAGCTTATCTGTGGATATTGTATTATTGCTTAATTCATGGTTGTTTGCTGTAGGCTGATCTCGAGGAATCTAAATCACAAGAGAATGCAAAGTTGCAAGCTGCCTTGCAAGAGGTGCAACAACAGTACAAAGAAACAAAAGACATACTAGTGAAGGAGAGAGAGGCAGCCAAGATGGTCGCAGAGATAGCTCCAGTTATTAAAGAGGTTCCTGTTATAGATACAGAGCTGATGAATAAGCTTAGAGACGAAAATGACACACTTAAGGTGAGACCTCCGCACTGACAAGGACTAGCTTCTTTTGGTGCTTCTACTATAAATTTAAGGAACTGCAATTGTTTGCTTTATGCCTTTCTAAGAGATCTCTTTCATTCTACTATTCAGCACGTTCTTATAATTTTTTTGCAGTTATTTGCTAGTTGCTATACTTAACACTTCGCTTTCATGACTACAGACTCTGGTCAGCTCTCTTGAAAAGAAGATTGATGATACTGAAAAGAAATATGATGAAACAAACAAAATCAGCGAGGAAAGACTAAAGAAGGCAATGGATGCTGAGTCGAAAATTGATGATTTAAACATGGCCATGCTAAGGTTATTCTTTGTCCTAAACCGATTTGATAGTAGAAGTATCTCTGCACATATGTTGATTGGTGAGAAAACCATCATTAGTATGTTGATTGTCTTATTTGTTTTGATATTCTGCTTTAGGCTACAAGAAAAAATATCCAACATGGAATCTGATGAGAAAGTACAAAGACAAGCATTGTTGAGCACGCCAGTCAGGAGCATGTCTGAACATTTGTCGATTCCAATTGTTCCGAAGGTAGAATTTATGGCTTAAAATGGTGTTCCTTGTTCCTCCCCCTGTTAAAACGTTCATGTTTTCTTTACTCACCTCTTCTGTTTCGTTCTCTATTATTCAGAACCTGGAGAATGGCTATCATGAGGTTGAAGAGCCAAAGGTTTGGATTTTACACTTCCATATTTCTATTTAGTCTCTCAATAACCATTGTGACCATAATCTTAAGGCAATTGATTATCCTTTTCAGGAACCCCAAAGTGCACCTCCTGTTCTTAAGGATTATGCTAATGGCGATCCAAAATTAAGGAAATCTTCGGCTGAGAAGCAACTGGTAAGTTAACAATATTTATTTTTTAATCTGCTTCTGTAAACATGGTTACTTAACACTACTTTCTCTGTAGGAAAACGTTGATGCACTAATTGACTGTGTAGCGAAAAATCTTGGCTACTGTGAGGGGAAGCCTGTTGCTGCTTTTACCATATATAAATGTCTGCTTCACTGGAAATCTTTTGAGGCTGAGAAGACCAGTGTTTTTGACCGTCTTATTCAGTTAATAGGATCTGCAATAGAGGTAATCTGGAACCTGAACTGTGGCCTTAGATCAATGCATAACAATTGTGTAGCCGGGTCATCTTTTAAGTGAAATTGGATATTACATTCACCAATAAGTGTAAATAAATTTAATGTTCTTTTAAATTTTGAATGTGTCAAAGTCAGCTTACATTTTGAATCCGTACTTGATGCAGAATGAGGACGACAATGACAACCTTGCTTACTGGCTCTCAAATACGTCTAGCTTACTTTTCCTTCTGCAAAGAAGCCTCAAAGGTGCACCTGGGAGTGTTTCACGAAAGAAGCCTCCTCAGCCAACATCATTGTTTGGTCGAATGGCTCAAGTATGTCATTTTCCTTTTCATGGTCATCATTAAAAGGGGGGATTGACAAATGCGATAATTGGATTATGTTGTTGTCAATTTGTTTGTCTAGGGCTTGCGCTCTGCATCTTTTGCCAACATGCACGTTGAGGCGACTGATGTTGTGCGCCAAGTTGAGGCCAAGTATCCTGCCCTACTTTTCAAGCAGCAGTTAACTGCTTACGTGGAGAAGATATATGGAATCATCCGTGATAATATTAAAAAGGAATTGTCATCTTTGATTTCTCTATGCATCCAGGTAACATATCCTCCCTTTGGTTTTTTGCTCTTTATTGCTACTAGGCATTAGGCCCTATAAGTTGCTAGTTGGTACATGCACATTAACATATTTGTGATTTATTATTAACTATGCTCTTGGTAATCACAAGGCTCCAAGAACAATGAAAGCTAGCATGCTGCGAATTTCTGGAAGGTCATCTGGTCAACCTCAGAGCAACCATTGGCAGAAAATTATCGAGAATTTGAATGTCCTTCTAAAAGTTCTACAAGATAATCACGTATGCATCTCTCTCTTTGACTCTTTGTTTATATGCGATTCGCTTCAGCTGGATGTATGTTTAACTATCGTTTTGTTTGTCCCCAGGTACCCCCAGTCTTGGCTCAGAAAATTTTCACCCAGATATTCTCATACATTAATGTACAGCTATTCAATAGGTGAGCTTATTTTCTGGAGTTTTGATTTTTGTATGTGAGGATGCTTGTGTAGTAGATGATCATTGTTTGTTCTGCAGTCTGCTCCTTCGTCGTGAGTGTTGCTCCTTCAGCAATGGCGAGTACGTCAAGGCTGGCCTAGCTGAGTTGGAATTGTGGTGTGCAAAGGCAACAGCCGAGGTGATATGCCCGCTGTCTGATTCCATAGTTTCCTTTTGTTTATGATTCAAATTACTGAAGTTTCTTGGTTACAGTATGCAGCATCATCATGGGATGAAATCAGGCACATCAGACAGGCTGTTGGCTTTTTGGTACGTTGCTCTATTCTGTCCTGCTACATGTATAGAATTTCAACATGCGCTTTGTGTATATCTGTCTTGCTATCATCCAATAACTTTGCCATATTTGTCGTTGGATTCAGTAAGATTCGCAATTCATAAATTTGGATGAATAAAGAAAAAACAATTTTGGTTTGAATTTGAATTGATATTGCCCAGCTGTGGATTGTAACTTGCAAGTACTGATGCATTATTGATACTCTTTTCAGGTTATATTCCAAAAGTTCAGAATATCTTATGATGAGATAGTCCATGATCTATGTCCGGTAAAATCTCAGAACTGTTAACACACTTTGATTTTGTTTATTTTCTCATGCTTTTCTGGTTTGTGTTTTCTTTAGCAAAGTATGAAAGCGTTCTGGTCTAATTAATGCTACAATCCTTTGCATTTGTAGATCTTGAGTGTCCAACAACTATACAGAATTTGTACACAATACTGGGACGACAAGTACAATACGCAAAGCGTATCGTCAGATGTGAGCTCCATTTCTTTAAGAACTTCACTGCGTTCCACAATCTTATGATCACTACTAAATGTGAATTCCTGATTAATGTTGTACCTATAGGATGCATGTACTTCCCCCCGTCCCATAATATAAGATGTTATTACAACCAATATAGTACTCCAGTATATTGTTGTAATAACATCTTATGTCATGGGATGGATGGAGTACTACTTCGCACACGATATTAGAGGACACACATAACTGGACTCCCTAATATTTCAGGTTCTTAGTAACATGCGGGTTCTAATGACAGAGGATTCCAACAATGCAGAAAGTAGTTCATTTCTGTTGGATGATAATTCAAGGTAACATGGGTACCATTTTATCTAATGGTGTTGATATAATACTGCCCAGTTGGTGCTTGGGACCACATATCTTAACAATTTTGTTTTGCAATTCAGCATCCCATTCTCAGTGGAGGATATCACCAACGCGATACAGGAGAAGGACTTCTCGGACGTCAAACCTGCCGAGGAGCTGGTCGAGAACCCCGCCTTCCAGTTTTTACAGGATTAGGGCCGTGAAATCTCGAGCCAATATACCTCGTCAGATTATATCTTCATTTGTTGTACATTTCTTTCTCTACCCTTTCCGCTGCGTGCGTGCCTCCTTTGGGTTACATTTTCACCAGCTATATTATAGGTAGCCACTAGGGTTGGGATGGGATTTCCTCCCTTAATAGTAGAAAAAAAGCCACACCTTTTTTAAAGCGAGGCGAATCATTCTTTGTAGGGCAAGTTTGAAGCCAGCCTGTGTTTTACCCCGGGGCAGGGGTCGTTGGGAGAAAGCAAATGTGTTAGCAGCCTTTTCCCACCTCAGTTATAGATTGTACAAATTTACAGTGTAAATCAACAGAGCAAGCAGAAAGAAATCTATATACCAGATAGCATTGTGCGACTTGTAACGTATTTGTTTGGTTGTCTATTGTCTGCTAAATGATGTGTGATACTTCATGATCTCGGTTCAGACTTCCAATTTGTGTGTGTGGCGATGCTGGCCATGCTTGATGGAGAAAGTGTTGACAATGACAAGATGTTCTATATAATTTTCTTCAGTGGTGTGACAACAGGCTGGCATTTTGCTTGAGTATATTCCTTATCAACAGAATATTGACTGAATCAGTGTTAGGCAGTTAGCCACTGATGGAGTAAACACTTTTTAATGCAAAATTAAAAGCTAATCTACAAGTATATAGAAAATAATAACCACCAACTCAAAAACTTTCATTTGGGATGATATATCAAGCTTTGTGGTAAATTTCACTGGACACCTCGCAAACAGGTTCAGGTAGAGCAGTACAGCAACTCTGCGTTTGGCCCACGCGAAAGGTAGAATTCGGAGCACTCTCGCGCCAAACACCGCCCGGTACTCGCCGGAGGGAAACATTCCCCAAAAAGCAAAAAAAAAGAAAAAGAAAGAATGACCCGCACCGCTCCTGGCACTCCCGGTTCCGAATCTACCCTTCGTCGGGGTTGCGTCACTTGGGCACCTGCGCCGCACGCGCACGCGCAGGTTCTAGAGGGCATTCCCGTCCAATGACATCAGCGGAGGAATGAATGCGGCCGCTGCTCCAACCTCTCCTAGGCATTGAAGAAGAAAAAAAGGAGGAGCAAGGGAAAAAACACTTTTCCTGCCTGCCTGCCCGCCTGTCCCTATCCCCGCTCTCCCTCCGGAATTCATTCGCCCGAAATTCCGCCACCGCCGGATCGATCGAGGTAAATGGCTCCTCCTTCCTCGCTCTCCCGATTCTCTCTCGACCTGGCCTCCGTGCGCGCGCGCTTGCGCGAGTGGCGCCTGGCGTTTTGGCGATTTAGTTTTTGGTGGAGCGGATGGGTTGGGGAAAGGAACCCGTGCCGCCGAGGCGGGCCCCAAGGCGCCAGTTCCAGTCGTTCGCGCGCTCTCGCGGTGTTGGTTTCGCATGATCCGGTGAGCGGGGCAATGTCGATTTGGAGCGCCGAGCCGAGTTCTGGTTCGGTAGTAGCTGCAGTGTTCAAGGTTGCTTAGGGGTAAACAGGATTGGAGATGGTAGTGTCGTGTGCATTTCAGCTCAGATGCATGGCATCCTAGTTCACCTGTTTCGGTTCAGGGATTTTACTTACTCTACTGCGCGACGGATGCACGAGTGTCACGTTAGGCTACACCGATGGGAAGTTGGGAACATGTCTACATGGAATTTGATAGTATAACTATAACCTTAGTCTTTGAATGCGTTGTCCGTATGCAAACGATAGATCGAGGCCGCCCTTATCCTAATTATATCCCTAGCAGCAGGATGGACATACCTTCTTCTAGTCCGCGTTCAAAGCCCGCTTCATATTCCCAGCGAGGCTATGCGACTATTTACGCCTCACGGTCATCATCTTGCTCTGCTATGCAGGTGATTCGGGCAGAGCTCAGCGTGGTCCGAGATGAGCGCCAGGATCACGGTAACCTACAAGAGGAAGCGTGGCGCGTCGAAGGCCCGGGCGGATGACGGCGTGGTTCCCGAGCCTCCTCCCGTTTCTGGCGGTGAGGTTGCTGGCGGTGAAGCCTCGAAACATGAGGTGGGTGCCGATAACAGCTTGTTTAAAATGGAGAACCCTGGCTTGTCTCTTTCCTTAGTTGTAGAGTTTTCGATATTAAATGTTCATTTTTACTGCATCCGGTTGTCCGCATTAGGTCTGCTGCTGCTGGTTTCTCCGCCTTTCCTAAGATGGCAATAGAACCGCTAATAATTCCATGACCTTTCCAGTACTGTATGAACTGCTCCATGTTTTCAAGAACTCTAACGTTTGTGCTTCAAAATTGTATGTACCAATAGGATGCATACATTTGTATCTAAAATGTCAATAGCTGCATGTTCCCAGGACACTATATTTGTTATGTTAAGGAGGTTACAAGCATATGTTCTGGATTATATTATGCCATTAATTCGGTACTATAGGCATATGGCTGTATACCCTTATGTTGCCGGTCTACCTTCTTTTTTATCTTATGCTTTTTCTCTGGAAAATTGGCAGTCTACCTCCACAAAGCAACATGATGCCTGCAAGTCAACGCAACAGAGCGCTGAAAAGGAAACAGCTAAGCCATGTGCGCATCCATCAGAGAAAGAACAAAAGGAAATTCAGTTGAGCGGATCGTTGCCACAAGCAGAGCGACCCGAGATTTTCTGTGCCACCAGTCTCCCAATAGCAGAGGCATCCAATGATAAATTACAATGCAGTAATGATGCATTTAATCCAATTCCTTCTCCGAGTTATGCATGCGATCTTAGGCATGATGACGGGACAAATAACCAGGCAGAAGATTCTAATAACTCTGCCCCTGCAAGAATAAGTTATCATCAAGCGCCAGATGATACGGCCAGACATAGTCAGTGTAAGGACAGATTTAGTCCTCTGCTTACCTTCCGTAGGCGTGTCAAAAGGAAAATTAATTTGGATGAATCAGCAGAGGAAGATTATTCAAAAGATAATGGAAAAGGGTGCTCAACACTGACATGCAGCCCACCAAGTTTCTTAGTTAGTGATGCACCCTTGCTCAAAGAAACCGGTGGCAACTCTTTGGATACTGCATATAAGGTATGTTGTCCCCCTTATCCTACCACTCTGGAACTCGTTAAAATCTATACTCATATTCATGCTAGTATAATTGTTTTTCTTGTACATTGTTATTTGCTTAAGCGGTAACGCTGTAGCCTTGTGACCAGGAGGTCACGGGTTCGAGTCGTGGAAACAGCCTCTTGCTAAAATTGCAAGGAAAGGCTGCATACAGAGACCGCAAGTTGTGTCCGACCCTTCCCCGGACCTGTGCAAAGCGGGAGCTTCGTGCACCGAGTTGCCCTTTATTGTTATTTTCTTAAGAACCTGGATTTGGATATAAGAAAATAGTAACAAAGTGAAAATTTGAAGTTCAAATTTTATGGAAGTCCTTGTGTGAAATAGCCAGATGGCAATTCTGTCCGTACTTGTTTCTGATTTCTATTTATTTTTGTGTGAAATATGATGTTACCAAGCCATCGTGATAATTTTGAAAATGTATATTCGTCTACCTCGTGTATACATATTATATGTTCTTTTCTGTGTAAAAAGGGCTTCCTACAATTTTAGGCTAGCTTAGAAACAAGAATAATCCATCCATTAGTTTATTTATATGTCATTCCTGAGATCTGTAACTAATTATGACATAGATGCATAGATGCGAAAAAGGTGAAATGAATCAATAAAAGAGAAATATGTATAAACTATATACTAAACAAGTTGACATTGCCTGATTTATTTCGCTATATAAGATAAACTCATCAGCAACAATGAATCATATTTATACTTAAGTACTTAACAAGAAAGAAGTTGTAGAAGTGCTAAAAGGTTATGGAAGCTGTAGAACAGCTGTTTGCACCTTATATTATTGGAAATGCATGTAGCAGTGCTAAAGGGATCCAAAATTACACATGTATCATTAACCGTATGACACATTTTATGTGCAGATGACTATAACAGGAACAAGTACTGGACTAAAGGTACCATCTCAAGGCTTACTTGAACAAAAAAGGTAACGTACTTGTGCTTGTTAAGCACTTTCATTTGACATTGGAGTGATGTTATTGGTAGATACACATGTGGGAATAACTAATTCAATACTCCTTTTGTAGTTCATACATGCAGCATACCGTTTCCCAACAGAATGCTGAAGATGTAAACCAAAGCTTAACTTCAGAACGTGATGGTACATTAGTGTCAGAATTTACTAGTGTGCCAGAGATCAGTAAGCAAGATGTAAGAGCAGAGGACTTGAGCAAAACTCTACATCATGTTACTGAAGCACCAGATGTTGTTGAAATGAAGGAGTTACATGGTAATGGGTTTCTTCATAGGCAGCAAGGCAGAATAAATAAATTTAAATAGGTTGAAACTAACCAGTCTATCTGTTTACAGATGGTCCTCTAGAATCTGAAGGTTCAACAAAACATATTCCAGTCATTGTCTTGGACGGTGATAATGATGAGAGGGGTAAACTGCAGGAAAATCCAAAGGTTTCTGATCAAGTGGTCCAGGAGAATAAGAAAGGCGAATTTACTTCAGGGAAGATCAACCTGAATTGTGTTGAATCACCTGAAGAAAGTCCTCTTGATCTGAATGACTCATCAGTTCAAAGGAATCAGGTGAGAATGGTAGAGTCATACTTGTACCATCTTTTAGGAACTGCTTCATTGGTTGTTTGGCACGTGCTAAGAATCCCTATGTTTCACCCACTTAGGCCTTGTTTGGTTTCTCAAGGATTGAATGGGATTGGCATGGATTGAGGGTGATTAAATCCCATCTAAGTCAAAATCCCCCCAATTCCCCACCAATCCACTTGTGAAGTGGATTAACTGAACATAGTTGTACCCTTCATTCAAATTAGTTTGTTATTTTTTCGAACATAGTTGTACCCTTCATTCAAATTAGTTTGTTATTTTTTCTTCACACTTTACTGATCTGTGGGTGGTTTTCTAAACTGAACATTTTATTTTGCCGTCACCGTATTGTTTACAATCTTGATACACTTCTATTATACCACTTTATCCATCTATGTGTTAAACATTTTGTGCTACCTACAGGATCATTTTGCTACTGAACAGAAACACGTTTCTCAACCAATTGAAAGGTTGTTCTTTACAAAGGAGAAAGATACCATCCATGCTAAAGAGAAACATCAAGAGGGAACCTCAACATTGCATACCCTGTATTCAAACTTTTTTGATCCAACTCCGTCACAGAAAGCTGGAAGTTCCAAGGAACCAAAGAACATGCCTTCAGAACTGAAATTCAGAATAATGGATAAGGTTCCTGAGTTCAGTTTAGATCTCAGCTTGGATGGTTTCCAGGACAGCGGCATGTCTACCCTGGGGCACAACAAGCTGTTTCATGGAGGCAAGTCTAGTGGATCACATTTACTGACCGAAAGGCTCGGTACATACTCCTACAAAAGACGCCAGGCTCCCTGGTCGGAAGAAGAGTTAGATTTTCTATGGATTGGAGTGAGAAGGTATGGAACGAATAACTGGAATGCAATGATGAGGGATACACGACTACAGTTCTCAAGCTCGAGAGTGCCCGAGGATCTTGCTAAGCAATGGGACAAGGAGCAAAAGAAGCTTCTAGGTGTAGATCTACATCAATCAATTAGAACATCTGCTCTAGGATCTGCACCACCTTTGCATATAGCGGAAGATTATGTTGGGAACAGTTCATGCTCTGGATGCTCAAAGTCTCCATTTCTTGCAGCCCAAACGAACCTTTCCATGGGTGATGTGTACCTTCGGAATGCTCGTGCTTCAGATAGAGGCCAGCATCATTTATCAAATCTGGGCAGATACAACCTTCATGGAATTGATAACGGGCTGAGGAATTCGTCTCTGGGAAGCTTCCCTGTGGCTTCTTCCTCACACGGAAAAAGTGGCACCAGGCGTAGGAAGACATCGAAGCTCCACAAGTCATACTATGACAACAGGTCACACTGGTGCCAAGAAGTACCCGACAGAATGTCTCAGGTCTTTCCCATGAACCAACAGCCAATCAACAGCCTTCCTCAGTGGCTTACGAAGGATGTCAAGACCAGTACAAGCTGGCTTAACCCGGAGATGTGGCCGAACACGCAAGCGCCATGTCATTCCGCGGCTGATTCGCTGAATGATAGCCTGAGAGCTGCTGCATTTCTGTTCCCTGACGAAAAGAAACCGCATGTCATGCCTGATGCACCCTTGAAGCGCACTCTGAAGAGGAAAGTGGAGTTGCACAGTCTGGACAAGAAGGTTTTTCAGACCGGCGGTGACACCATGGATCTGTACCAGAGGGCCGCTGCTATGGCAGCAGGGCTGAACGGTGCTACTGCGAGCAACACAGGTGCTTCGTCTGAAGAGACGCTATCAGACAGCTGAACCAAACATTCCTTGTGCACTAATTTCACATAATCAATTTAACGAGTAAAGTTTCATGTATTGGACACAAAGTGCTCATGTATATTGAAACACATGTTTGTGTATTTTTATAACGGTTTTGCTAATTCTCAGTATACCGAGAATTAAGCTAGAGCTCAGTAGAATGTTAAACTGTCCGATTGTATCTGCTTTGCGATTAGTGTTCTGTGGGTTTTCTCATTTTTGGCTTGGTAATCGTGCCTCGCGTGGACTTTTGTCTACTGGGCCTTATTTCCGTCATCTGTTTTCACGTGGGCATTTGCAGTTGTGGGCCGGCCCACCTAGGAAGCACATGAGCTAAAAAGAGGAATTGAATCTTGTGGACCAGGGATTCGGACCAGGGTGTGAACGAAAGACAAGTGGTGGCTAGCACCGTGCTGGAACTGTGATGTTGCTTGAAAGAGTGTACCGTCTTTCTTTATCCATGTTTTCAGACGTTAGAGCATCCCCACTCGTTGGCGCTCCCCACGCACAAATCCGGCGAATTTTTCGTCCGGATTGGAGGAAGATTTGGCGTGGGGAGGAGTAGTTTCAGTGTGTGCTCCCCAAGCGGCGTTTCGAAAGAGGATGGCTCGGGAATCCGAAAAGAGGAGACACGCGTGCGGTTGGTTTAGGTGGTCGAGCGCCAGCGCCCGGGGCCGGGATGCGGCTCGCGGATGGATGAAGGGTCAAACCGACGAAACGAGGCCGGCGCGACGTCATTCGGTCCGGAAAAACGTCGTGGGCCCGTGGGACGAGTGGAGATGCTCTTAGATCTGAGAAAAATTGATAAGTATTCGCGTGTCTTTGTTCGATATGGTTCGGGCGTTTTTTCGTTCATCATTTTCTCATTCGTAGGTATGGGTTGCTTCTAGTTTTAGATAGGAATTAGTTTGGATTTTTTTTCGTTTTATATTTTTTCCTTTCATAATATGTTTCATTTATTGGTTTTTCTTTCCATCTTTTCTTTTATATTTTTTCTGTAGATGCAATTTTTTTAAATTTATTTAAGTAAATTTTTAAAACTCTGGGATGCAACATTTTTGTCCCTTGAATAAACAAGATTTGTTTCCTATATGCAAGATTTTTATCTAAATTCGGAGTTAGTGTTCAGATACATCTGAATTTTAACAAATTTATGACATCTTTTTTTTTTAGGACGGAGCGAGTACATATAAATATAATAAGCAATCCTGACATATCTGGAAGAGCTGCTTCATGTTTTCTAAAACAAATGCTCCCATGTTTCAAAATAATTGTTCATTGGGCTGACCCCTAGTATCACAAATTACCTTTTTTCTACTTATTTAATATTTAATTAATTTTTTTGTTTTCAATTTGATGTTATCTTACTATATATTTTACGCTCTTTCTATCTATTTTAAAAATATATGCATGGAAATATTATTATATGTTATAGAAAGCATGAACATCTACTTTGAGGTGCCTAAACAAGTATTTTAACCACATGGACAATTATTGTCACGGACATCCTTTTAAATATATTAATTTCGAGATTTGTAAGAAATAGTAAATCTTATCCGTCAATGAGCTGAGCCAAATGCAGCCAATGTTGTAGCCTTCAGGCGTCGAAGCCCTGTTTGAAGCTGAAGGCATCAAACAAGAGTTTCCCTAAGTCAGAGGCTCTTAGGTCTGAAGGGTTTCAACATGATCCTGATCTGGCGTCGCTCCTTAAAAGGGAACAGATTTTCTTATGAATCTTTCAATTCATATGTGCGATAAATTTATTATAAGAAAAATGTATGTGCTGCAGAACATAATTGTTCAGGTGTCAAAATAAGTGTTCTCGTCTAAGAAAATAAATGTTCAAGAATAACATTCAAAATACTGATATATTTATAAAAAATAATGAAAGTTAATATATGTATAATACATATACTCCCTCCGTCCATAAAAGGATGTTGAAAGTTTATCCAAATTTAGATGTACCTATACACTAAAAGATGTCTATATCCATTCGAATTTAGACAAACTTTCGACATCTTTTTATGGACAGAGGTAGTATTAAATAAAATCAAAATGACTTTCGTGTACAACAATAGTGACGTTCATGCATATTGATAGATATGCCCATATATAATTTTAAAATGTTATTGATGCATGTCTGAATATATGTTCGTTTAATTCTTAAGTAATGTATTTGCCCCACAAGGATTAAAACTAGAAAAAAGAATGGATTGAAAAAATAAAGTGAAAATACTGGAAAAACGAATCTAAGAGAATGAAAATAAAGTTTGAAGAAGGAAAAAAAGAAATTGAAAACGAAAAGAAAGCAAAAAAAAGAAAAATATATATTTAAAATAGAAAGAATACAAGAAAAACGAAAAGGTCGCCTTGTTAAGGCCACATTGCAACCAGCGTGAGATAGGAGTTCCCTACATTACCAATATCGCTGTTGAACTGCTCGTGTATGCATGGTACCGGGGCCACCTACATTGACCATATTATTGCTGGATCAACTTGAGTCCGTGCCAGTGGAATTAGCTGCTAAACGACTCGATCAACACTGCTGCATGTCGCCTTTCTACTCAAACCGGCAAGTTGCTTTTCAATGCTACATTTGTGAGGCATTATTTCATCAGCAGCGGTTTGGTTTCTTCTTAGCATAAAAGATAAATTAATAACATAGGAGCATCTGCAATCATCTGGCCAGTTCATTGAACTGGCAGAAAATAACTGAACCCATACGTGGCAAAACAGAGGTGCACATTATTAGCTTCAGTATACCAGAAAATTGATCTCACAAGAAAAACAAATAATCATCACTTCGGTTTTGGTATGCATCACACCTCTGGTAGATGCCACGTTTGCATGTACGGAAATACATATATATGGATTTGGTTACTCTTACTGAATCTCTGCATGGTGAGTATCTTCATTTGAGCAAAATGCCCCGCGCAGTTGAATAGGCACAGAGGCTTCGTGTATCTCAAACTGCCTCTTACGGTGCACATTGCAAATCTTCAAACTCTGATTTTTAGCACTATGAAAAAATCTATGAGCTTGGGGCATTTTTTGAGTCTTATTTATTTTTGTTTGATTTTGAGTTGCATCTGTACACATGAATAGAGACCACAACCAGTAATCTTGTCACATGTTATATCTTATAGCTAATGAAATAAAATAATTAAAATTGCTTTGAATGGTATGGGAAAGGGTAAGAATAAAGGAAGTTAAAGTGGATTGCTTTGATTGGGCAATACATTTATGAACAAAAGAGTTTTTGTAATCTTGTTATTTAGTGAAGGACCTATTGGAATGGATGTTATAAGTTACATAAGGCATTTTTCACCTTGAAAATTGTCTATCCTAAATGAGCAACGTCAAATGATTAAAGTAGAAGGTCAATATATACTTTGCTAGCTTCCATACAAACGAAGCATGATAATTTCTTGTGATTTTTTAACGCGAAATGAACCAAGTTATTCTGTGTCCACTATATTACTACCCATATTTTCTGTATGCTCAAAGCTCATGGAGAAACATGTTTTTGGCTGACCATGAACTTGACAAGCAAAACTATATTAATAAAATTTGATATAGTAGGAAGGATTACTTATAGAGTCATATACAAAACTTTCATACTTGTATACATTAGTTTTTATTTATTTCACGAACATAGCTAATATGTTGTGCTACATTTAAACCTTATTATGGAATACAATTTTCATTAGTTTTAAATACATTGCGCCTTACAAAGATATTTAAACTAACTACTTTCAAGTGTGAGATAATAATAAAGCTAAAATCTTATTTATTCTAGGATTAATTTGTGTCCGCAGCATAAATATAGTGCATATTTATGTGTATGTATCCTTAACTATCTTGGTAGACATCTATAAGTTGTATGTTGTATACTATCTTGATAGAGATTCCTAGTTTATGATACATTCATAATTATTTTATACTAAACTTTTATACTTGTTTATATCATGAACACATCTAATTTGTTGTTAAACCTTATTATGTAATACACATTTCATTAGTTTTAAATACATTGCGCCTTACAAAGATTTAAACTAACTACTTTCAAGTGTGAGATAATAATAAAAGTAAAATCTTATTTCTTACAGATTAATTTGTGTCAGTAGCATAAACATAGTGCATATTTATGTGTATACATATACTTATCTATCTTGGTAGACATCTATAAATTGGTATAATATCTTGATAGATATTCCTAGTTGATGATACATTCATAATTATTTTATACTAAACTTTTATACCTGTTTATATCATGAACACATCTAATTTGTTGTTAAAACTTATTATGTAATACACATTTCATTAGTTTTAAATACATTGCGCCTTACAAAGATTTAAACTAACTACTTTCAAGTGTGAGATAATAATAAAAGTAAACTCTTATTTCTTTATAGGATTAATTTGTGTCAATAGCATAAACATAGTGCATATTTATGTGTATATATACTTATCTATCTTGGTAGACATCTATAAATTGGTATAATATCTTGATATATATTTCTAGTTTAGGATACTATAAAACAAAAAAATCTATAGTACATATGGTACTTAAGTGGATATTGTCACCAAATTATTATCCTGCCTATGTAATTTTTGGGGTCAAATGTGCCTCACGGATCAGACTACACCTAGGCATATACGGGCCAAAAGCTTGAACAAAAAATGCCAAGCCCAAGCTCGACCTTGTCCGATCCAGAACAATGATATAGTGTTATTTTTTTATTTAAAAGTATTATATCAATTAATTTTGGAATATAAAATACATTATATTACACCTATTTTCAATAATATACAATTTTTTAGGGCAGAAAACTGGAGCCCGAGCTCAGCCCAAACGACAAACTTTCGGGTAGGGCCATCGGGCAGAGTGATTGATATGTCAGAAACGTATGTATAAACTTTGAAGCTAATTGTATTGATACCTCACATATTTGCATCATATCATGAGTTATCACCATTATTTTTAAACGATTTGCGTGATTTCTCACGAAATTCTCTTTCTTTGGTATTTATCTCTGGAAAACAGAAAACTCCTATCTTTCGTACTTTCGACTTGGAACCCTTTGGACCTCAGACGGACAATAGATTTTTTCCATGTCAGTTGTAAGAAAAAGAATTGGATACCAAGAATTGGATGAGAGGAGGCCTAGGGCTCTAGAACCTTACTTCATTGCACGTAGTGGAACTTGGCGCCCCGGAGGAGGGTGACCTTCCAAATTAAACTCTTGATGCATCAATTTATAGTGCCAACTCTATGGTGTGTGAGATGTGAAAAATGTGAATTTTTATAGGTTGGTGTGTAATGACTTAAATGTCAAGTCTCCGTTTTATCTTGCGATGTTTGAAGTCGGTGCAGAATCTGTATGGATTTGGCAACAATGTCAAATGTATAAATATAATAATGGATAAGGGAGTGAAGCTATATGGATGGTTCTCTCCTCATGTTTGGGACAGCTCTTCGTTGTCATTGTCCGCCTTGCCCTATGAGTCGTCTATCAGTGAGGGCGAGGCAATTGCCGCGGTAGCCGCTCTGGTGTTGCAGATCATGCCTGATCTCCAGGAGCTTTGTGGGAGTCCTATTTTTCCTCTACCAGCCGATCATGTGGAGGTGGACTTGCCGTCGACCTTGTGCTCACTCATGCGTTCAGATGTGATTGTTGAGCCCCTCCAACCACCACTGGCTCTTAATCCCGATGCTCTCTTCGCAAAGTAGCTTTACGACTTGCTCAACAACACGTAGTCTGCTATTCCTTGATGTGGAAGGGCGATTGCTTGCCTTCTAACGGGGACGACAATCAAGAGCAAAATCAAGAAGGTGAGTGATTGCCTTGAGACCTCCACCAGGAAAGAGGGAAGAGAAGTCACTAAGGTGTAAAGGCAAGAAAAGTGGCGCTATAAGAAAGGCATCCAAAGCTGCTTGATGGATGATCTTCGTTTCATGGCTTGTCCCCTTGGTTTGGGTCATATTTTAGCTTTGGTGTTTCCCATTGCATTTAGTTGAGGTATTCTTGTTCAGGGCTCCGTGGTGTTGTCAAGTATCAAGGGTTTTGTTTGAGGTGTTTTGGGAGTGTTTACCGAGATCACTATGGGTGTGTGGGGTTTATTTGTATTGTGAGTAGTTTACTTTCATCCGATTTTCGTCGTTTTTCGTCAATTAACTGCACAATTCTCTTGTTCTTAATTAATATGCAGGGGTTGCCCCCATTTTAAAATAAAATAAAACAATACAAAGGTTAAGAATCCGCTTTTCGGTTTTAAATGCATATTAGTATGCTCTCTGCTTTTTGAATAAAAATGTATGTTCATAACTTTTTTTGTGTGCCTTGAAGAAATGGAAGTATGATGCTGGATGGTTTTTTTTTATTTATTTCAGTGCTATTGGAGTGTGGGTGTGCCACTATTTTTTGAATATACTTCATATGTGGCCTTATTAGTCACACTTACACCGAGACCAAAAATTGGAGGGTAGCTATATCAAAAAACAGTTTTGCAAAAGTTGTATTCTTCATCTAAAATAGTTCTGAAAATAAATATACAAGTACATACACATGTATAATATATGTGAACAAATTTTTATTGAAAAATATTTTAATATGTGGTCTATATAAAAAAAGAAAGTAGTGTAAGAAAGAGAATTATTTTAGCCTTTTCAAAACCACAGGTTGTGATTTTTTTTAGTACCAAAAAATACATTAAAATATTTTTTTAAAGTTTCTAAAACATTAAAATATTGTTGTCATTTTAAAAAAAATCCTGAGTTCACTAGAGCTCAGAGCTCGGGAGTACAAAATCTATACTCGTAGCAACCTGTGCTATATCATAAATCTGAGTCTTGGTAGATTTTTTCTGTCTCAGCTACTTGCATGTGTACTCCATTTTTTTCGTTCAGTTTCCTCTACATCATAAAAATCACCCATAACCATCTCTTACAGACAACTGAGTCATCATCAGTGTACATGCTTTAACTACGCAGATCAATCGTCCGTTTGAGCTGTTGATACGGTTGGTATGCATCATGGTGGGTCACCATTTTTTAACAGCGCACTAGCAGTCCATACGAGCATAGTAGAAGTTTAGGGCCTGTTTGATTCGTACGATTCTTAGAGCGCATGAATATCATGTCCAGTTGAATCCTACAGGATTTGGAACCTGTAGGATTTTTTTTCAAGTAGCTTTGATTCATAGGAAAACGAAAGGGATTGTAACATGATGTTTGAATGGATGGAAAATTTCCTCCGAAACATAGTGCAGTGCAATCCTATAGGAAAAGTTCCTATGCATTCCTAAGGATTCAATCCTACGAATCAAACGGTGCACATAGGGAAAATTCGTAAGGATAAAAATCCTACAAAAATCCTATAGGATTTCTTTGAATCAAACAAAAATTTAGGAGCATGACATGCCATGTAAGTAATGGTGGTGTCTGAGCCACGCCACTAATGCAGTCAAATGTTGTGGGTGTGTGCGCTTTCCACGGCACCGACATATTCGTAGTTGTGGCATGGCGCAGTCCACAACGCCAGCATTAGGGCTCACACATTGGGCGAACTTAACAGGACCACCGTCAATCGTAGAACACCACCTGTGGGCCCCAATGGTGGTGTTGATATTTCTAGCACGCCACAACTAGTAATAGTTGTGTTGCACTAATGAGGTGCACCACTAATCTCATGTTCCCAGTAAGCAAATTCCTACTAGTGCGTGCCGCCCATGCGCTCACTGCTTTTCCTATTATTAAGAGGACATAGGTGAAGTCCACGACGTCTTGGAGGAGGAGGAGGAACTCCAACCCGTGAACCTCACGGAGGAGGTCATTTAAATGGCCATCGCCCAGAGCGAGCTCAGCCAGATCACTCATGGGTTGGCCTCGCCGTCCAATTGCGGGTGTCCACGCAGGCCCAAGGGGGGAACCTACTCCTCCAACTACTACTCCCGCCCCTACGCCGTCTCCTTCTGCACGAGCATCGGCGTCGGCGCCTTAGCATCCTCCGCACTGGTCGTGGCCTTGGGCGCCTCTGGTCTTCATCGACCTCCTTGACAACGAAAACGACAACTAGGCAACCATGGCAGATGTCCTAGTTAGCTAGGATTGTTTTCTAGGCTTTCTGATTTATTTCTGGCACTATGTAAATTGGTTCTATTATAATTCGAAAAAATCTATTAAAAAATTATCGGGCGCTACCCAACCCAAACGGACATACCAGCGAACAAGCCCAAAATTTGGTGCCCGCGGTACGACCCAAACAGACACTTTTCTTGTTAAAATGGATCAGGCCACTTGAGATGCCATAAGGGCATCACCAACGGGGCGACGCAAATCGGACGCCAAAATCGACCGGCTACGTCCGTTTGCGTCGGCCCACGGACATTGAAATGGTCGCCAGGCCAAGATTGTCCGTTTGCGTCAGGGTGCAGCCCCTGCGGGCCGATGCATTTCGTCCATTTCGTCCAGCGAGACCGGCATGTGCTCTATTTTGAAACTAGAGGGAAAAATCTTCGTCATGGTAGACACGATTGATATATTCATATTTCTAGGTAGAATGGAGATTTTGAAATTAGTGCAACATGTTGAAACAAATTAAACATGGCAAACTACGAAAACATATGTTCAAACTAATTTTTAAACTAGCTACTTCTTCACGGAGGCACTTCCTTCTCGTCATCCTCACGGAGGCGCTTCCTGCTCGTCACCTCCTCGGAAGAGCTAGTGGCGGTCGACGCGTCCGAGGAGCTTGTGTTCCCCTCCGACGAGTAGTCATTGGTGTCTTCGTCGTCGTTGGTGCACGCCTGTTGCGCCTCCGCCTGCGCCTTTGCCTTTGCCTTCGCATTCGACCAGGCTCTTGCCTCCTTATTTGCCGCCATGTCGCCTCTTCCGCCTTCAGCGTCTCCACATGGCACCTTCATCCTCTTCCTCTTCCTCCTCCTCGTCCTGGCCGTCGTCAGCAACGACATCCCCCCCTCGTCCGGCCGTCGTCGGCAACGGCTCCCCTCGTCCTGGCCGTTGTCGGCGATGGCCTCCCCTCCTCCTCCTGGCCGTCCGTCGGCGGGGAGCTAGAGCTGCTCGGCGTGGCAGTTCTATCCCACCAATGGCGCCATCCCGGTGGCTTCCCCTCGCTATCGGTGTCCGATGGCAAAGAGAGGTTGCTCATGGCTCAGTCGTAGAGATGAAATGGCGCTGGCCGGTTGGAGATCCTTATGCTCAGACATAGGGGTCTTATTGAGCGGGGATTAATGGTTGCGCAGATACCGAAGAGAGCTGCGGTTGCTCTTCCGCGGCGGTTCGCGCTCCATTCCGGCGGTTTGTGCATCGATTGACGCGGTTGCCACTCTGGCGGTTGCCCTTCCCAGTAGTTGTTGTGCTTAAATTCGCTCCGGCTCGAGCTAGGGTCGCCGCCAGGCGGGCCTGTGGGAGAAGCGAGTGGACGTGCGGTGCAACCGCGCAACATCCGCAGAGACGCAAACGTGCCGCATATTTGGGCCGCGTTTGCGTCTCCGTGGACGGTCCGGTCACTATGCGTTGCCCCGCTAAAACAGGTGCCAGCGCATTTTTTTACCGCACGGTCGCAAACGGATTGCATCTCTGTTGATGGAACACAAACCGAAGCTGCTTTGCAATTTTAACCATATATGTTCTTCTTTTGCAGCCTACTGGAACACCGAATGGATGGAGCATTATTGTTGTCTCTATGGAGCAACATGACCACAAAGGTATCTCTTTTTGACAATACAGTTTGACAATATTCACCCCCCTAATCCATTTATTTTCCTAAAACATTAGTTTTTTTACTCACTAGATTTATATTGGTCAACTGTTAGGACGTGGCATTAACTGGTTTTGTTAAATTTGGGTTTAACAAACTCCCCTCCCTCTTGAGGAAAATATATACTCCCTCTGTCTCAGTTTACTAGTTTTCCCTGTATCATTAGGTCGCCAATTTAACCAATATAATTTAAATTATATAATGCAAAAATTATATCATTAGAAAATAGAACATCTAAACTTTCTAATGATATAATTTTTATAACATATAACTAATGCTAATCTGGTCAAATTTGCGACCTAGGGATAGGTGCACGCTTAACAAACTGTGAGGGCATCTCCAGCGGCGCGACACATTTCGGACGCCCAAAAGTGGTCGCCAGCGTCCGTTTGCGTCACCTCGCGGACATATTTTGACCGCGCGTCCGTTTGCGTCTGGGTGTGCTCCCACCAGGGCGACCCATTTTTTGAATTGCAACATAGTTAAAGTAGTACATATAAATGCATAAAAACTATATAAAGTAGATCTATATGCCTAGACTACTTGCTTCCTGACGGGCCGGCACTGTTGCGTCGCTCCGTCGCCTGCTTCTCCGCCGCCTCCCGCGCGGCCGCTATGCTCGGTGCGCCGCCACGTCCTCTTGCAGTGCCTGCTGCAACCTCGCGTTGGCGGCGTCGTCCTTGACGTCTCGAACGACTCGACGATGGCCCTCTGCTCCGCCGCCTCTCCTCTGGCGTTGGCTCATCAGGATCATCGGACGACCAAGATATCTCCGAGTCGGAGTCCTCTGCGGCAGCGGCGGCCGCCAGCCTGCGTTGTTCCAGCTCGGCGTCGGCCGCCGCATGGGTGATAACGCTGTTGTCGTCAGAAACCCACCGGCGGGCAGCGACGGGCAACACCGTAGAGCCGGGAACAACCTAGAGCTGCGCTGAGGTCCTCCGGCGACGGCCCGCAGCCTTCTGGTCACACGTCCGATGCCGATGCAAGGGCGTGCCACGACCTATACCTGGTCGGGAAGGTGATGGAGATGCCTCGCTAGTTTCCTGCATGGCATACACGTAAACATTAAATACGAGCCTCGATCGGCTCGTTAATTCCGTGAATCGCTCAGAGCCGATCCACCCATGATTCGTACGAGGTGCACGAATATATGGTGGTCCTCTTGATCAAAATAAAGCTAATGAGATCTACGACCATTTAGGGTTTTCACCGCATAATCGGATCATCCTACTCACGTTGGGCCACGCACGGTGATCGTAAGCCGATCCTAAACAAGGCCTAAAAACCAACACAAGGTTGATCCCCAACATCATGTTTAGGCCAGCGAACGACACCCACGTGGTCGCTGGATCCTCCACCCCTTGTAAGGCCTAACCCATATATTAAACTAATCCTTGTAGAACAAGGAGCAATCGCAACGGATCAGATCTACTAAATAAAGATCAAGCGTGGCCCCACACCTAAGATAGGTGTGAGGGCGGCCAGACATGCAAGGGTTGCACTACGATAGCATGTTACGCGAAGAACTATGCTAACCTCACACATCTATGATAACCACGTTGGCTCGCCAAAAAGGCTTCATACGAGCAACGTATGAACAACGTGGAACTTGCCGCCTAGATCGCAAGATGCGATCTAGGCAGCATGTTGCTTACCCGGAAACCCTCGAGACGAAGGAGTTGGCGATGCGCCGAGATTGATTTGTTGGTTGAACGTTGGTGTTGTTTATTCCATAAACCCTAGATACATATTTATAGTCCAGGACTTTCTAATTTAGGCGTGCACCTAACTGCACGGGTAAAACTCTATCTAAGATATGATCTATTGTATTACATATACATGGGCAATCTAGCCCCAACTTTGCATATAAGGCCGATCTACGTATTTTCTTCGTATATAATCTTCAAGCCCATCTTGATCGTGGCCCACCTCGACTGGTCAAATTTTTGTGATAACACATGCTCCTGGTTTTGGAATTATCAATTCCAAAATCACTCCGTTTTTTCTTCGTCTGGTCATGTTGTGGCAGGAGCAGAACCGTCGCAGCATTCTTCATCATGATGCCCCCTCTTCTTCAACTATTCCGCGTGATTCGACCGTTGTCTTTGGCACCGCTCGGAAACCGCTCGTGGCATTGAATTTTTTTACCATAGCCCCTTTATTTAACCGCTCGGAGCAGTTTGCCACTTCATCATCCTGCTCGTCTGCCATCGGCACCCAAAACCCCCAATCTCCCATAGCCATGTCTTCCTTCCCTCCTCCTCCTCGTCGATCCTTTCCTCCTCCTCCCGCGAGCCGACGCCGGAGTGGGGCTCACATGACACACATTCTCGCCCGACGACGTGGACAAGGAGGAACACGATTCCTCCATCCGTCCGAGGATGACAACCGACGACGAGGAGGGGCGACCTTCAATTCCTCGTCGAAGGGGGAAGAGCGGAGAGCGAAGACGACCGCTCCCCGCGGGACGATTTCACCTCCGGCGGAGGCAGAGAGAGGGAAGCGACGACGACTCCCTTGAAGGTTACCCACCGCCTCCGCACCTGGTGGGATGACGACAAGCGAGGACGACGATGAGGAAGATGAAGCCCCCATAGAAGGCTACGGAAGCTCCGAAGAGGAGCCTCTCGAAGCGACCGCGGTGAGCAGCCACGACAATGAGATTGGGATTAGGACTAGTAGTAGTTGGCTTTTGCCCTCTTCTCCCTTGAGCCATCGGCTCTTTCTTTGTAAGGAATCCCCCTATTAATGAAGAAAATCCCTTAATTAATTTCGCTTCTTGTTAACCTGCCGATTGTCGAATGGCGCTGTCGTACAGGAGCCGATAGCAACATCGGCTCATATTGCTATCCGAGGCCAATGTTGCCTAAACACCTCAACAGGCCTAATTCGTCAAACCATCAGATTGAATCCCTCAGCAACCATTAGAGATTCGTCTCTCATATCATGATTTCTGGCTTGAACCGATCCCGTCTAACTTGCTTAATCTGAGCTATTCCCAGAGTCGATATCGTTGTACGCGCCTGTTTCCTCGAAGTCGATGCCCGTGCATCGGCCGCATTTTGCATCTGTTATCTCCATACGTTTCAAGTCGATGTCTGCGCACCGGCTGTGATTTTTTTTTTATCGGCGATTTTTAAATCGGCCCCCATTTCTCACGCCCATCGTCCCACATGCTTGGGAAATATTTCGAGGTGTTGACCATTGACAGCCACCGGGAACTTTTCGCCGCTCAACTCTTCCAGCATGTGTATGCATTACCCTTCAAGGCCTGATAACTTTGTACGGACCGTGCCAATTAGGAGACCATTTGCCATATGCCTTGTCCCTGGTTCCTAATGGCAACACACCTTCCCATACTAGATCACCAACTTGGAACTCCTTTGGTCTAACCTTTTTATTGTAGGCACGAGCCACCCTCGCTTTGTTTTCCTTAATCTTCTCCAACGACCAAAGCCTAAGCTCTGCTATGCCCTCAATAGTGTCGCTCATCAAAGTTTGCATATTCTTCGAACAAATCATTCCCAAATTCGGATTTGTCTTGATCCACCGTAATTTCCAAGGCAATACGGCTTCCTGTCCATAGATTTAGCTGGCTGCAAGTCTTTATAGCTCATACACCACATGTAGGCCCATAATGCTTCCACAACTTCTCATGCCAATCCCTAGGGTTCTCGCTAATTTTCTCTTGATCAGCCTTGATTAGACTATTGGACGCTTCAGCTCGTCCATTAGCTTGAGCATAGTATGGGGATGATGGATCAATTTAATCCCCATGTCATCGCAAATTCCTGAACTCTTTAGAAACAAAGAAACTCCATCGGTCGTGATCGCTTGGGGAATTCCGAACCTATGAATGACGTGTTCTTTCACAAACTTGATCACATCTTCCGATTTACTTCTTCATAGGGACGGCTTCCACCCACTGGTGAAGTAATCTGATGACCAAAATCCATTCGTGTTTTTTCGACGCCCGATGGATTTTGCCGATCATATCCATGCCCCACCCCAACGCCAAGGCTTGATGATGGGTTCACATGCGGCCGTGCCATCTGAATCTTCCTAACATCTCGACGTTGCACCCCTTGTACACTGAAGCAATCTTCAAGCATGGTGACATAGGCATCCCAAATGGGCCTGCCGAAGATAGTTCGGGGTTTATCAAGGCCCACTACCCGAAGAATAAGAAGATTCTTGAGCCCAAGACATATTAAGAAAGTTAGAGTTGTGTAGGAAGTGTTATTTGTAATCAAGGGATGAGTTAGAAACGTCCTAACTCGTAACTTGTATAGACAATCCCTGCTCCACCTCCTAAAGGGGGAGTCGAGGGACGAAGAGATAATCGAATCATTGTCTACAAACCCTAGTCTTCACAATTGTCGAGTACTTTTCGCTAAACCTTCGAGATCTACTTACCCTTCTTCCAACTAAACCCTAGCTACAATCCATAGGCATTGACAAGTTGATACCTTGTCAATTGGCGCTGTCGTGGGAACTAGAGGCGTAAGGATCTCATCTCTGGCTCGTTCAAGATCTTCGACATCGTCAACCGCAAGCAACACAATGGATCGAGGTAAACAGATCGCGCTGGTCTTGTCGATTTTGTTCCTCACCCACCCTCCCGCTTGGATGCATATGCGTATCTGGCGGAGCCATGGAGATGACGTTCGGAAGGTTTCACTTTCAGTTTAGAAGGAGGGATCGATCGGTTGAAATTCTTAACCATCGATCGTCGAAGGTCGATTCCCATTTTTCAAGCTATGCATCATCAACCGAGGCAGAGAAGAAGAAACTTCGTCGACACGCCACGTCAGCACTGGAGCAAGAGAGAACTCGCCAAGATCTTCAATGACATGTCGTTTGAGTCATCTCGGACTCAGGCGATGGCTCAAGCGATGTCGACAGCTATGACTTCATCGACAAATCTATCACAATGGGCAAGGTCATCAATCTCAACGATGATGTCACCAAACCTAACATAGATCTGATACAAAGTATCATCAGATTTATGCCATTGAAGATCAAGAGGAAACACTAGGCTTTCGACGATCTGGGAAATCCACACGATCTCTCCAATCATGACAAGGCCTGGCAACAAATACGTCGGGCCAGTGAGTCGAGAGTTCAACTTTCACAGCAGCGGGGACAGAACATGTAGAGCCGCAATCACACCAATGGCTACCACGCCACACCGTAGAATTACAAGCATATCAATATAGCTCTCACATTTGCTGGAATTGATGTGCTGAGTTGAACAGGAGAAAGGAGGCAGCTTCGCATCCAGAGAGAAGGCAGATCTAAGTCGTCAATCTAGAACTTCGGTGATAGCCACGGGAGGCAACAGAAAGAAGATCAAGGCTGCAACACATACCCGAAGCAGAAAGAGAACTTGTCCAAAACCTCGACATGTCCTTCATGTCGGGAGAAGGAAACATATCGCTAAGACAATTAAGCTTATATGGCGACATGCTTTTATCCTTGCATCTAAACCACTTATGTGATCCAAGGGAAACATTGTACAATATGGCGGTAGCAGGGTTGGAGCTATGGGGATATCAACGCCTCCGAAGGAGCGGCAAGGCAAAATAGTCCACGACCCCAGCACAGCACGGGCAGACCAAGGACCAAGTGGAGCAAGAGACACAGAAGACAAGCAAGGGTCACAGAGCACGGCATGAAAGGAGTTCAATGCATCTCCAGCTTAACGACGAAGATATGTGCGCACCATGCTCACGAGGAGAGTCCGAAACTCGAGTCCCCTCAGGAAGTTACCCGATAATTTCAAAAGTTCGACGGCCTTCAAGATCCAGGAGGATTGGCTAGTCGACATCTCCAGACGTGAAGCTCACAGAGGAACCAGGAGAACAGCATCCAGCATTTGAGTGAGCCCACGATCTTGATAAGAAACTCACCTGTGATCCATCGACAACGGGGAAAGTTTCAGATGTATAAGAACTGGATCCACGTGCAAAAACTCCGCGCTAGAGGAGTTGAGAGCATGTCGACAAAAGCGACGAGCCAATGAGAAAGTATATCCAAAGGTGGAATATCATCAAAACTCTGCAGAAATATATCTGACGAGAGAGCAATAGATGCGTGCTGTCGCAGAATTAGGCGTGGAATTTGGGAAGGACCAATCCAAAGACAATCCGCAGTAATGGAGATAGCAAACAGATGGGCAGATGGAGAAGACCATAATAAACGGCACAGGTCACAGAGGAGGACCGTGAAAACTATCAACCAAGGCGACGACGGCAGATCCAACATGACGCTCCGGGGCAAATTTCGCAAGCTGGGCAAACACAGAGGAAGCAACAGAGATGATTATCAAGAAGCAATGAGCAGCAGGTGATAACAGGGATGATTCACGCAAAAAGAAGGGTAGATCCAAGGCCTTTGTGTCCCTCAAGAGATGATGAATGGACCGTGTCGATGTACTTTTTCCTCGACAGCAACGAAAAGACAGTCAGGGCACCTCGAAAGACTGTCTAAATTTTCAGGCAATGTTGCGATGCAGAAACGCTAACGCCAGCGAAAGCAACACAAAGAGAAATCCTCGGGAATCCCGTAATAGACCACTTGTTGCGCCCCAGCGATTAAGGCATTTACACCCAGATCGCCTTCGGGACGATATGTTGATCCATACCACCACCTGTTGATCCTAATCTAATTTGAGCAGGTCGATGATCTTAAGGGAGGCCGTCTAATAGAGCTCAGAAAGTAACCTCACGACAGTTATGGCATAAAAAATGCCTCCACCAACAAATGAGTATCTTGATGGTCAAGACAAGATATTGGCTTCACCATAGCAAACATCATCCGCAAGAAGTTCTCACCAGGGCAACAGCACTTATTCTCACGCTAGCTATCATGGGATTTGATGTCTCTCGAGTGTTATAGACGGCAAGGAAGAGCCTAAACCTTTATGAAGATGCGATATACTGAGGAAGATGAATACAACTTAGCAGAACTGAAACAAGAGACACAAGGTTCCACGGCATCACACCGGAGAAACCAGGTTATCCATTGGGAAAGATCAATGAAGTCGGGCAAACAGAAAATTATAGAATTTAGAGGGTGCAATTTGAAGTCGTGGATTTTCCGTCACAATATCATTGGTTGGGATGACCAGCATATGCTAGGTTTATGGTACCACACTATACATACCTGCTGTGGAGATTGCCCGACCAAAGGGACCAATCACACCAAAGGAAGCTTTGCCTAGCCTAAGGCGCATAAGGACTTTCACCTACTGGTCAGAAACTTTCGATGCAAGCTGAGTACTGGCGCCAAAAAGCATGACTGATTACGACGTACGGCCAGACGTTGGAAGGCCAAACAAAGAATCAACTTTCAATACTGAAGAAAAATTCAAAAGAAGCGCAGATTCACCCTGATGTATTCAAAAAGATTACATCTATCGGTGAAATCTATACGGATATCGCATAGAAAGCTGTCATTAAGTTCCTCCGCGAGAATCGAAAATCTTCGTGCATGGTGTCCACCGACATGACAGATACCCAAAGGAACTCGTTTGAAAGCACCACCTCCAAACTTGGATCCAAAAGAGATGACTGACCAAACAACCTTTATGGCGTTGGAACTACAACCGCAGTTTAAGCAAGTATCGTGAAGAATCGATTTGAGGAGGCTGGGTTTTATCAAAGAGATATTCATTAAGCCACGGTAGCTAACCCGCTGATGGTGCCGAGAAACACACGACAAATTCTTCGTGATGTGCTTCACTTTTTTACGCGGTCTCACCGTAAACATTGTCCTAAGGATCACTTTCCTCCCAAGGATCGTATCAAATCATCGACTCCACGGCTGGATGAGAACGTCTTTCCTTTTTGGATGCATACTGGTTATAACCAGATCAGATTAAAAGAAGATGATGAAGCCAAAATAGCTTATTACAATCTACGTTAGCCTCAAGGGGAAGACAATGCCCTTGGTCTAAAAATGCGGGGAGCAACATATCGAGGATGATGCATGTTTAGCGTACAGATCGGGAAAATGTGCAAAAGTATACATCGACATGCTCGTCATAACGCTGCATGGGGGCAACGCTGACTGAGGGACCTCAAAGAAACTTTTGACACCCCATAAATTCCGCTCAAAGTTGAACCCCAATATGTTCTTAAGGTCCAGCAGAGAACTTCTCGGGTCTTAAGCTTGCAAGAGGGATTGGGCAAATCCCACAAAATACAAGCTATAGTGGTCATCGAGGAAGCTAAATGTTATTGAAAGATGATAGCACTTAATCAAGGAAGCCCAGCTTTGAGCAAGACTGGCTTTGATCGGGAGAAAAAACGTTACCATTTTACTGATAAAGCAAGGAGATAAATCTCCAATGGAACGGAAAGAGGCCGGCTGTAGCTTGGAGATTTGAAGGATAATTTCGACAGACCACCAATTTTGGTGGCGACCAAAGGAAAGGAACCTCTCCTGTTGTAATATTGTTACACCCTAAGTGGTTAGCACGGTGAAAGAGAAGAAGAAGGAAATCTATGATGCAGGCCAAAGATACTTCTTTGTGAGCTTAAGTTTTGCTTCTCAAAACAAAGGTACCTCAAATATCAAAAGCTAGCATATGGAGGATTCACAACAGCACGAAATTGCGCCACTATTTTCTGCAAGACACCCGTCATATGGTCACTCTAGCTCCTTTGTCAAATATACTAAAATAATCCGTAGCACTGTCGTGTCTCCCTTAAATAGAATCCTCTCTGGACATCACGATGAAAAAGTAGCACTGCCGCAAGTTTTGCCACACTCATCGCAGTGGATGGAGTTGCAAAACATGCACTTCCGTACTGAAGTCACGAGAACTCCTGACCATGAACTTGATGGTCCAAAAGACTAGAAGGGGCCACAGGAGTAGTACTCATATCACCGACATGGTTTAGGCACATCCTTCTGAAGGACGCCCCCAACGCATCTAACACTTTAGAAGTGTAATATGGAGGCTCTACACGGATGAAGATGGCTGGTGTTATGGTAATCTCTTCGACTAAAAATCTTTGGCGACTCACAATTGGTGGCTCAAAGAAGTTATGAACCAACAGGACGTACCACGATAGCATGATGCATACAAGGAGGTGTGCTAACGCAGGCCTTAGAAGTTGTTCGATGGATGCCACAAATCATACAGGATTGAGCACCATTGCTTCACGCCTGGTGAACATCGGTCGCAATGCCTGCATCGCTTTCAGGTAGAGTTCTCAAGAGATAACAAGAGATCCACCAAATCGACAAAATCAAAAAGAAGGAGAAAACTCGGGGGCTGCCAAGGAAAAGCAAGAGGAAGAAGAAGAAGATCAGGACTCCGTCATGGTGATATTAGACATTATGGATGCATTTACATATCGTATATCCTCGTGAGACACCATGATCCACGGAGGCGGCATTGCACTCTAACGCCCAAAGCTTCTTCACTTTTTATCAAAGGGGAACGTTAAGCGTATATTTCGAAAGGCCCTTTAAGAAAGATGTGTCATAATTCGAAGAAGGAAGAATAATTCTAAAGGATGTACACGAAAGGAATATGTGGACACCACGCAAGTAGTCGAGCTATTGCAGCCAAGGTTTTTCGGGCAGGATTCTACCGGTTGACAGACAGCAATCGAAGACGCCAAGGACATAGTAAGAACTTGCGACGCGTGTCAAAGGTTTGCCGCAAAACCTCACTCTCCTGCCGCAGAACTTATGCCCAATACCATTGTCATGGCCCCTTGCCCAATGGGGACTTGATATGGTGGGCAAGTTACACAAATCCCGGAGGAGGAAAGGAGTATATGCTAGTAGCTGTCGACAAATTTGCTAAAGTGATAGTTTAAGCCGATAATTCACTCGTACGTGGAGCATCCGGGCAGTGAAAATCTACAAAGGCCTGCCTTCAGATTTGAGTGCTCACAAGACTGCCGCATTGCATAACGGCAGAATTTTTACACATCCCACGAACTAAAGATTATTGCTAAGAGGTGGGTATCAAGTTGCACTTTGCGTCGGGGGTGGCACATCCTCAAACCAATGGGCAAGTCGAGAAAGCCAATGGCATCATCCGCAATGCATCCAGAAACGCTTGTTAGGACCACCGGAAAAAGCTCACATGGCCAGAAGAACTACCAAGTGTATTGTGGAGCATCCTAACAACACCAAACACAGCAACACAAGAAACTCCGTTTTTCTTGGTTCATGGAGCAGACGCAAAGATACTAATCGAGATAGGAGCACAACTCTCCAAATGCCATTTTACGTACGAAGAAGTGCTCTAGAAAAGCGCTAGAAGATGATGTCGACGCACTTGATGAAGTTTTTCCTCGAGATGAAGCACTGTCCTCAGAATCTACCAACAGACTTGAAGAATTACCACAAATACGACGTTTATGGCTGAAGATCTTTCAGGTGAGACCTAGCTCGCTCACGCAAAAAAAGTCAAAGCAAAAATGCAGTCACCATGGTTTGTCTTACATTGTCACGGAAGTAATCGGAGGAGGAGCATATAAGGATAAAGGATAAGAAGACAGGGGTGGAGGAGCCAAACCCCTGAACGTGGCGCAACCTGGCGTTTCTATGCTCAGAGTTGAAATATAGTCCTTTGTGAAACTTCAATAAACAAACGCCCGCGAGTTTTCAGACGACTCTTTTCCTTTTTTTCACCGAGTGGGGCCGGGAAAGGTTTTTAATGAGGGGGGCTCATGGTGCTGCAACATAATAAAGATAGGGTCAATATAACCTTTTCTTTATCGACATGCTTAAAGTCTCTGCCGACTAATTTCAATATAGTTCATCGAAAAGAAAAAGCCTTGCCTTGGTATTAAAATACCTCGTGAGTCAATAAAAACACAAAATAGTACTCAATAAAGAAGCTCGGGGGCTCATATTCGCCATAAATACATAAATGCCTTGGTTCAAAACCTCTCAATATACAAATACAGTAAAGAGCCACCAAAACACTCGGGGGCTAGACAAACATAGAAATATAATGATTGCTTCACAATATAATCATAGTCATGGGTCACAAAGAAGAATTATCTACAATGGGAATAACTAGTCCTGATTCAATATGTCATCAAGGGTAACGCTGTTTTCTCAGGATGCGCCAAGAAATCAAAGATAATGACCATCGGCAAAAATCGGGCGCTCCATCCCGGAAGGTCTTCAATCATTTTTCTTCGCTACAAAGTAAACCTTCTTGTTAATTCGGGTCAACACCAATCCTCCCATCGCTTTTACCTTCGATGAACTTTCGCGATAACTTGGGTAAGGTCAAGATTTGAGTGGCAAATCTGAAGCA